>JAKWJD010001763.1:24358593-24858593 GCA_027705065.1 Solanum peruvianum
ATATATATATATAATATATATATATATATATATATATATGTATATGAAAAGTAGTGCGGAATTAAAACTTTGCATAACAATCGAATAATACTTCAAAATCTCTTGTATATAAAATCATTGGAAAAGGCTAAGTCTCATAGTCGATACCTTAGACACATGAATATCTTGGGTCTCAACCCATACAACAACATAATACGAATAGCAAGGACTAATACAATTTCTTTTACAAGAAAAATGTAACATAATTATGTCCTCGAATCAACTTGAGGTCATACCACAACTTATTTGAATGAATTATAAATCCAAGCTTAACTTCAAATGATTCATTTAATTTGACACCTACACCATTAGAGATAAGATAAAATATATGGAATTGGTACATTAGAATGTACTAAGTATAGTTACATACAATTAACGACATGCTAAAAGGACAACAGAAGTATAAGAAACAACTTTAAGTCAACATATACATATACAAGACGCATTTCAAGTAATCCAAATTATAGCAATAACATCACTTCAAAACCATATAAGCATGAGACTTTACTACCCAAGGTTATCCTAAGACTCAATTGTGTAAGCTTTGAAGTGGCCGCCCATATAACCCCTTCACACACACCTACGTGTTCCTAAAGACTACCTAATGCAAGATTATTACTTTTTCATCAATTAAGCCCCTACTAAATTCACTCTAAGTCTCACCTAAGTAATACATGACGTGATCTCCCATACACCTTCTTCAAAACTACCTATGCAATCGTTAAAGCTACTCTAGATAAGTACCTTTTGATTTACATACATTTAACTTTTATATGTTCATTAATCCATTTAATATATATTCAACATTTAAGGACTTTCACATAATGGTCTATGAGAAGACCTAGGAAACCTACATACTAACATATTCAATGCCTACTCATGCAATGTCTAGATAGCGTCCCATTCCACAACATAAACTTTGTAGAACTTTTCCAATACTAGAATATATCGCACATGATGAGAATAGGAATTAATAGACATAGTCTATAATATCTAGGCATGGAATCCATAGTTTACCCTACTCCGATGGAGGGTGTTCTACTTGCCAAGGGTAAAAATAGGAAAAATCCCATGTTGGCACATAGATAAGGAATATCATGGGTTCCTTTGTAACCTAGTATAAAATTAAGTAGAGTCACTCTTCAAGCATACTCACTTGGTGCTAGCGTTAATCCTAAAAGAGTAATTCAATTGGAAGGTCATACAAAGAGGTACCATATAGTAGATATACTTAAATCATAATACACCTTCCCAAGGATGGGTCTACTAGGGATGCCAAACAATGGTTACTAGAATATCTCAATGATTTTCTTAAGGATGGTTTCATGTTGTTCCAGCCAACATACCCATAATTTCATCATTCATACAAGAAGGATACCATCAGGACTTTCGACTTCAAGGATATCCTAATCTTCTTTCTAGTTTTCATGTTCCACATTAATGATCATCTTAACCATGTTTAAGGTCATATTAAAATCATACACACACATAAATTACAAAGGTGCTTTAGCTTACTAAGCAAAGAGTCATATTAATTTTCTTCATAAATCTAGTGGATGGACATATGTCTATCAAAATAAGGCACACATATCATCATCATATCACATGTTCAATCACATTCAAGTAGCACATATGGACACCTAAGTATACTACGAGTCACCCTATCCATTTCTATAGACACATCAACATAGTAAATCATAGAACTCATATAGTCAACAAGGAAGAATGACACTTCAACTCAACTATACATATATAAGGCATCACCGTGGCGTATGATGATCACTTATAATTATTTGGAAGAACACATGCATTGACATCACATATACACATAAACCATATAAGCCTTCACAATGAACATAGACACAAGTCATAACATGGTAACATCACAATTTATAAAGTAACTTCGACAATGCCACATTGTCCTACCATATAGTGCTTCAAATGGTGCCATTGAAATAATCGAATAGTAGCTAATACTAAAGGAGAACTCAATCAACTGTTGGTGATTGTCCCAATTTCCTTTGATATCTATCACAAAAGCTCTTAACATATCCTCTATGGAATGAATTGTACGCACCACTTGACTATGCGTATGGGGATGAAATACGGTGCTAAGCTTCACTTGAGTACCCAACATTTTTTTAGAGGCCCTCCAAAAATAAGATATGAATCGAGCACCTCTATTGATATGATGGACAAGGGAATCACATGTAGCCTAACAATCTCATAAATATATATTCTTCCATACTACGACGAATAAGTAGAGTTGACGGGGATAAAGTGAGTGGAATTTTTCAACCAATCCACTGTAACCCAAATTTACCCATTTTACCTCCTAGTTTGAGGCAACCCAACAACAAAATCCATATTAATTTATTCCCACTTCCAAGTAGTAACTTAAATTATTTGGTCAAACCACTTAGATTTAGATGCTCGGCTTTAACTTGTTGGCAATTTGGACACTTAGCTACAAACTCCGCTATATCCCTTTTCAAGTCATCCCACCAATATATCTCTCTAAGATCACATTACATTTTGGTGGCACCTGTATGAATAGAAAATTGGAAACCATGAGCTTCTTACAAAATCTTTCCCCTCAAATAATCAACATTCGTACACACAATCTACCTTGGTACCTAAGCACACCATCCCCCCGTGGATAATAACTCATTAAACTTGCTATGTACTGTTTAATTCAACTCCATCAATAGCGGGTCAACATGTTTCTTAGACTTCACCTCAACCACTAAAGATTACTTAGAGTTATTTTGAAGTGTAAAACCACCATTCAAGGAATCTTCTAACCAAAGACCCAACTGAGCCAATCTATGAACATCTTTCACTAGATCTTTCTACCTTCTTCTACATGATACACACTACCCATTGTCATACAACTTCGAGCATCCGTAAACACATTGTCCTTGTCGGGGTGGTAGATAACTATCATGTCATAATCCTTCAATAAATATAACGATCTTCATAGTCAAAGATTCAACTCTTTTTGAGTGAACACATATTTAAAGCTTTTATGGTTGGTATACACATCCACATTGACACCATACAAGTAATACCACCATATATTAAAGGCAAACACTACGGTCGATAATTCATGATCATGAGTTGGATAATTTTTCACATGCACATTGATTGTCTAGAGGCATAGTCTACACCCTTCCCATGTTTCCTAAGGATACAACGAAAACCAACTGGGGAAGCATCATAATATACCACAAAACTCTTGGTACCCACTTGTAAAGTCAACACCAGAGCAGAGATAAGTGTAACGACCTGTTTAGTCGTTTTGAGCAGCAGATTTTATTTCTGGAAACCTGGCTGAGACGACGGACCCCACGACGGACCGTCATGGTCACGACGGACCATCGCAGGGTCTTGTTTCAAAACACTTAGAAATTGTGAAATTGGGTCCTAAAGATTCATAGGCGTGACGGACCGTCACAGACCCTTGGTGGAAATTTGGGTCTCTGAACCTTGCGACGACCTGCAGGACGGACCGTCGCAGGCACGACGGCCCGTCATAGGTTGCGTAATCCCAGTCTGGGTCGGATTTCTTTACACGTTTTAAGAGACGTTTGGGACTATTCCTACTTTAATTATAAAGTTAGAGGGTTAAGGATTATAAGTCTAATTACTTGGGGGTTAAAAGAGGTAACCTTAAGTTAATTAGTGGGTTATTAATGCCATCTTTTAAACTTAATTATATACTAATTAGGGTAAAAGAAGAGGGTTTGTATAGAAAATAGAAGAAGAGCAAGAGAGAGGGAGAGTCGATCGAACGAAAGAGGAGAAGAAACGCTGCTTGGGAAATTGCTTGCTTGATCAATTCTTCGGTGGAGGTAGGTTATGGTTTTCACACTATCGTAGTAAACTCTTAATAGAGAATGATATGTGTTAGTAGTATTGTAAACCCTTCTATATGCTTAATTGTATGCTTGCATGAATATGATTATGTAATTGTGAATAAATAAGCATGATAAAGCTATTGAATCCCAAATCTTGAAAAGAAACCCTAATCTACTTTGTTAATAATGATGCCTTGGTATGAAAGAAGGCTTGATGAACGAAAGTGGTGAGATTAGGGGATCGGGTGCCACGTTCCGGTACCAGGATAGAATGAGGATCGGAGTGTCACGTTCCGACACCAGGATAATATATGGATCGGGTGCCACGTTCCGGTACAAGGATAGAATGAGGATCAGAGTGTCACATTCCGACACCAAGATAGTATATGGATCGGGTGCCACGTTCCGGTACCAGGATAGAATGAGGATCGGAGTGTCACGTTCCGACACCAGGATAGTATATGGATCGGGTGCCACGTTCCGGTACCAGGATAGAATGAGGATCGGAGTGTCACGTTCCGACACCAGGATAGTATATGGAGCGGAGTGTCATGTACCGACACGAGGGGAATAAATATAATGAATCTTGAAAAATGCTAATATACTCAATCTAATGAATCTAATTCCTAAATGAGTATGGTATTGAGGCTTGAGTCCTCATGTATGAACTTGACGGTAATTGTTAATGATATAGTACTTGTTGTTGCTACATGTTGAGTATCATAGTTGGTTTTATAATATTACTTGATGTATATTGTTTTCTATTTCGAGTTGGCCGATGATATCTACTTAGTACCCGTGTTTTGTACTGACCCCTACTTTTATGTTTCTTCTTGTTATTTGTGGAGTGTAGCAAACGTGCCGTCGTATTCGACTCAACAGTAATTCAAGCTAGTCTTTACTACATCGGAAATTCAGGGTGAGCTAATGCT
This sequence comes from Solanum peruvianum, assembly GCA_027705065.1. Classification (NCBI taxonomy): domain Eukaryota; kingdom Viridiplantae; phylum Streptophyta; class Magnoliopsida; order Solanales; family Solanaceae; genus Solanum; species Solanum peruvianum. Next base: position 24,363,425 of record JAKWJD010001763.1, read on the forward strand.
TCTAGCTTGGACTGGATCTTCTTCTTCAAGTCTTGATGCCTTGAGCTTTCGGCATGGACTAGATTTTACTTGTTTTAGCTTTTTAGGATACTCTTAGTTTAGTCATTTGATTATAGATGTTCTTGTGGTGATGACTTCCAGATTTTGGGGATAATAATAGTTATTGAATTGATTTTATTAACGAGTTAAGTCTTCCGCATTACTTTATGTTGATAGTATATTGAAATGTTGAGGTTTAGATTGGTGGTTCGCTCACATAGTAGGTTAAGTTTGTGGGTGCCAGTCGCGGCTCGGTTTGGGTCGTGACAAATTGGTATTAGAGCATTAGGTTCGTTGGTCTCATCACACAAGAACGAGTCTAGTAGGGTCTTAAGGAACGGTAGGGGACGCCCTTACTTTTCTTTGAGAGGCTATAAGACTTTAGGAAAATTCCATTCTTTCTTTCTTTCTTTCGTGCTATTACTTGGGTCCAATTGGTATCTAGGTGATACAAATTGGTATCTGACCATCTTCACTCTATTTCACAGATGGTTAGAACTAGAGCAACAACCGCGCCAGCATCAACGGCAGCGAGACAAGAAACGTCTGAGCCAGCCACTGGGGCTGTGGCTCGAGGAAGAGCAGTGTCAAGAGGCCGTGGTAGAGGTCGTGGGAGGACTTCCTCTAGAGAAAGAGGACGAGCACCTAGTCCATCTGATGCTAGGGCGGTGAATCCTCCACCGACTGAAGAGGTAGTAAGAGAGGGTGAGGAAGGAGAGAATGAACAAGTGCAGAATGAGGAAATGCCACCCCAACCTACCCCAGAGATGATTAATCAGGTTCTGGCTTATCTTAGCGGGTTATCTGATCAGGGTCAGGCACCTCCAGTGTTTTCTGCACCATCACCTCCGGTTTCAGAGGTACGACATGCCGTTGCTGGGGCTCCCCGCATGGATGCCTCATTGGAGATAGGCACGTTTCCTCGTATGACTACGGGGCCCATAATGACAAATGATCAGCATGAACTTTTCATTAAGTTCTTGAAATTGAAACCTCCAGTCTTCAAGGGTGCGGAATCTGAGGATGCTTACGATTTTCTGGTTGACTGTCATGAGCTACTACACAAGATGGGTATAGTAGAACGGTTTGGTGTTGAGTTCGTGAGTTATCAATTTCAAGGGAACGCCAAAATGTGGTGGCAGTCACATGTTGAGTGTCAACCAACAGAGGCACCACCTATGACTTGGGCCTCATTCTCTAGCTTGTTTATGGAAAAGTATATCCCCCGGACTTTGAGGGATAGGAAAAGGGATGAGTTCTTGAGCCTAGAGCAAGGTAGGATGTTGGTCAATGCATATGAGGCTAAGTTTCGTGCTTTATCAAGGTATGCCACTCAACTCTGTTTCAGTCCACAAGAGCGGATTCGCCGGTTTGTGAAGGGGTTGAGGTCAGAGTTGCGGATTTCGGCCTTACAGGTAGCGGCTACGGCAAAATCCTTCCAAGAAGTGGTAGACTTCGTGATAGAGGTGGAAGGGGTGAAGCCCGATGACTTCACGTCGACATCGACATCAAAAAGGTTTCGAAAGGGAGGTGAGTTTAGTGGTTCTTACTCGAGAGGACAGGGTTCCGGAGGTTACTCATTCCGACCAATTCAGTCTTCACTACAGACTGTAGTTGGGGGTCCACCTCAGACCGGTCAACACTTCTCTGAGAGACCTATGCATGAACCCAGAGAGTGCTATGGATGTGGGGAGATTGAACAGATTAAGAGATATTGTCCAAAACAGAGTTATAGACCCCCAATAGCTAGAGGTAGAGGTGGTCATGATGGAGGCCGTTATTCTGGAGAACGCGGTGGTCGAGGTAATGGTGGTCACCAAAACGGCCGAGGTGATGGGCAAAGTGGAGCCACTACATCACAACATGGTAGGGGCAACGGGCAAACAAACGAAAGGGCCCATTGTTATGCTTTACCTGGGAGATCGGAGGCGGAGACATCTGATGCTGTTATCACAGGTAATCTTCTGGTTTGTGATTGCATGGCTTCTGTATGTTTGATCCTCGATCCACATTTTCTTATGTATCTTCCTCATTTGCTAATGGTCTAAATTTACGTTGTGAATTACTTGATATGCCTATTCGGTTTCTACTCCGGTGGGTGAGTCTGTGGTAGTTGAAAAGGTATATAGGTCTTGTTTGGTGAACTTTGTGGGGAGCAAAACTTATGTATATTTGGTTATCTTAGAAATGGTTGACTTTGATGTAATTATGGTATGACTTGGCTTTCTCCGAATTTTGCGATCTTGGATTGTAATGCTAAGACTGTGACGTTAGCCAAGCCTGGGACAGACCCGTTAGTGTGGGAGGGTTACTACACTTCCAATCCGGTGCGTATCGTGTCCTTTATTCGTGCTAAGAAAATGGTTAGTAAAGGGTGTTTAGCTTTCTTGGCCCATCTCAAGGATGACACTACTCAAGTACCCTCGATCGAGTCGGTTTCGGTAGTCCTTGAGTTTTTAGATGTGTTCCCTGCAGATCTTCCTGGTATGCCACCCGATAGGGATATTGATTTCTATATCGATCTTGAACCGGGCACTCGCCCCATTTCTATACCCCCTTACAGAATGACTCCCGCGGAGTTAAGAGAGTTAAAGGCTCAACTTCAAGAGTTGTTGAGCAAAGGCTCATTAGACCAGGAATCTCCTTGGGTGCTCCGGTTTTGTTTGTAAAGAAGAAGGATGGAGTTTTAGGATGTGCATGATACCGGCAGTTGAACAAGGTAACTATTAAGAACAAGTATCCTCTTCCTCGCATTGATGACTTGTCGATCAATTACAAGGTGCGTGTGTCTTCTCTAAGATTGACTTGAGATCCGGTTATCATCAATTGAAAATACGGGCAACAGATGTGCAAAAGACTGTTTTTCGAACTCGGTATGGGCATTATGAATTCGTAGTGATGTCTTTTGGTCTTACGAATGCCCCCGCTGCTTTCATGAGCTTGATGAATGGGATTTTTAAGCCATATTTGGATCTCTTTGTGATCGTGTTTATTGACGATATACTGATATACTCTAAGAGTAAGAAGGAAAATGAGGAGCATTTGAGAACTGTATTGGAAATGTTGAGGGAGAAAAAGCTTTATGCCAAATTCTCTAAGTGTGAGTTTTGGCTAGATGCAGTGTCCTTCTTGGGGCAAGTGGTTTCTAAGGATGGAGTGATGGTAGATCCATCTAAGATTGAGACAGTGAAGAATTGGGTAAGACCCACTAATGTGTCAGAAAGAAGAAGCTTTGTTGGGTTAGCTAGTTACTACCGCCGATTTGTCAAGGGATTCTCTTCCATTGCTTCCCAATTGACAAACTTGACTAAGCAGAATGTTCCATTTGTATGGTCGGATGAGTGTGAAGAAAGCTTTCAGAAACTCAAGACATTGTTGACTACCGCACCTATCCTTACCTTGCCAGTAGAGGGTAAGAATTTCATTGTTTATTGTGATGCATCCTATTCCGGTTTGGGTGCAGTGCTAATGCAAGAGAAGAGTGTAATTGCATATGCTTCGAGGCAATTAAAAGTGCATGAACGTAACTATCCGACCCATGATTTGGATTGGCCGCGGTAGTATTTGCATTGAAGCAATGGAGGCACTATTTATATGGGTTAAGTGTGAAGTCTATAAGGATCATCGTAGCCTACAGTATGTCTTTACTCAGAAAGATTTGAACTTGAGACAATGGAGATGGATGGAACTACTGAAGGACTACGATATCACTATTTTGTATCATCCGGGGAAGGCGAATGTTGTGGCAGATGCTTTAAGTAGAAAGGCTGGAACCATGGGAAGTCTAGCTCACTTGCAAGCTTCTAGACGCCCATTGGCTAGAGAAGTTCAGATTCTGGCTAATGACCTTATGAGACTAGAAGTTAATGAGAAGGGAGGATTTTTGGCTTGCGTGGAGGCATGATCTTCCTTCCTTGACAAGATTAAGGGGAAGAAGTTTAATGATGAGAAATTGATCCGGATCGGAGATAAAGTGTTGCAAGGAGAGGCCAAAGAAGCAACAATCAATGGGGAAGGTGTTTTGAGGATTAAGGGAAGGGTATGTGTACCCCGCGTTGATGATTTGATCAACACTATTCTGACAGAGGCTCATAGTTCAAGGTATTCTATACATCCGGGTGCAACCAAGATGTATCGTGACCTAAAGCAACACTTTTGGTGGAGTAGAATGAAGCGTGATATTGTTGATTTTGTTGCCAAATGTACAAATTGTCAACAAGTAAAGTATGAACACCAGAGGCCTGGAGGAACACTCCAGAGAATGCCCATTTCGGAATGGAAATGGGAGAAAATCGCAATGGACTTCGTGGTTGGTCTTCCAAAGACAATGGGTAAGTATGACTCTATTTGGGTGATTGTGGATAGGTTAACTAAGTCTGCTCATTTCATTCCGGTCAAGGTGACTTACAATGCCAAAAAGTTATCCAAAATCTATATCTCAGAAATTGTTCGGTTGCATGAGGTTCCACTCTCCATCATATCAATAGAGGTACACAGTTTACTTCTAAGTTTTGGAAAACACTGCATGCGGAATTGGGTACTAGGTTGGACCTTAGTACTGCATTTCACCCTCAGACCGATGGTCAGTCTGAGCGAACGATTCAAGTGTTGGAGGATATGCTTCGTGCATGCGTGATAGAATTTGGTGGTCATTGGGATAACTTCTTACCCTTAGCGGAGTTTTCATACAATAATAGTTATCACTCAAGCATTGATATGGCCCCATTTGAAGCATTGTATGGTAGGAGATGTAGGTCTCCCATTGGGTGGTTTGATGCATTTGAGGTAAGACCTTGGGGTACTGACCTTTTGAGGGATTCGATAGATAAAGTGAAATCTATTCAATAAAAGCTTCTAGCGGCGCAAAGTAGGCAAAAAGAATATGCAGATCGAAAGGTTAGAGACTTAGAGTTCATGGAAGGTGAACAAGTCTTATTGAAGGTTTCGTCAATGAAAGGGGTGATGATGCGGTTGGTAAGCGAGGTAACTAAGACCAAGATATATTGGTCCCTTTGAAGTACTTAAGCGAGTAGGGGAGGTGGCTTACGAATTAGCCTTGCCTCCAGGGCTGTCCGGAGTGCATCCGGTATTCCATGTGTCTATGTTGAAAAGATACCATGGGGATGGAAACTACATTATCCGTTGGGATTCAGTTTTGCTTGATGAGAATTTGTCTTAAGAGGAGGAGCCTGTTGCTATTTTAGGTAGAGAAGTTCGCAAGTTGAGGTCAAGGGTGATTGCATCCATCAAGGTGCAATGGAAGAATCGGCCGGTTGAAGAAGCTACTTGGGAGAAGGAGGTCGATATGCAAGAAAGATACCTACACCTGTTTAAAGATTCAGGTACTCCTTCTCGCCGTTGTTTTTCTTCTTGTGATTGTTCGAGGACAAACGATGGGTAAATTGGTATCTGTTGTAACGACCTGTTTAGTCGTTTTGAGCAGCAGATTTTATTTCTGGAAAACTGACTGAGACGACGGACCCCACGACGGACCATCATGGTCACGACGGACCGTCGCAGGGTTTCGTTTCAAAACACTTAGGAATTCTGAAATTGGGTACTGAAAATCGACGCTCTGAACTTCGTGACGGACTTGCAGGATGGACCGTCATAGGCGTGAAGGACCAGCAAAGACCCTTGGTTGAAATTTGGGTCTCTGAACCTTGCGACGACCTGCAGGACGGCACATCGCAGGCACGACGGCCCGTCACAGGTTGCGTAATCCCAGTCTGGGTCGGATTTCTTTACACGTTTTAAGGGACGTTTGGGACTATTCCTACTTTAATTATAAATTTATAGGGTTAAGGATTATAAGTCTAATTACTTGGGGGTTAAAAGAGGTAACCTTAAGTTAATTAGTGGGTTATTAATGCCATCTTTTAAACTTAATTATATACTAATTAGGGTAAAAGAAAGAGGGTTTGAATAGAAAATAGAAAGAAAGAGAGAGGGAGAGTCGATCGAACGAAAGAGGAGAAGAAACGCTGCTTGGGAAATTGCTTGCTTGATCAATTCTTTTGTGGAGGTAGGTTATGGTTTTCACACTATTCATAGTAAACTCTTAATAGCGAATTATATGTGTTAGTAGTATTGTAAACCCTTCTATATGCTTAATTGTACTTGCATGAATATGATTATGTAATTGTGAATAAATAAGCATGATAAAGATATTGAATCCCAACTCTTGAAAAGAAACCCTAATCTACTTTGTTAATAATGATGCCTTGGTATGAAAGAAGGCTTGATGAACGAAAGTGGTGAGATTAGGGGATTGGGTGCCACGTTCCGGTACCAGGATAGAATGAGGATCATGGTGTCACGTTCCAACACCAGGATAGTATATGGATCGGGTGCCACGTTCCGGTACCAGGATAGAGTGAGGATCGGAGTGTCACGTTCCGACACCAGGATAGTATATGGATCGGGTGCCACGTTCCGGTACCAGGATAGAATGAGGATCGGAGTGTCACGTTCCGACACCAGGATAGTATATGGATCTGGTGCCACGTTCCGGTACCAGGATAGAATGAGGATCAGAGTGTCACGTTCCGACACCAGGATAGTATATGGAGCGGAGTGTCACGTACCGACACGAGGGGAATAAATATAATGAATCTTGAAAGATGCTAATATACTCAATCTAATGAATCTAATTCCCAAATGAGTATGGTATTGAGGCTTGAGTCCTCATTGTGAACTTGACGGTAATTGTTAATGATATAGTACTTGTTGTTGCTACATGTTGAGTATCATAGTTGGTTTTATAATATTACTTGATGTATATTGTTTTCTATTTCGAGTTGGCCGATGATATCTACTCAGTACCCGTGTTTTGTACTGACCCCTACTTTTATGTTTCTTCTTTGTTATTTGTGGAGTGCAGCAAACGTGCCGTCGTCTTCGACTCAACAGTAATTCAAGCCAGTCTTTACTACATCGGAAATTCAGGGTGAGCTAATGCTTCTAGCTTGGACTGGATCTTCTTCTTCAAGTCTTGATGCCTTGAGCTTTCAGCATGGACTAGCTTTTACTTGTTTTAGCTTTTTAGAATTTAGTTTAGTCATTTGATTATAGATGTTCTTGTGGTGATGACTTCCAGATTTAGGGGATAATAATAGTTATTGAATTGATTTTATTAACGAGTTAAGTCTTCCGCATTACTTTCTGTTGATAGTATATTGAAATGTTGAGGTTTAGATTGGTTGGTTCGCTCACATAGTAGGTTAAGTGTGGGTGCCAGTCGCGGCTCGGTTTTGGGTCGTGACAATAAGCCTATCTTTCAATACTAGGAAGCTTCTTTCATATGTCTCCGACCACTAAAATGGTCAAGGTAGTAAAAGGAGAATAAATGGATGCAAGGCCATCCAAAAACTTCTTATAATAACCGGCTAAACCCAAGAAAATTCTAATGTCGATTGGAGTTAAAAGTCTAGGAGAATTCTTAACCCATTTGGTTTTCTTTGGATCAACCTCTATACAGTCACTTGAGATAATATGACCAAGGAACGCCACCGATCTTTACCAAAATTCTCACTTAATATACTTGCAATGAGTTGATGTTTCTTGAGGACTTGCAATATGACCATCAAATGGTCCATGTGCTCATTGTCTCTCTTCGAATAGACCAAGATATATCAATGTAGAAAATCACAAAGATATCAAGGTAATTTCGGAACACTCTATTCATATGGTCTATCAAAGCCTCTATGCACTAGTGAGACCAAAATAAACCGCTAGGAACTCACAATGATCATACCTAGTTCGGAATGACATTTTAGGTACATCCTCACCTCTCACCCTAAGTAGGTGATACCCTGAACTCATGTCAATCCTGCCCCTTGGAGTTGATGAATAAAGTCGGGAGAGGATACTTATTAATAATGGTGACCTTATTAAGTTGTTGATACTAAATGAACATCCTAAGAGACCCATCCTTCTTCTTAAAAACCAACACCGGAGCTCTCCATGGTTAACTACTAGGTTGAATAAAACCCTTGTCTAATAAGTCTTTTAGTTGAAGCTTTAGCTCTTTCAACTCTGCTTGAGCCATCCGGTAAGACGGGATTGCAATGGGATTCATATCCGGTAATAAGTCAATACAAAAATCTATTTCTGTTCAAGAGGAATTTTGGGAAAGTCATCGTCAAAGACTTCCGAAAAGTCCTTTACTGAGGGGACTAACTTTATAGGAGGAATGTAAGACTCAAGATCTTTAACACTCATGATATGGTAGCGACACCCCTTAGATATCTTTTTACAAGGTTTTAGAGAATGAATAATACGACCTCTTGGAATTCAGTTATCCCCTATCCACTCTAAGACGAGTTCGTTAGGAAATTTGAACTTAAGCACTCTTGTTTGACAATCAATGGAAGCAAAACAAGAATTCCACCAATATATTCCAAAATGACATAAACCATATGTAGTTCTAGCAAATCCACCCATGTAACTCTATTGGTCAAAGATAAAGGACAACTCCTAAAGAAACTTGTAGTCTCAATGGAGTCACCCACATGACTTGTAATCGAAAGTGGATGAATTAAAACATTGAGTAGAGCATCAAAATTTTTTACCTACTAAAGGATTTACAAATGATAAATCAGCACCGAGATTAATTAAAGAATAAACATCAATAGAAAAGACTTTTAACATACTCGTGACCACATCGGGCAACTCTTCTTATTCACCCGTAGAATAAAGACCATCGAAGCGGTTCCTCTTTAAAGCATTAATACTAGGATATCTTGCTTGAGTTTGACCACTCCCCTTCTCTTGAATCCTCACATTAGGAAAATATCTAAAATTATGGCCCTTTTTTCCACAAACAAAGAAATTTCATGTTCCCACCAGCCACTTACCCCTATGCTTCGTACCACACTTGGTACAAGTAGGTTTATCACTTGATGAATTCCCACATCTTGCCTTTTGTGACCTAGGGTTAGACACCTTATCCTTGTTATTCTTAGAGAAATTGGAAGTAACTTGGTTGGAGACCCTATTATTGAACCTAGGTTTTCTTTAAATCTCAAGCTTACCCTTGGAAGTACCTCCCTCATAAGAATCGGCCTCTTACATTCCCTATTCTTCGTCTGGAGTCTCGTCTCCTCAACTTGTTGTGCATGTACCATCAACCGAGAGATATACATATTTTCATGTACCATCACCAAATGACACTATATAACTAGATCATCAGATACACCCGTCAAAAAGCAACTCATGTAATCCCTAGGTTTGGATCGCAAGAAAGAAACATATTTGAAGACTTTAGTGAACTTCAATGAGTACTCTTGCACACTCACAACTCCTTAACAAATGATGCTAACCTCTTCCACTTTCTCCTCCCTTTTCTCACTAGGAAAGAACATATCGAGAAAATCCATTCTAAACACCTCCCAAGAAATAGGATAGCTCTAAAAGCCATAGTGTCTCTCCATTGGGTATACCATGTTTGATCTACATCCTTGAGCTGATAGAAGGCTAGCTCACCCTTCTCATTGCACTCACTCCCATAACATAAAGTATTTTATAGACTTCATCAAAAATGTCTTAGGGGTCTTTATTTACCGTTGACCCATAAAACATCTGAGGGTTCATCCTCGTGAAGTCTCTCAAGTTGGATGCCATAGTACTAACATTTTGTTGAACACGGGGTCCAACCTCCTCATTTGATTGAGATGTCATGGCTTAATATTAAGTTACTAGCACTTGAGCTCAGGTAGTCATAGCATGGGCCAAGATTAGAAAATCCAACCTTATCTATCCATCTGTCATAGGTGGAGCAATGACCAAAGCTGGTCTTATGGAGGAACTCTATTGCCTTGTAGATGGGCTTTGTTCTCTTAGGGAGGAACTCCTACATTTGCCAAGTCTTCCTCCGCTCTCCTTGTGGCTTCCATTCTCGTAGTTATCTCCTATATAAACAAGAAAAGGATTAAAAGAAATAGGGACACAAAGTTACAACTCTTGAGGAACGAATTTCAAGATTACCAATAAGTGAGAGTTCCTAAGAATCACATATCCTCTCATTCATAAGTGGGTGCGCTTCACACTCATAGACAAGACTCTCCGTAGACGTGGTTTACTAAGACATCAATCAAAAGATTACTTCAACCTCATGTTCTGAAGTATCACCGCCTAGATGTAACCGGTGACGGCGTCGTAGGAGAGGACTTGGACAAGCCTTTAGAATTCATCATAACATTTCATAGATCAAAATGCGGAAAATTTAAAGTTTTTACATATTGAGGTATACATAAACCTCTCACATACCATATACGCAGTTTACTTAGACTCCTCACATATGTGCTTACATAGGCTTCTAGTTTAGTCAACATAATCAATATGTAAGGTTTTAGCCTAATAATGTCTTCTCACATTAAACTATCTAAAATGAAATAGAATATTCGAGGATAGCCCTTGTACGAATTCATTTTGACACATAGGGCTTACAACTAATATCTTCATGAATAGGAAAGAAGCAAATGTATTTAGACAATAACAATGTTACTATTGTAGAAAATATGGCACCATCCTTGAACTAGTGGAGCTACAAAACTTACGGGAAAGTCCAAGTCTTCTTGTAAAGCGACCTTGATACCTCAACTGCACAAACCTACAATTTTGGGAAAAGGGAAAGAATATGGGATAGTACAACAACATGTACTTATTTTGGAAACATATGCACATCAAATTATTGAAATAATGCTTAAAAGGACGTTTAGTTTGAAACCATTCTAAGTCACTTTCAAAAGCTTTTATGCACAATTAAGAACATATACAATCAAATGATCATATATTAACTTAAGACAAGTTCTTCAACAATTCATGTGCAACAGTTCATAACATTACATCATATAAGACCCATACCAACAATCCCATCCCCAGTTTACAAGTGCAATGCTCATCTAAATCCCCATAATCCCACATAATCAATTAAACGAGGAAAGAGGCTATAAGAAATGCCTTACTTCATATAACATAGCATCATGACTAGTCATCATCATACATAACACTATACACTACTAGCATGTTGATAAATTAAACTAACCTCATATAGGATCATCAACATGTTAAGTCATCATATACGTTTCATTCATACCATAAGTACATAAGAACAACCTTCTAGGAATTCCTTCATGGACAACTTATTCCATGTGTAAGTAGGGTCCCATACCCGTACCTACACTAAGTAGAAAAGTCACCCTAGCAAGTGTTCAATTATTTACTTTCATTTTACTTTTGGGAACAATCGCCTTAAATGACAAAAGACCATGTGATCTAAACATGAAATCCATTTTCATGAAAACCTACACCAGAAAAAGGTGGTCTAAATGCCAATGTAGGACCAAAATATGAACATAACATTCTAGGTGGAACCGCTTCGTAGTAATCCTATGGGGGCTACATAGTTAAGGAACTATGAGATATCTTTTGAACCCTCTATATTACTATTAGAATTTGGAGAACTTATCTCATGAGAACATTTGGTGAATCTCCCTTCTACGCGGAGTCAACACCTCTTATTGTCAAGTTCACTCGGTTCTAAGCTAAAGTCCCTTTTTCAGACGTCATTAAGTGAATCTTAATCGGTTATAGCTTAATATAGATCATAAGATACTAAACCCTTATATAAAATGTAATTTATCTAATAAGGCATAGTATGAGAACTTTCTTTCATCATAAACCATCATTAGTGAGATGAACATAACATTGTCTTATCATGTAAGGAATACAAGAGAAACAATCTTCAAACTTGCATTATCATAGCCTCACCATGATCGTAAATTCAACATAATCATAACATACCATCATATTAATCATATCATATCTTTCTAAATCTAATCACATGTAATACTTAAATTTTGACAACATCTTAACCAAATACAATCCATCATAATTGAAGTAAAGAGTTGAAAATCATAAAGTCTTACCAAATAGCATCTATAAACTTCAACAAGAATCTCACCCTCAATTCATAAAAATTATCAAATAAACCACTAATAATTATAATAATATATTAAATTAAACAATAACATAATCAATTCCAACAACCCTAATCATCTACAAGTCTAATTTATAGCTAGGGTTTGGGAAAAGGTATCAATTCATCGAATCTATCATAAAACTAAGTCAGGGACTATTAACTACAAAAACTAAAAAATATCCAACAATATTAAATCAATAATAATTAAAATAAACCAATATCAAATCAATTTGAAAGATTAATTTCATAATTGGAAGAAAACCCATGTTTTGACATCTTTTTTAAACTAATTTTGACGATCATCTTGGCGAAAGAGACCCCAAGGGTGAATAGCTTCCATACCTTAAGATTTCTTAGTGTTTTCCGAATAAAATATGATGTATTATAGCCCTAGTTCACCATAAATCTCGGTCTATAAGGGGGTGTTGAATAGAGAGAGAAAGTAAAGAGAAGTTGGAGAGAATTGGGTTTGGGAAATATGGGGTGTTAGATTAGTGTAATGAGGGTTAGTCTTTATGTAGTCCTAAAACTAACTTAATTAAACATCCCTTAACCCATAATTTATTAAATAACCAACTAACTAATTAATTGACTTACATTAAAATTTGACAGTGAACAAACCCCCAATCTATGATTACCCGACCTACGCCATATAGTACCATCGACGGCCCCATAATTAATGTCGTTATTTGGTACAAACACTTGTTTTTTTAACATACTAGCCAATTGAATAAGTGTCAACCTAAGAGGCCATCGAAGAAGCGTCGATAAAATGAGGGATCGTTGCTTAGATCGTGGTTGCACATTGTCAATTGACAGGTTTTGGGTCCAAATGAAATGGTCCACCTCAAGGAAACTTAGGTTGGTGCTTCGGGAGTCATTTACAAATATTTCGCACTAAAAATACTCCGGTATAATTTAAAATCCTTTTACAAATTTTAATTAAATTACAACTCTTAAAACTCCATGAAACATGCCAAGGCTTACTAGTGCACATTTCACTATTCACCAGACGTCATGGTCGTTTCTTAATATTTTTACTCTAACACTTCCGAATTACTTTCAATACATTATTTTAGTCTTAAAAATAATGTTTCAAGTCTTAGCTATTTATGTGAGGCTCTAGACTTTGTGGTGGACTTTCAGAGTGTTATAGAGGATATGCAACTCATCATCTTATGCGTCTCCAAAATCAGGCAATACTACTAAGAACTTCTAGATTGAATTAGAATTGAAGGAAAATATAAGTATACAAACCACCTTACTACTCAACTCATCCTCCCCCATTTACGGTAAGCCGCCCATACAAAACCAATTTAAGATAACCATAAGGAATTATGAGTCACCGGGCCTTTATTCTGTGTTAGCTCCATTTATCTTGCAGCACATAGAAACGGTTCTTTTTTCTAACATTAAGGTCCTAACAATCATGAGGAGAATGGTTAGTATTTTTCCCTTTTTCCATAAGTTTTTTGAAATCTCTCATCTTATGGACCTTCTTTCCCATCCAAATCATACATCGATATCGGCAAGAAACTTATCCAAACGTTGTTTTCCACATGAGATACATCTATGCCTCTTAAAGGTATAACCACATCCACCCCCTCTTTGAAAATTTGGGTTTGAGACACTATCCTTGTTCGCCATTGTGTGCCGGAAGTTGAGATTCTTAGTGTTTTGGAGGCATGCCATTCCTCACCTGTTTGTGGGCATCATACTGGTGTTCGGACTGCCCCTAAGATCTTGCAATGTGTCGACTATTGGCCAACCATCCACCAATATGCTTTTGAGTTCGCCAAGGAATGTGATAGGTTCCAAAGAGACGGAGGTGTTTCTAGAATAAGAGAGCACCATTTAAATTCCATTCTTGTAATTGAGTTGTTTGTTGTGTGGGGCATTGACTTTATGGGCTCTTTTTGAGTTATTTTGGGATGAAGTACATTCTTGTAGAGTTTGATTATGTGTCACAGTTGGTAGAAGCCATAGCACTTGCAAACAATGAAGGGAAGAGTATCATTGCTTTCTTGAAAGAGAACATATTTTCTAGATTTGCCACCCCTATGGCCATTATTAGTGTTGGGGGATCCCACTTTTGCAAGAATTTGTTCAAAGGTTGATTGGAGAAATATGGGGTTCTCCATAGTGTAACCACTCCCTATCATCAACAGACTAGTGGGCAAGTCGAGGTGTCAAACAAAGAACTCAAGCAAATTATGGAGAAAAAGTTGAATGCTAGTAGAACGGATTGGTCAAGGAGGCTTGATGATGCTCTTTGGGACTACCGGGCAGCATATAAGACTCCCATAGGTATCTATAGTTACCAACTTGTATATGGAAGGATTGTCACTTACCAGTTGAGTTAGTGCACAAGGCCATGTGGGCGATGAATAAACTTAAGTTGGATTGGAATGAAGCTGCAGAAAGAGATTGAATGGGTGGAATAATCTTGATGAGTTTCTCTTGAAGCCGTATGAAAGTTCGTCCCTCTACAAAGAAAGGATGAAGATGTACCATGACAAAAAGATTGAAAAGCGTAAAATTAAAGTGGGGGATTTGGTTCTTTTGTTCAACTCTAGGTTGCGCTTGTTTCAAGGACAACTCAAGTCCAAATGGACTTGTCCATTCTTGATCACTCTAATGTTCCCTCGTGGTGCGGTTGAGTTGGATAACAAGAAGGGTGAACGGTTCAATGTAAATGGTCAAAGAATGAGAATCTACCTTGGGCATGGGGAGAATGCGAATGAAGTGGTTGAGTCATACATCTTTATGAAGTGTTAGTAATAAAGATCCTTGCGTCGTGCCGAGACGTTATATCAAGCGTTTATTGGGAGGCAAACCAATGTCTCCTCTAGTCAACACTATGTTTTTCTTCTGTTTGTAGGAATTGTCGCACTATTTTTATTTTTACTTGTAGTCCTGTGTAAATTTTCATTTATTTCTTTTAATTTGTTGGCTATAGAGTAGCTTAGAGTTTGTGCCTAAAAAGTGTCGAGAAAACACAAAAAGAATAGATTATTGGGTGCTAAATGTGCATTGAAAAACTCACAATAAATCTGAAAAAATAGTATGGTGCACTGATCGACGAACCAATCAATGGGTCGTCTTCCCATCGACGGACCATCAATCGGATCCGTTAATTCCAAGTTTAGTTTTCAATATTTTCTACGTTAGGGCACAACAGACGGAGCAAGCGACGGACCGTCAATTGACTTACGTTCCATTGATGGGGAATCGTAAGTTCCCCAAATCCAAGGACCCGACTTGACCCGCTTGATTGTTGATCTTTGAACTATGCGCCTCAGGTTTGATTCACCTACCACATTATTATTATATTTCTTATGCATTGCGAAAATTGCACGTTTTCTTTTTGCGGGCGGGGTAAATGGAATGTGAGTTCTAGGGTTAAGTCTGAATAGCCCAACTCACGATCCTTGATGTACCATGGGTTCACGGTATTTTTAATGCTTTTTCCTTAAGTTTAGTGTTTGTCAAAAAGCCTTTTTCGGATTGATTTTTATGTAAGTTCCTCCATATTTGCAGAAAATCTGTCCAAAGATGAACGCAGAAGTTTTTGAGCGAGAACTGCAGAAGAGATCACCTATGGAGATTAGGACGGTCAGTCGAGTCTGTGACACTCGATAGGTGGCATAGTTGTGAGGAGAGAAATTGGTAAAGGAAGAGGGGAAGTCTGACATAGTGTGGGATTAAATAAGTCCATGACGGACCATCATAGAAACGACGGTCCGTCCTGCTGGTTCGTCATAATTATCAGAGAGTAGTCCTATTACACAAATTCAAAGAAGTTAAAGTATTATGGAACAGAGAACATCGACGGATCGTCGTTCTTGGGACATTGCATCTTACATGTTCGTTGAGGGTAATGAAGAAAGAAGTAAAAGAATTTGTGAAGTATGGGAGGATGGAGACCATGACGGCCTATCGTGACCACAACGGCCCGTCACGAGGTCCGTTGACTTAGACGCATTTGGACAAATTTTCTTTAATTAGAATCTTTCTTTTATTAGGTTTTTGTTTTTATTATAAACATTTTGAAAAACCTAGTTTTTGGAGTTAGACGGTTAGACTTTTCGGTAGTTAGACTCTTGCATAATCATTAGTTCTCTTGTTCAAGTATTGAAGGATTAATTTCAGTTTTTGATACACTTTTTCTGGAATTGATTTTTGGTGCTTTTGTTGATTAATGAAGTGAATTTCTGGATTTTATTCTTTCTCATTAAAGTAAGTGCATGAATTATTATATTAAATATATGAATAGTGTGATTATGACCATGGGTAACTAAACTCTATAACTAGGGTTGTGGGAACCATGGGTGAATAATGAGGTAAAATCTAACTAAAATAGCAATTCTAGAATAGTGTCTTGCATGTATTTATAATTCTTTCTTTTGGAAAACTTTTTAATGGATGGACAACGTTATAAATCGCCTTAATTCTACTTGCAAGAAGAAGCAGGTAAATAATAGGAAAAGAATAATCCACGTAGATTTAGTGTACACTATCTAATAGGCTAGTGCTGGTTGGTACGAGGTAATAACTTAATCAAATATCGAATACAATGCTTAATATAAGATGAAGGTAAGGGTTAGTATAGACACACACGTGGCCGAACCAAGGTATTGAGTAAAAATTTCTAGATGCTAGACCAAGGATTTAGAGTTACAAGGAAAGAATTGTTATAGTTAGAATTATCAAGTTATGAACCTGTGTGGAACATTTAAGCCCTAGTTACTTTTATTAATAGCTCCGAGATTTGAATCTTTTAGTTGATTATTTTAATTGTGTTAATTTTTTTCATTAATTTAGAAATAAAACCCCCTTTTTGTGTTTTGTTTTCTATTGAAATAGTTGACTAAATTATAGTAATAATAGAATAAATTTAAGTCTGAACTATTTTCCTCGTGGGATGACGCCAACCTCATTAGTTGGGTTCTTTACTTGATACGACCGCTTTACTTCTTATTTTAGAAGTAAGTTTGTGCATAGCCATTTTTTCTAAGTGTCCACTAACGAACATATACAACGGACCGTCGTACTCTCGATTGTCCGTCCTGCACAACTATCATGGTTGTTAAAGAACCTTGTCGTAAGGGTATCCACTTTTTTCTAAGTGTCTACTAATGGATATCTACGATGGTCCGTCGTACCCTCGACGGTCCGTCCTGCACATTATTCATGACGGTCAAAGACCTCGCTCCTAAGGGTCTCCATACTTTTTTCTAAGTGCCCCACAACGGATATCGAAGATGGACCGTCATTACACGATGGTCCGTCCTACATATCCGTCATAACTGTCAGAGACTTTCCTTCTGAGGGTCTCTAAATAGACATTGTTGAAGTAATACATGACGGACCACATGACGGTCTATCACACATACGACGGTCCGTCACCTGGTCCGTCGTGTTTCACTACTACTACGGAGAAGTCATTACTGCTTTGCTCTTATGTGTATTTTGTCTAGTTTTTGTTTGTATGGTTTGCTCATTCTATTACTAATAATGATTCTTTACAGGTACTATCTCTAATGGCACCAAAAAAAATCGAGTTTACGAATGTGTGCATTCAAAATCTGTCGCCCCATCTGCCCGACTGGTTATAGGCTCTGATGATGAGCATGATCACGAGTACATGCCCCCGGGCACTTCCACTCCAGCACGAGCTGCATGTGGAAATAGCCCAATTCACGATCCTTTTTCTTGGGGGTGGGGTAAATGGAAAGTGAGTGCTAGGGTGAAGTCTATGTAGCCTAATTCACGATCCTCTTTTTGAATTTTCTTGCCTATTTTTGTTCCAAAAGACAAATTACTTTTATTGTTTAACTGTCATATTATATCTTGTGTACATAGTATAACACTGAAGCATGATGGCTAAAATAAATATGATATCCCGATATGAAAATGATCCATGTTTAGGCATAGTAATTGATAAATGTGTGTCTCTAAGAATGACATAGAGATATAGCACTGCATGACTCTAAGTCTAATACTCGAACTAGATGTCTGATAATCTGGTAGAGTAATGAGATGTCAAGTGAGTGTGAGGAAAATTTTAATAGTCCATTATTTGTACTGAGCTAGAACTTGTGTGGTTAGTCCTGCTAAAAGTAAGTTGTAATAGACAATTAGGAAAGGATCATAGGTCCTTGTTCAATATAGCCAATTTTTAGCCTAAATAAAAAAACAATGAAATTAATCTCTCTTTGATCTAAATTATTTGAGCTTAAAATAGACCTTTCTTTTTCACCCCAACTGATCTTTTCTGGAAATAATGTGTTGTCCATGGTCCCTCCTTGGATATGTGCACCTCAGCTTATGCCAACAACATAAGTTGAGGGTGGCTAATGGAGTTAACAAACTTTTCGGGGCCCTTACCCAACTTTGGGTATTGTTTACTTTGACTCATGGGAAAGCCATGAGTTGAGGGTGGCTATTATGAGGAATTCACTGGAAAGTGGGGTTGAAAGAACAAAGAGAGAAAAAGAACAAAAGTAAAGTGCCTCAAGAACTAGTTGAAAGAAAAGTGAAATAAAAACATATAATAAATAAAAGCAATAAAAGAAAAGTCTCACTTACACAAAAGAAGAACGAAGGGAAAATAACAAGGTGAAAGAATATAAGAAAAAGGAAAAATAAAATGATGAAAAGGTAGGACGCTTAACCGATATGTCAAGGAGGAAAATAAGTCACTAAAATATACCTAAATATACCCTACCCTACCTTATCCTGAGCCTATATTACAAGCTAATAAAGTCCTATCGTGATCCTAATAGTTGTTATGGCGAACTTAAAGTAGTGAAAATAAGGGCAACCCTATGGCAAATGTATTAATGAGTTGTGAAGTTTTTCTGAGAGTGAGTGTTGTAAAGTAATCCTTATACTCAAACTGAAATCATTATGTGAAAAATAAGGATTTTATTTTGAAGTGAGGACACTAGTTGCAATAGCAGAAAAATTAGCACCTAGGTGAGAGATCAAAGAGGATAGGTGTCAATTTGTGGTTAGTCTATGTCATGGTCTGATCCACATAATTCAAGCCTAATAGTGATAACATGCATAAACATGATGAGAATTATTGGGATTGATAGACAAATAATAATGAAAGCTAAAGTATGGATACTCTTGTACAATGATTTTGTAGTGACTCATAGTGCATCGCTTGAGGACAAACAGCGAATTTAAGTTGAGGGTGTTGATGTACCGTGGTTTCACGGTTTTCTTAATGGTTTTTTGTTAAGTTTAGTGTGTCCAAAAGCCTCTTTGTATTGATTTTTATTTAAGTTCTTCCTTATTTACAGGAAATCTGTCCAAAGAAGAACGCTGAAGTTTTTGAGCGAGAAATGCAGAAGAGACCACCTACGGAGCTTATGATGGTCCGTCGAGTCTTTGACTATGTGGAATCGTAGTGAGGAGAGAAGGTGCTGAAGGAAGATGGGGAATTATAACATAGTGTGGGATTACAGTTGTCCATGACGGACCGTCATAGCCACGACGGTCTGTCCTTCTAGTTCATAGTAATGATCAGAAAGTAGTCCAAGTACCCAAATTTCAAAATGTTAAAGTATTATGGAATGGAGACCCTAGATGGACAGTCGTGCTTGAAACACTCTATCATACTTGTTCGTTTAGGGTAATGAAGAAAGCAACAAAAGAATTTGATAAGTATGGGACGACGGAGTCGATGACAGCCCGTCGTGACCACGACGGTCCGTCACGAGGTCCGTCTACTAAGAATCGTTTGGACACATTTTCAATAATTAAAATACTTGTTTTATTATAAATATATCAAAAAAAACTCGTTTTTGGGGGTAAGACTTTTGGTTAGACTGTTAGACTTTTTGATAGTTAGACATTTGGATAATCTTTAGTTCTCTTGTTCAAGTTTTGAAGGATTAATTTAAGTAATTGATACACTTTTTCTGGAATTGATTGTTGGTGCTTTTGTCGATTAATTAAGTGAATTTCTGGATTTTATTCTTTCTCATTAAAGTAAGTGCATGAATTCTTCTATTAAATATATGAATAGTGTGATTATGACCATGGGTACCTTAACTCCATTACTAGGGTTGTGGGAACTATGGGTGAATAATGAGGTAAAATCTAACTAAAATAGCAATTCTAGAATAGTGTCCTGCATGTATTTATAATTCTTTCTTTTGGATGTATTTTTAACGGATGGACAACGTTAGAACTTGCCTTAATGCTACTTGGCATACGAAGGAGGTAGATAATAGGAAAAGAATTATCAACATAGATTTAGTGTAAACTATCTAAAAGTCTAGTGTCGGTTGGTACGAGGTAATAACTTAGTCAAATATCGAATACAATGCTTAATATAAGGTAAAGGTAAGGTTTAGTAAAGACACACACGTAGCCGGACCAAGGTGCGGAGTGAAAATTTCTAGATGCTGGACCAAGGATTTAGAGATACATAACTTATCACTTTAAATGCAAGATACTTGGAAAAAATTATTATAGTTAGAATTATCAAGTTAAGAACCTGTGGGGAACACCAAAGCCTTAGTTACTTTAATTAATTGATTAAGCTCCGAGATTTTAATCTGTTAGTTGTTTACTTGAATTGTGTTAGTTATTTTCATTAATATAGAACCCCCCCCCCTTTGTGTTTTGTTTTCTTAGGAAATAGCTGACTAAATAATAGTAATAATAGAATAAACTTAAGTCTGAACTATTTTCCTCGTCGGATCGACCCCAACCTCGTTAGTTGGGTTCTTTACTTGATACGACTCCTTTAATTCTTTTTTGAGAAGTATGTTGGAGCGTATCAATCGTCTCTTATGTTTTCTTGCTTGTGTTCGTTTGCCCGAACAGATTGGTTATTTTACTATTGAACTTGCCTGTTTAGTATCTTGTCCAAAGTATGAGTTTAAAATCTGAAGCATGATAGCTAAATATAAATGATATCCCGTTCTAGAAACAATGCTTGAATGGATAAGTCCTTAGAATGTTAAACATGTTGGATCTAAACATGACATAGAGATGCACTACTACATGTCCCTCAAATTGACAACTCAAACTAGTTTGTGATAGTCTAATAGGGTAATGGAATGTCAAGATAGTGTGAGGAAATTTGATTGATTCGCTGTTGGTGCCTATCTAGAACTTGACCGGTTAGTCTTGCAAAAAGGAATATGTGCTATACATTTAGGAAAGGATCATAGACCCTTGTTCAAATTAGCCAATCTTTAGACTAAATAAAAGAAAACCAAATGAATCGATCCCCTTGTTGATCCAAATCTTTTGAGCTTTAAATATATCTTTCTTTTCTACACCAAATTGTCTTCCCTGGGTATAATGTGTTGGAACTGGTCCCTCAATGGACATGTGCACCTAAATTTGGCCAAAAGCATAAATTGAGGTTGGCTAATGCAGAAACTGACCTCTTCTTGGCCCTGACCCAACATTGGGTATTGTGTACCTTGACTTATGGTAAAGGCATAAGTTGATGGTGTCTAGTATGAGTAATGTCTCGAAAAGAGGGGATGAGAAGAGTAATGTGAAAAATAAAAAGAAACAATGTCCAAGAGAAGTCACATAACAAAATAAAAAAAGTGTAGAATAAAAAAAGTAAAAATCACTTCCGCAGAAAGGGAAAGAAAGAAGAAAACAAGGCAAATATTTAAGGAAAAGAAAAGTGGGGCATAATAGACAATGAAATAGGTAGGACTCTTAGATATAATGTCAAAGAGGTCAATAAGTTACTGCAATGTCTTCTTATGTATCATTCCTCACCCTAAGCCTATGTTACAATCCAAGAAAGTCCTATCCTGATACAAAGAGTCTGATATAGTGAACTTGAAGTAGTGAAAATATAGGCAAGCCTATGGCGACAAGTATCAATAAGGTGTGAAGTTATTCTGAGTGTGAGTGTAAATATAATCCATATAATAATATTTCAATTCAATGTGTATGAAAGGACGATATAGTTTTTGAAGTTAGGTAACTAGTTGCAATATTGGAAAGTTGGTACCTTGGTGAGAGATAAAAGAGGAGAGGTGTCGGTGCATGGTGAGTCTATGACATCGTCTGATACACATGAAGAAACTTAGTGAACCGAAGAGTAAAAGCATGCACTAAAGCAGTAAACGACTAAGGATTAATAGTCATATGATTGTTAAAGATTAAAAAGAGATAAGTTTAGTACAAAATTGTTGTGTTGAGTCATATTGTGTTGTTTGCGGTTAAACAACAAATTTAAGTTGAGTGTATTGATGTACCACAGTTTCACGATACTTTTAATGCTTTTTCCTTATGTTTGGTGTTTGTCGAAGGCCTTTTTTTTGTAATTTTAATATCTTTTTATGTGTGTTTTCAGGAAAGCTGTCCAAAATCTAAATGCAAAAGACAGTGCTGAAATTATTTTAGAAGTGATTACCTATGAATCCATCGACGGTTCATTGATAGTGTTCGTCGATTAAAGATTCAAGCATTTGGAAGAAACTCGGGGAATAAAGTACCAAGTATGGGGCTACAGAATGATCGCAGTCCTTTGACTAATCGAAGGGCCATGTTGGTGAACCTTTATTTCTAATTGAGAGTAATCCTAGTACCCGACTTGAAGAAATAACTAAGAATGGAAGGCGGGAGGCATCGACGGACTGTAAGTGAGACAACAAACCATTTTGTTAGTCCGTGGATCGTAATAAAGAGGATCCAAAAGTGAAGGCTGAAGAAAAAGTTAAGTGTGGACCGACGTATGAAATTGATGGTCTGTCATTCCATCGACGGACCGCAGTTGGTTCATTGACTTAAGACACATTTTGGGACAGATTTTCCTTATTTAGATCTCCTTTTAATTTGGAACTTTTTATTATAAATAGGTTAAAAACTCATTTTTTGGGTTAGACATTTTATTCATTTTCATACTATTGTTATTGGAGACGTAACGTTGGATTTTTGTAATTAATTCAAATTTCAGTAATCAATTCTCAAGTGAATTCTTCTATTTCAAGTGTGATTTCTGGATTTTCTTCAAACTTATCAAAGTACATGAATTCTTATAAAAAAACAATGAATTGTGTATTTCTAAGCATGGGTAACTAAATCCACAACTCTGGTTGTGGTAACTATGGGAGATTAACAAAGTTAAACTAGCTAAATAGAAATTCTAGAATAGGTTCTTGCATGTATTAATAATTCTTTCAGTAAGAAGTCTATATAACGAGTGCACGCGTTAGAACTTGCCCTATTTCTATTCGCGGGACCAAGGGTGTAGTTAATAGGAAAAGAATTATAAAATACATTTAGTAAATACTATCTAATAGTCTAATTTCGATTGGTGTGAAGTAATATCTAACCCATACATCAAATATGATGCTTAATATAAAGTAAAGGTAATGTTTAGTAACTTAGACACACGTAAATGGACCAAGGTACGAGGTGAAATTCTCTTTATGTCGGATCAAGGATTTAGAGATGCATAAATTATCACTTTGCAAGCAAGACAATAGGAAAGAGTCTTTATAGCTAGGATTACTGCGTTATGAACCAATGGGGAACAGTTACACCCTACTTTCTCTCATCATTTGATAAAGACAAACGTTTTAATCTTCCTACTTGGTTACTTATAAATAATGGAACATTTTTGTTATACAAACCCCCCTCCCCTTTTATTTAACTGTTTTCGGAAAGGACTTGACTAAATAGACGTAATCGTAGATTAAAGTTAACTCAAAACCATTTTCCTCATGTGATCGACCCCAACCTAACATTGGTCTCTTTACTTGATACGACCGTTTATACTTCTTTACGGAAGTATAATTTTAGTGTACAAAATTTTGGCGCAGCTGCGGGGAATGTGGCTTTTAGATTAACTTTAAATACATTATAGAATTTTAGTACCATATATATGATGAAAATTATAGAATGTAGAACGACATAGACCATTAACAAAATTCAGTTGAATGAATTATAAATCATGTTTCATTAATATTATCAATATTGGACAGTAGCTAAATGTGCACTTAACATATCGAAATATTCTTACATGACTACAAGATAAATATACTAACATAGGCATTAAACTATCGATTTAATGTAGAGTAGAGGGAATAGTCCATCTTTCAAATTATCCAAAATTATTGATCATCAATCATATTTTACCAATAAAGTACATGCTATAAAGTATCTAACGAGATATAAATCAAGTCTTATTCATACTTTATTCATCTTATAATATAGATTACATTACCAGTATGGCATTATCAATTCATAGACTAAACGAATCTAGTTCAATTCACATAGGCCTTTAATATTAACTTAAGGAAGTAGCTACGATGATGCTTTGCATAATAAAAATCACACACGATTGCTATAATCGAAATTCACTATAACACTTAGTAACATAGGTTATTCATACTCAAATATTCATACATTGATCCTCATGGATTGTTCATCATAAACTCATAATCAATTAACGTAAATAACAGTAGAAATAAGTAATTCAATGTAAGAGAATCACAAATTAACCATTAACAAGTCATGATCACAAAGCCCATGCAAGGACTAAACCGATTTAGGGAAGGAACATTGGTTCATCATGCAATTGGAGTAAACTCACGTTCAAACCAATACATTATTATCATTTAATAATTATTTAACCATTTTAAAGGTTTTTAGAGAGAACCCATTTTAGATTGAAGAAGAAGAACTTTGATCATAAAGCCTTCTTTGAAAATGTGAGATGAACTCTCCAAGTGAAAGGTTACTTAAAGATGAAGGATCACCATAATTTTATATTCATTAAAACATTAAAAGTTGATGAAGACACCATATAATACATTCTTCAAGTTGTTATTGAGCTTCACAAAAAATGGTTGTTTCTAGGGAGAATATTTTTCGAGGGAAAGGTTCAATTCCTGTAGAGGGGATTGGGAATGGGAGGGTCACATGTTTAATCCCTTATGCACAAACAAAAAATAGTTAAATTAATCAATTATAGTAAGTTTAGTACGGCTTGTGAATTACCCATTCACCCCTTATGTGGGCAGTGCACAGGCTGTAGTTATAGTCCACCATCGACGGACCCAACAGACTGGCCATTGGTCAATTGACTGGCCATCCTTTGGCTTCCGTAGATTTGCCCTTGGACAATTTTTGAATTTATATCTGACCAAGATAAGTTTCAATGGACTATACCTCACCTACAGTCCATTGTTCAACCAACTTGCCGTCATTTGGTTCAGTCGATTGACACTGCCAAGGCAGTGTTTCAGCTAGCCTTGGGTCCTTCTTTTGGGCCCTTTTGCGGGGCCCTTTTGAAGTCGTACCCAGATGTTTCCCGATTATAATATGGTCATTATATGGTCATAGGAGGAACATACTTATCCCAATCATAATATGTTAATTACACTTCAACCTATTAAGAGTTCATCATGTAAGGTCACACATAAGAAGATTCCAACAACACTCAAGAAGCAAGTAGGCACTCATTTCAAAGCACATAAACTTGAGTAAGATAGGTTGACAATAGATTCTTATAGGTTAGACCTAGTGCTACGAGGGTAATACTCAACCATACCATGCTTTGTTGTGTTCATGGAGGAATGCCCACCTCCTCAACACATATACATGTATCATGAGATCACACCCAAACAAATGCACAAAGGCCATCTTTGCTGTACCATGGGAATTTCTCAACTTCTACACCGAGGAATGCTTATGTTTTCTTCCTAGTGATGTCTAAATGGTAAGTCGCACCAATCACATCACAACAAATAGTATGTTATTTCAAAAAAAAAAGATCAAATTCTAACATAGTACTCACCATCAAAGTAAGCATCTTTTGGGAATAACAATACAAATTATAGGCACACTATGAACACTTAGATAAAAATGCTTTCATCTTTCAAGAATGAGCGTACAATCATGCTTCCCAAACCGTACAAGTCCAATAATTTTCAAGAGAGTCAACATATTTCATGGTAGAGAAACTCAACTTTTAATTATAAGGCGAAGCATTACACCTCACAGGCCACTATAACAATGTTCCTTATCTTACCTCGTGAAGTCAAAATCACAATTATCGTGTTAAGATGCATAATACACATGATAAAACATGGATTGGATCAAAATTTCCTTTCATGAACCTTGGAATCTTAAAAAAATATTCGTAAGGTAATGTCAATCAATACATACCAAACATATAAGGTTCATGCAATTCATACTTTATGCAAAACTATACTCATAACAAGCTTACCAAGAATACTTTAGTTTCAAGTCAAGTAAAAATAGAAGAACAAGGTAGAAAATATACACAACCTTACCATTTTATCACCATCCACCACTTAAGGTAAACAAAATTTAGAGCAAGTTAACCCAACCTAAGGAGGATATTAACCTAACCACCATGATTTTTCATCACTTTAAAGTTATTACAACATTAAAGAGGATTTACGGTAAGTTTACATAAAAACACCTAGGTATTCTAAACCTTATTATTTTAATCAAATGATACTAAATCATAATTTTAGGTCTTATCATTCAACCACATAAGGTTTTTTATATATTACAATAGACACCAAAGTCATACATAATTAGGGAAAGACTACAAAGGGCCTTAGCCATAAGGACTCTTTCTTTTCTTTCAACATTAAAGTAAGGTAAATTCTAGACCAATCAAACACACATCGTCACCCTACAAATATAAGAATACTACCCTCAATTCTAGGGGAAACATCAATTCCACAACATCAAGGGACTCACAACACAATAACAAGTTCGAAACAACTCTACAATCCATCATGCCATAAGACTGTCATTCTTCATTCCTAATAGAAAATATACTTTTTAAATTCATTATCATTCACATACGCATAATTTTTATCACATTTCAACAACTTCCTATCAAAGAACAATTTAGTCGACTTCCCAAAATCTTATAAGAAGCTGGAAAAAATTACAGTGAACATGTTTCAAAATAACAAAAATTCAAAATTTACCCAATTGTGGGAAAAGGATGGCAATATGGATATAAAACTTTACCAACTCATCCTACATAAGCATGTATACGACCTTCACACCGAGCATCAAATCTATACAAAGAAGTTCAATCCATTTAAGCAATAATGAAGGTTCACACATATTCAAATAGAAACATTTAAACTATCATCGCACATACAATCAAAGGTTAGCATTCTTATTTACTTTTAGCAACTCCTAAGGCGCTTTAAGCTCAAATCATATAATTAATCTAGCAACATGTAAAATCATATAGTAACACATCATTCCAAAAGAGCTCATTTCAACCATAATAACTTCTAACATGCTTTAACTATATCTTGATATACATTCCTCAACATAACATGCTTATTCACATAAATTTGATACAGCCATAATTGGCGTCACATTATCAAAACATGCCGAAATTCACGTCCACACATATTCATTCAACCATTAAACCAAGATAAGCATTTTAATTCACCTTTTGTCCCTCAAGCATAGAGAACAATCTCATCCAAGAAATCACATCTAAAAGACCACCTGACAAGAAAACATAAGAGAGATATGAAGAAGGAAAACTCTATCATCTTATAGCCCAATGCTTACTCTACTAGACGTGGCAATATTAGACTTTTAAAACCTGAAACCACTTTATGAACCTCATGCTCTGACACCACATTTGGCACATCCTGGGAGTACACCCTACAAGTAACATGGCGAACTTTACCTCTCGGATAACTTATACAATCCCATAGTTATCATTCATCTCATTGACATAGTAAATTTAGCGGAAAATTTAAAACATTTCAGAGCACATCATATGCTAGAAACTTTACTTCATATATATAAAAATATCATATTACATATTTAGACCTTAAGTCTATTTGTCATCTTAGACTCAATAACATTAGAGTACATTAGGGACACGACCCTTAAGATATAATATATAAAAATGCGATATTTAATAAACTTTACGGCAAAAACATAAGTAGGAGATCCTTGAACTTAAGGTTTCCTTTCATTGAGCTTGGAAGGAATCTATGAAGCTCTCCAGTATTCAAGACATCCTTTAAGAATACATAACCCACACTTTGTGTAAAAAGTAGAGAAGAATGGATTAGTACAAGAATGCACTAAGTATGACAACCATGCAAAAATATGCATTTAAAAGGAACATTTTCATGAAATCATACTTCACGAATTTTTGAGTAAATATTCATAAACCCTTTATCCAAAAACATTTATGTTATTCACAAGCATCATATAAACATATTACAAGGCCAAATATTACATAGGATCACATATAAATTTTATTACATTTGTAAGTCACACTATAGTGAGGTAATTCAATTTTATAGTGAGCATTTCTTTATTTATTGGTTGACCTCCCAAGTAACCATCTAGTGATACATGGTGCAATGCATAACCTTAAAGTTACAAGTAAACATACATATAACCTACATGAAGCAACAGATACCATCATAGGAGTATAGTACAACGTATACATATTTAAGCCAAGACTAAATGGGCATTACAATGAACTCCTAGAAATTATCACATTTACCTTTTTTAATTCACATAAAACCTTATAATACCAACTCATGCCCCCAATCAAAGTCTACTAATAAAATGAACATGTAAGGCCCCATAACCTCACACATACATAGTAAACCTATCATGAGACTACAACCCTTTACATCCAAGTGATACATCAATGGTCAATAAGATACTTTATTTATCTTAAGTAAGACCTTCATCATATGGTCAATAAGATTAAAATTATGCATATAGACTCATACCATGCACATCATAATAACAAGTAGACTAATCCGACAAAGTCATGTATCAAGAACATATACATAGTGACACACATTACCTAGGATTTCCCTCCAGATCCACTTATGCTATGTAAATGTGAGGTCTCATACCCCAACCTACACTAAGATCAAGGGTGTTAAACATTGAAATTGGTTTCATCCCCTCACACCAAAAAGAGGGCATATTACTTCCCAAGGTACAACATATATCATGCTAGCATATAAGGTGATATCACTTGCTAGATCCTATGTGGCAAGCATAGTTTATGGAACATGGGTGTAGTCATGGAAATATCACTCTACACCCTTTTTTGTTTATGACTCTATCCACCCAGTGAGGACCGTATTGAACCCTACATTCCCAAAGTTGGAAAGTGTCACCCCCTAATCTACAAGTTTACTTCTAAGCGGAGTTCCCTTTATTGAAAAAGCCTTTATTATCATTTATTTGTAAAACATAGGCTTAGGAGAGTCATACCCTCATATTTTTAGATCATAGGTCATATATGAGGGTTCATCAACCTAATTCATATGAGGAATTCTTTCACATGGATATATCATATGTATTAGCACTATCTATTTTAGCAGTCAGTTGAGCATATCTTTCAAGGCTTGTCTATTGACTAGATTATCATTCGTGTGTGTGTATGTACATATATGTGAGAAAACCTTTCACATAAAACATTAATTACTACACATGACCATACATTTATATTCATGCACGTAGAAACCAAACTTAGGAACTATCCTATCAAGGTATACATGTGCAATGTTTACACAAGGTCCCATACCCTTGCCCACAGTAGTACACCTACCAAGTAATCCTAGAAAAGAGTACATAACATACTTCACATACACATACTTTACATGCATAATAGTTTACACTAGTGAATATGAGAACAACCTTTCATTAGACACTATGATTATACACTACTTGTAAGCATGCATAAGGAGTGAGGGTGTATATACATTGGTCAATATATGTAAGACCTCAAAAATGAATTAGGTTATCAAGATCCTAAAATTTTTTATTGATGTTATAAAAATTTTAAATTGTATATAATGTTGTGTTGAGACAGTAGCTAAAATATTAGGTGCATTGGAAGTCAAACGTCAAGGGTCAACCAAGACGTTTGACGACTAAGTCACCTAAGTGTCTCATGTTAGGTCCTATGTTTTATGTGTACCTTTTGAGGTTATAAGGTCTTAAATTAGTCTAATATGATGTTTATAAGTAGTGTGTCATGCTTTGTGAAGTTTGGAGGTCAAACGGTCAAAAACATCCATAGCATTTGAAAGTTGTGCCTACGAGTAACCTTGTGTTTCTAAGCATATATCATCGAGTTTTACATTTTTCGTTTTTAGTG
Organism: Solanum peruvianum; assembly: GCA_027705065.1. NCBI lineage: Eukaryota > Viridiplantae > Streptophyta > Magnoliopsida > Solanales > Solanaceae > Solanum > Solanum peruvianum. The sequence goes on from JAKWJD010001763.1 coordinate 24,393,607, forward strand.
AAATTCAAGTGAGAGGTCCTAAACTTTTACAAGTTAATGTTTGGATTTGAAATATCTGGGAAAATAACTCCAAGTACCAACCAATGGTCCTTGAGGAAGGACCCAAACATAGTGAGAAGATTGTCCCAGGAAGACCCCAAACAACTAAGGCATTAATGGATCGTGAGCAAATAGATGCCCTGTCGATGGGTGTAGACGGTGGATACTTGGTCATGGGTGAGAAGGGAACCTTGGAGAGTCTCTGACCCAACTAACGGAAGTAAAGTATGGTTCGTTTGTGGACAAATGGCTTGTCGACTGTCTTCCGTCGTTGAAGCCATGTACCTGCAGAGGTCACTGTTTAGTGAGGGGTGAAATATTAAATGTCACCCCACTTCCAAATAAATACTTTTTATGTTCATAAGGGGTACATTTGGTATTTTAAAGTTGTTTATAAGTCCTTAACACTTAAAAGATTTCATTCTTCAAAAGCAAAACCCTAAAAACCCTTATGAATTCTAAAAGACTCCATTGAAGTCCAAAGTCAAGGAAGATCTTGGTGTGACGTTTTTAGTGGATATTCATCATAAAATTTAAGAATTAGCTTTGTCCGGGTATGGTTTTTTATCCTTGAAATTCTTTTCATCAAGGAGCCTAACATTAAAAGAGGTTTTCTAAAGTTTTCAAAAGATGAATTGACCTTATTCATGATCTACCATGGGTTCTTGCATTATTGGTTTCGAAACATCTATTATGGATTAGGTTTATATTTTATTCATTATTTTAACCTAAATTACCTATGAACCCATGAAATTGATGAACATATGATTTTGACTATATTTTAGGTTACTTGATATTGGGTTAATGTTGATGAATTGATGTGTAGTTTCCTATGGGCTTTCTATTGATGTAAGAATTGTATTTAATTGTTATCAAATTGGTATTGTATTGTTGAATCTATTTTGAATTGGTGTAGATTTTATTGATTTATATAATTGTGTATTGAATTGGTGTTCATGGCCATGGGTAAGGCCCTTATGATGTTGAATTGGTGATTTTGTATTAGCTTGAAGTGTTGATAATGAAGTGGTGGTATGCTTCCATATTTCCTTTTATTCACTGTTAATTATATTTCAATTATGTTATGATTTGTTTGGTCCACCTTTGGTGGCGGTGCTATATGAATTGATGTGGCGTTGTCGGCGTTACTTTCTAGTATATTGATGATCATGGACTTTTTGTTACTACTTGAACTTATATGTCTATTTGACTAGTTGATTTGATGATGTATCATCATATCTACCTATATGTGAAAGACTGTGTTAGAATATTGATGCTATCTAGGTTATAATGTTATGCTATGACTTTGTGTTAATTATGTAGTGTTAGAGTTTTATCATGATTGTTCTTAATTTGGATACATGAGTCTCAAATGATTAAGTTGATATTGTTAAGGTAGTTAATAGGTTTACTAAATAAGGTTAAGGGTCATTCCTAAGATTCTAAAGGAAGATAGGCTATATGTGTTAAATGGAAGTATGTTGTGTCTTGTTTAGGTAGACTTGTGTCCCTTACGTGATGCTTATGTGAATATGTGATGTTTTCATGTAGGAACCAAAAGGGTCTTAGTATTGAATAAGTGAATATAAATGAGACCTTGAATGATGATTAAAGGGTCATTTATGTGGAACCTTAAACCAAGTGGTAAGGTTAAAAATCATGAAGTAATAAGCCATAATGGTATCCATTATGTAATAAATGATGGACTTAAGATTGATTGTTTGGAATGGCATCATATCATATCTTAGGAAAGTCATGATGAGATTAGTGTCGCTATAGTGAGATATCCCAAACGGACCTTACTTTTGTAGGGTAAATATTATTGGGTCATGAACATTATATGGGACCCACTTGTAAGAACCATAATGTGAATTGATCTATGGGTATAAAGGCTAGCACTGAGTGAGTATGGTAAAGGGAAGTAGTTAGAGTTTAGTAGACTAGAATACAAAGTAAGCTCTTCATATTCCTTTACTATGTGCCTACATGGGATCTGTATGTTCTAGCATTGGCAAGTAGAACACCTCACCGAAGTAGAATAGAAATTTGGATTCAACGCTTAGCTATCATGGTCTATACCTATTATTGCCTATTCTCATCATATGGGATACCTATTAGAATTAGAGAAGTTCTATGAAGTTTAGGTGGTGGTATGTGACGCTACTTAGACATTGAACAAAAGGGTTTGAAGATGTTAATAAGAGTACCTAGGTGTTGTCTAAGACCATTACTTGAATGGTCTTTATGTGATGTATGTCTCCAAAATGAACTAATTAACTAATCAACTATTCATAACAAGCATGTTAAATTACTAAGTACCGAATCTAAAATGACTTAAGGATTCCTTAGTTAAAATGTGAAGAAGCCATAAAGAACGATCGCTTCGTGTCTTATATTTAGAAGTCTTGAGAATGACTATAGTTACAGAAGTTGCTTCAAATGTTTGAAATGGTATAAATCTAGGAAGTCGTAAGGATTATTTAGGTCGCCTTTAAGTTAATGTATGGGCGTTCTCTTCTAGGATTACTTAAGTAAGTCTTTTGAAAGCCTTGGTAGGGATACTGTCATATCTTGTATGCCTTATATGTTGATGTATTGTAGGTGTGTATGTATCTCATTATGAGCAATCTTGAGGATTGTTTAGGCACATCTAAAGATGGTGTAAGAGCATTCTCTCTTTGTGTGACTTAAGTGAATCTTAGGATGGCTTTATTGAAAAGACAACATTCCAGAGGGTGTTCAAAAGAGAGGATTCAAACTTCACTGTACAATGAGTCTGAAAATGTGATCATTCATTTTAAGTATTTTTTTTATGTGATTCTATGTTGTTAAATGGTATTCTTATGATGATATTATTATGTTTTAAAGCAAAAATGCTTATTTCCATTAAAGTGTGTTTTCATGATTTTATGGATAATTCAATACTTAGTACATGTGGTTGTACTAATTGCATGCTTTATTTTCTATCTATAGTTCTTGGTAGTCGAAAAACTTTTGGAGGAAGACTTAAACGAGGAGGTCTTTAAAGAAAAGTTAAAGTATTTCCTTACTTAACTCGAGAGCATATATGTCATTTTGTGTTCCTTTCATGAAGTTTTATAATAGACTATATAGTATTATGTTTTAAATTTCATATGGGTCGTGTCCCAAGTATTATCGCATCTTAAGATGATGAATCAAGACTTAGTGTTTATTATTTTTTATACATATATGAATGATTTTATGTGTTCTATATTGCTTTATGAAAAGTTTTAGTTCCACACTACTTTTCATTATGTATATTCGATGAATGATGTGATACGGTTTTATGAGACCTTTGAGAGGTCGAATACGCCGGTTGCAATTTAAGATTACACCCTAACTTCTAGGGTGTTGCTTTGGGTTGTGACTTTCTTGGTATCATAGCATAGGTTAATGAAAGTAGTCTTCCGTATCAAAAATTCTCGAAAACTCACATCTAGTAGAGTCTTGACAAGCGGTTTGAGTCGCGACACATCTATGGGCGAGAGGATATAGAACGATAGTGGTTCCCTTATTTTCTATTCCGACGTTCGTGCGGTAGAGGAATGTTATGAGTATCCTTATAAATGAGTTTCCTTGTGTTTTTAGGAGATGAATATTATATGGATGGACACAAGAAGGATAGAAGTGGGGAGGGTGAATGAGGAAGCTCCTCCTTAAGTCGAGCAAGTTCAGCAAGTGCTTCAAGATGGGCAAGGTGTTCGAGGTGCTCAAGGTGCACAATTGGATCCTCAAGGTGATCATGCCCCTAATGTTGGAGTAGGTTATGAGGTGTCGGAGTTGTATAATAGGGTGATTTTAGAGGCTTTGCTTTCTTTAGCCCGAGACGTAACAACTCAAGCTAACTTGAACATTGTGCCTAGGGTTAATGTTATGGAGAACACTATGTCATCTAGGTTGAGAGACTTTGTGAGGTTGACTAATCCAATGTTTCTTAGATCTAAGGTGAATGAGGATCCCCAAGAATTTCTTGATGATATGTACAATATTTTGAGTGTTTTGGGGGTTACACCTATGAAGAAGGCGAAGTTTGCTTCATATCAATGGAGAGTTGTGTCTCAAATTTGTTACACTCAATGTAAATACAATAGGAAAAATTGGTTGGGTCCTATTTAGTAAGAAGAATTCAAGAAAGCTTTTCTTGGTTAGTACTTTCCCCGTGAGAGGAGACATGTTAAGATGAATTTATAAATCTCAAGCAAGTTTATATAAGTGTTGAGGAATACTGTTTGAAATTCTCAACTTTATATAGGTATGCACTTTCCCTAGTGTCTAATCCAAGGGATGAAATAAGTCGCTTTGTGACGGGTGTAGCCTATTTAGTTAGGGAGGAATCACGTACGGCCATGTGGCATGATGATAAGTCTTTTCCTAGACTCATGTTGTATGCACAATAAATTGAAGATTCTAAACTTAGGAGGATTTCAAGGAACTGTAAAAGTAGTGTTGCTAGTGACCAAGTGCACACTAGGTTGAGAAAGAGGGCTCAAACTCAAAATGGACATTGTGTTCCTATGATGGAGTTTGATAAAGGATATGTTTCAAGCAATGGAAAACCTACATGTGACACTTTTGGTGAGAAATATCATTGTGAGTGTCTATTTTGTACCGGTACTTGCTTTGGATGTGAAAAAGATGGGCAAAAAGTGAGAGATTTACCAAACATTTCTTCTGTGAAAGAGGGTATGAAGTTTGAGCCTAATTTTCCAAAGGAAGATGCTCCAATTAGGTGGTGTTTCTATGGATTCGGGACTAGATGTGACAAGCTGGATGAGAGAGATAATAATATTCGTAATTCCTTATTTTTTTATGATAGTATGAATTACCTCTAAGTGGGGGAGTATGGTTAGAATTGTGCTATAAGTTGTTTCATATGCATGGTGTTGAGGTGTTTAATTGAAATTCAATTTCATTAACTTCTTGCATTGTGTGTTTTATTGAGTTATGAGCATGTTGTAAAAGGTTATTATATGATGTTAACTTGCATATTAACTTGTATGTATCATGAATTGCTTAAGATTGCATTATTTTTTGAAAAATTTGCCTAAATTCACTTTAGCAATAGCACTGTTCATTGAGTAATTTTTGAAAAGTCACTTATTTATTTTTAGACTAAAATTGTTGTTTATATGGTTAGATTTAATGTGTATGAATAAATTAATGAATATAAAATGAGTTTTTTCTATTTGGAATAAAGTATGTGAAATTGTAGGATAATGAATTATAGAATTGTATTCTAGTTTCTTGTAGTGTTTTGAATGTCTTGTACTTGTGAAATTGATGTTTCTCCTTGATTTTGATTTATATGGTTTGATTATGCTCTATTTAGATGATTCTCTACTCTTGGAAATGTTCAGAGAGTAGCAAGTGTCATTCGAGGACGAATGTAATCCAGGCCCGAGAGAATGTAAGACCCCGAAAATGAAGTAGGTCATCTAGATCCTAACATGTTTGTAAGGGTGGTATAAGGTCCTTTAGGTTTCTATAATTTTGTCTTGAGACAGTAGTTAAAGTATTAGGTGCATTTGAAGTCAAACATCAAGGTTCAACCAAGACGTTCGACGGCTAAGTCACCTAAGTTTGTCATATTAGGGCCTATGTGTTTATGTGTACCTTATGATATTCAAATGTAATATATATGTCTAATATAAATTTTATAGGTAGTTTGTCAATTTTCGTGATGTTTGGAGGTCAAATGCTCAAGAACATCCATGACGTCCGAAAGTTATTCCTAGGCGTGACCTTGTGTGTCTAAGCATGTTTGTCATGTTTTACGTGTTTGTTTGGAGTGAAATTTAAGTGAGAGGTCCTAAAATCGTATGCTTTCATGTTTGGGTTGTAAACGTCTAGGAAAAAAACCCCAAGGAAAAACCAAGGGTCCTTGAGGAAGGACCCAAACTTGGTGTAAACATTGTCCCAGGAAGGCCTCAAACCACGGAGATATGGATGGACCATGGGACAATCGACGCCCCTTCGATGGGTGTCCTCAGTGGAGACTTTGTATTGTTTGAGGAGGAAACCTTGTCAGGCATATGATCTAACAAACGGAAGGACAGGAGGGTCCATTTGTTCACAAACGGTCCGTCCACAACCTTCTGTCTGTGAAGCAATTTTAGTGAGGGGTGAAATAGGAAATTTCACCACATTTACACTTAGAAGATTTCATTCTTCAAAATCAAAACCCCAAAATCCCTTAAGATTTCCTAGAGACTCCATTGAAGTCCACAGTTAAGAAAGAGCTTCGTATGACATTTTGAGTGGAGATTCCTCATCAAAGTTAAGAATTATATTCATTTAGATATTACTTTTGATCCTTGAAACTCATTTCATCATTGAGCATAACTTTCAAAGTGTTTTCTAAAGTTTTAAAAAGATGAATTGACCTTTTTCATAATCTACTATGGGTTCTTGCATTAATTGTTTTAAAACGTCTATTATGGATTAGGTTGATGTTTTTATTGATTATTTTAACCTAAATTAACTATGAACCAATGAAATTGATGAACCTATAATTTTGACTAAATTATGGGTTACTTAATATTGTCTTAATGTTGTTGAATTTATGTGTAGTTTCTTATGGGCCTTCGATTGATGTAAGAATTGTATTCAATTGTTATAAAATTTGAATTGGAATGTTGAATATATGTTGAATTGGGTTAAATTTTATTGATTTCTATAATTGTGTATCGAATTGGTGCTCATGGCCATGGGTAAGGGCCTTATGATGTTGAATTCATGATTTGGTTTTGGCTTGAAGTATTGATGATAAAGTGGTGGTACGCTGCCCTATTCCTTGTTATTCAATGTTAACTATACTTAAATTATGTTATGATTGGTTTGGTCCACCTTTAATGGCGATGCTATTTTAATTGATGTTGGCTTATCTGCGTTACTTTCTAGTGTATTGATGATCATGGCCTTGTCGGCACTACTTGAACATATATGTCTATTTGATTAGTTGATTTGATCATGTATCATCATAGCTACCTATATGTCAAGTACGTGTTAGACTATTGATACTATGTAGGTAATCATGTTATGCTATGGCTATGTGTTAATTATGTAGTCTTTGAGTTGGATCATGTTTGTTCCTATTTTGCTATATGAGTCTAAAATGGTTAAGTTTATAATGTTAAGGTAATTAATCTTTTTACTAAATAAGGTTAAGGGTGATTCCTAAGAGTCTAAATGAAGTTAGGCTATATGTGTTAAATGGAAGTATGTTGTATCTTGACTCGGTAGACTTATGTCCCTTACTTAATGCTTATGTGAATATGTGATGTCTTGACTAAGGAACCTAAAGGGTCTTAGTATTGAATAATTGAATATAGGTGAGACCTTGAATGATGATTAAATGGTAATTTATGTGTAACCTTGAACCAAGTGGTAAGGTTAGGAATCGTATAGTAGTAAGTCGTAATGATATTCTTCATGTAATGAATGATGAAATTAAGGTTGATTGGCTTTAACAACATCATATCATACCTTAGGAAAGTCATGATGAACTTCTTGTCTCAATAGTGAGATAGCCCTAACGGACTTATTTTGTTAGGGTAAATTTAATTGGGTCATGAACATGATATGGGACCCACTTATATGAACCTTAATGAGAATTGATCTATGATAACTAAAGCTAGTACAGAGTGAGTATGGTAAAGGCAAGTAGTTCTAGTTTAGTATACTAGAATACAAACCATGCCCTTCATATTCCTTTACCATGTGCCTACGTGGGATATCTATGTTCTACCATTGGCAAGTAGAATACGTCATCGAAGTAGAATAGAAATTCAGATTCCATTCTTTGCTACCATGGTGTATATTGGTTATCTCCTATTTTCATCATATTGGAAACATATTAGCATTATAGTAGTTCCATGAAATTTAGGTGGTGGTATGGGACGCTACTTAGACATTGCACCATAGAGTTTGAAGATGTTAATAAGAGTCTGTAGGTCTTGGCTAAGACCTTTATTTGAATGTCCTTTTTGTGATGTATGTTTCCTAAATGAAGTAATGACTTAATGATAATGAGTATGCAAAGGAATAAGTAACTAATCTAACGTGACATAAGGATTTCTTAGTTAAAGTGTTAAGAGGGCATAAAGGATTATCTCTTCATGTCTTATCTTTGGAAGTCTTGAGAATGACTCCAGTTAGGGAAGTTGTTTGACATGTTTGACATAATCTAAACCTAGGAATTCCTAAGGATTATTTAGGTAGCCTTGAATTTAACGTATGCACGTTCTCTTCTAGGATTATTTGAGTAAGTCGTTTGATATCCTTAGTAGGGGAGATTGCCATATTTTTTATGTGTTGTATGTTGATGTATTTTAGGTGTGTATGTGTTGCATTATGAGAAATCTTGTGGACAGTTTAGGCAAATCTAGAGAGGGTGTATGGGCTGTCTCTCTTTGTGTGACTTAAGTAAATCATAGGATGGATTTATTGAGAAGACTACATGCTAGAGGGTGTTCAAAAGAGAGGATTTGGACTTCACTGTAACAATGAAGTCATTTCACTGTACAGTGAAATGAACTCACTGTAATATGAGTCTTAAAATGTTATAAATCGTTTTAAGTATTTTGTTGTTGTGATTCTAAGTTGTTAAATGTTATTCTTATGATTTATTATGATGTTTTGAATAAAAGATGTATATTTCAAATAAAATACGTATTCATGATTTTATGCATAATGTCTTACTTAGTACTTGTGGTTGTACTAATTCAATGCTTTATTTTCTATCTATAATTTTTGGTAGGTGAAAAGATTTTGGAGCAAGACTTTGACATGGAGGTTATTCAAACAGAGTTTTAATATGTTCTCACTTGACTTAAGGGAATATATGTAATTTTATGTTCCTTTCATGAAGTTATATAATAGACTATATAGTAGTATGTTTTAAATTTTGTGTGGGTCATGTCCAAAGTATTATCGTGTCTTAAGCTGATGAATTGAGAGTTTTTGTTTTTCCTATTTCTACATATATGAAAGAGTCTAATACTTGTATATTGTTTTATGAAAATTTTTAATTCCGAACTACTTTGCATTATGTATATAGATGAACGATATGATTGGCTTGTACGAGACCTCCGAGAGGTCGAACACTCCGGTAGCAATACATTATTTCACCCTAACTTCTAGGGTGTGGTTTTGGGCTTTGAATATATGGTCACATAATGGCTATCAACAACATATTGATGCAGCCACCCTCTTAAAAACATATTACACTTTCAAGCGTAGACCACACAACATAATTTAGTATAAGAGGCAAGCTAACATTATATTATACTTTAAGGCTTCCGTCCATTGGTCCTTGGACAATTTTTGAATTGATACCTGCTCAATCTTAGTGTTAATAGATGATACCTAACCTACGCGCCGTTTGTCAACCAACTGACCGTCGTTTGGTTCAATTGATTTACACTGCCAAGGCAGTGTTCGACCAGCCCAATCTTGTGGTCCCTTTTGCAGGGCCCTTTTGAAGTCTTACCCGGACATTTCCCACTTAAATATAAACCTTAACAAGTTTTAGACATCTCACATAAGCTTCACCCAAAAAAATTTTGGCAGCTCGTCCAAACATGCAAAGCCCCATCAAGACACACATGAACGTCTCAAGGGCTAACTTTCGAACGTCGCAGACGTTTGACCTCAAAACTTCATGAAATTTAATATAAAAACATTAAACATAATTATAACTCATTTTAAGACTTCATAATCTCATGAAATACAAATACAGCAATGCATAGACACATAAGGCACATAGGGGACTAGTCATTGAACGTTTCTTGGTTGTCCCTTCACGTTTCACTTCCAAATAACCTAAAACTTTATACACTGCCTCTAAGGCATAATATAAGTAATTTTGAGACCTTAGAACATAAGACAACCATGTTAGGTTCTAGAAACCCTAACTAATTTTGGGGTTCTTACAGTTTTACCCGGATATTACGAACCTAAATACGCTCTAACACTTGTATAACTAGTTTCTACCAATTTTCATTAAATTCCGACTATTAAAACCCTACGAAACATGCCAAGGCACACAACCTCACTTTCACTAGTCTCCGGATTTTATGGACTTTTGTTGACATTTTTACTCTAACACTTCATAATTAGTTTAGATACATTAATTTAGGCCTATAAACAGTGTAACAAGTATTAGTTCATCATGTGAGACTCTAGATTAGGTCTTGGACTTCCAGAGTATTATATCATCCCCTCTTTAAGATCATTCGTGCCAAAATGACACAAAAATCTTTTATAGGGAAAGGATAGACCCAATACTATAAGCCCAACCAACAACATACATAATCAACATATGATAAAACACAACATAGTAAATCATATCGGCATACAACATATAACCATGGCATTTACACATAGCAATTCAAAAAAAAAGTTACCACATATAAGAGCTCAATATTACAACATGAGGAACTACCTTCTCAATGAAAACATGACCTCAGCATAGACATCAAAAATAACTTATGAAAACAATTCTTTCAAAACACATCAACATTCTCAATACATTTTTATGAAGGAAAAAGTCACCAGATACACAGATGAGTGCAAATAAAGCAAAAGAGCATTTTTCAGATGAAAAATCATTTTAGCATGAACTTTAACTATAATTATATATATTTTTGTAAAACAATTAAATTTTAAATTTATTCATTATTGCCATCATAAATAAGACCAACTAACCTTGATAAGAAAAAAAAGGATAACGGGACTTCATGTCGACCTCGGCCTCACATGTTTCTCCCTCAACTAGGTTTTTTCTCAATAAAACCTTTACGGAGGCCACTTCTTTGTTCCTCATTTTATTAGCATAGCGATCTAGAATATCCTTTTCATATGAAAGGTCCTCATCCACAGTGTCATGACCGGGGAGCACCCCCTAGATGTAACCGGCAATGTCGTCCACGAAGACGACTAAGACTAGCATTCCTTATTACGTTAATAAGTTAAAAATATAGAAGAATTTAAACTTTTCTTACATATTGAGGTTAAAATAGACTTCTTGCTTAGTAATCAGACATACATATGGAGTTTACTTAGACTCCTCCCATAGGAAGCTTACATAGGCTTCTCGTTTACACAATATACATAACGTATAAGAATTTTGTCTAATATATCGTCTCACATTTAAACAATCTAAAATGAGTAAAACATTTGGGCATAGCCCATTTTTCATTACAATGAAAGACACATATAGGATTATAAAATAAAAGTATTCAAATGAAAGGGAATGTCTTAAATATAGTTTCATCATCCTGGGATTGTGAGGATCTACCAAACACTTGGCAATATCAAAGTAGTCTTGTAAATGGCCTTCCATATTCTACAGCCCGAACCTACATATTTGAAGAAAACATAGAAATATGGGTTAGTACACCACTTGTACTAAGTATTGATATATTCACATAAAATCATTTGAAAACCATACTTAAAAGGGACATTTTTTTCATCGTCATGCCTAGTCACTTTTGAAAGCCTTAACAAACAAATAAGTAGACATACAAGACAATGATCAGCTATTCATTAAGACAAGTCCATATGCAAGACAAGACCAACATCATCTATAAAGTAAAGGCAACATTGATACTGTCAAGATAAGGTCATATCAACATTAATAATAGCAAATAAACATCATATGACCAAAGTTACTCCAACATAATGTCATAACAACAATATATGTACAAGAGTTTATATCATCATAGCTTATTAAAACCTTATAAAAAATCCCATCCCAAGCATACAAATACAATGCTCATGTGAAGTCCTATAAACCCACATAATCATGTAAACAAGGAAAGAGATCGTAACTAAGGCCTAACTTCACATAACATAGCATCATGAGTATTCATCATCATATATAACAATAAAGACGAAGAACATATTCATAGGTGAAACTAACATCATATACGATGATCAACATGTAAAGTAAACATTTGGATATCATTCATTTCATAAAAGCAGAAGAAATTTTTTTTAAGACATCCCTCATGGTAAACTATTTCAATGCATAGGTAGAGTTCCAAACCCCTATATATACTAAGAAGAATCGATTAAGTCATCCTAGTTAGAGTTTAATTTATTAATTTTATTTTACTTTCGGGAAAAATTTCCTTAACAATCGACATAGACCATGTGACCTACACATGGAGTCTAGTATCACGAAACCCTACACAGAAAAAATGATGGTCTACTTTTCAAGGTAAAACCAAAACTAGAACATAACATTTCAGACGGATCCACTAACTAGTATTCCTATGGGAGAAAGATAGGTCAAGAACTAAGCGACATACTTGAGACCCTGTTCATGCACAATGGCGTTGTAGTATTTATCTTATTAGAACCATTGTGAACCTACCTTCCCCAATTGGGAAGTGACACCTCTCATAACTAGTTCACTTAGAGCTAAGATAAAGTCCCTCTTTTTAAATATCTTTTAGCCTTGATTAGTGAGTCATAGCTTAATGCAGGTCATATGAATTTAACCTCCTTGTAAAACATATCATTTAACTCATTAAGTAATGCATGATAAGTTCCTTCAATTACAACCCTTCATTAGTGAGATTAACACGCCATCATTATAATATCATAGTGAGGCACATACTAATTCACAATCAACCTTATATCATCATACCTTTATCATAATCTCACAATTCATATAGTCAATATATTTCATGTACATTCATCATTCCATCACCTAGGTAATCTAGTCACATGTAATACATCAATTAACCATCATTATAAATTAAAATACATCATAATTAAGGTAAAGCTACAAGATCAAAAGGTCTTACCAATTCACCTTCAAATCCTTTCTAAAGGTATTACCATTAAACCAGCCATATTCGACCATCAATATACTTAATAACATCATATAATAATAATCATCACAAGAACTAAGTAAATTGTATCATCAATAACTAATTGAACATTAATCCATAACCTCCGGTTAGGGGAATAGGGTTCATCATGAATTCTTCAATAATTAGATTGAATAACAACCAAACATGACTCTAGGATGCCTATAAATGATTAGAATAGCCAATACAAGTCTGAAAATCAACAAATTTATCAATTCTTATCAATTCATAAGCAAGATCCAAGATTTTGGGAAATTGGGGAAAAGACATGATATACAGGAAATTCCCATCAACTAACATCAATAACTCAACAATGTACACTTAATTTTTCAAGGGTAATCACAATTTGTCATAATCCATCAGCAATTTTAAGTTCATAAGAAAACACATTTGTAGAGGAAAACCCTTTGAATTGGGTGATTTAGAAATAAACTTTGAAGGGGCCTCTTGGGGAAATGAAACCTAAGAGTGAAGAACTCATAATTTAATGAATCTTTATCAACAAAATTTGAGTAAGAAACTTGGAGACATTATCTTCTTCTTACAACTTCTTTGTTCTTTTAATGGAGGATGAATAAAGTGAGAAAGTAGAGAGAAGTGAGAGCTTTTGGGTTTTGATTTGGGAATTTCATTAAAGTGAGTGAATGTGAGGTAAAATTGATTTAAAATCATTATATAACATGTCCGCGTTTCAGATAATGTTTTTTGGTTCTTGTGGGACCATGTATGCGACACGGACCTATTTCATCCAAGGCCAATTGGCTACTGCCTTGGGCAGCTTGCTTGAGCAAAGGTGGGTTCCGTTCGTGGTCCTCTAGGGACATCATTAGGGGTCATACCTTGAATGTTTCGCCCTATATACATATTTTTACCTTGTTAAAGTATTTATAAAAGTTTTAGACATTATTAAACATTTACAAACATTCACAAAACCCATGGACATTTACAAGTTCAATTGCACTAGTTTATGGACGTCTTGGACGTTTCTTAACATTTTGACTCTAACACTTTATAACTAGTTTTAATACATTAATTTAGGCTTAGAACAGTTTTTTAAGGTTTAGATCATCCCCTGAGGCTTTAGATTAGGTCATGGACTTTCTAAGTATTACATTATCCCCCCCCCCCTAGAGAGATTTTTCCCCGATTGACATTAAAAATCTTTTTGTAGGGAAATTATAGACTCAATTCGAGCAGCCCAACGAATAACATGCATATAATTTTTATGAGTCACACATCATAGGAGTACTTCACAACTCCATTCAACACATAACATGGCATAAGACATAGCAACTCAAATAACAACGCATAAACGCTCTGCATTTCATAACACATTATGAGGAACTACCTTCTCAACATCAACATGACTTCAAAATTAAATTAAAAATTTATCATGCAATTCTTCTAAATACAACATAAAAAGAACAGAAATATCAAGAAAAATTATATATTTCACATTACTTCAAGTTAACACAAAAAGCCTTTTTAAGAAAAACTCCTTTTGGCATAAACCTTTAACAAAATAATCACATACTTAGAAACAAGCCAAATTTAGATTATTCATTATTTTATTTTAAGAGGAGTTACTCACGTCATTTAGGAAAAACATGAGGATAGAGGGATTTCATGTCGACCTCGGCCTCCCATGTTGCTCCCTAAACTAGGTGGTTAATCCGTATAAATTTTACGGATGCCGCCTCTTTGTTCCTAAACTTCTTAAATTGACAATCTAGAATTTCCACCGGGATCTCTTAATAGGAAAAGATTCGTCCATACCTAACCCTTCAGTAGGATGATTGGATACGGGATCTCCAATACACTTCTTAGGCATGTAGACATGAAATATCGGATAAACCGAAGCTAGTTCACCAGGTAGTCTCAACTCACCTGCAACCTTTCCAATCAATTGCAAACCCTCATAGGGACCCACATACCGGGGACGTAACTTCCCCTTTTTGTCAAATATCATCACCCCTTTCATAAGTGAAATCTTCAAATAAACCATATCATCATTTTCCAATTCAAGAGCTCTTATTCTATTGAATACATTGATTTTTTTTCAAACCATAGGTTGTGTTCAACCTATCCCTTATCATCCGAACCTTCTCCAAGGCTTCTCAGATTATTTAGGGACCAAGGGGTGAAGACTCACAAAGGTAAAACCACCCAATCGGAGACATACATATCATACCATAGAGTGATTCAAATGGATCCATGTGAATACTCGTACGGTAGCTATTATTATCGGAAAACTCAATCAACAGATAGTGATAGACCCAATTCCCTTTGAAGACTATCACACAAGTAGGCTTTTAGTAGTATCCTCCGCTTGACCATCCGTTTAGGGATGAAAAGCGGTTCTAAGTTTTACTTGTCTACCCAACATTTTTATAAAGACCTCCAAAAATGAGAAGTGAATTGACCACCTCTTTCCGATATGATGGACAACGCGATCCCATGAAGATCACAATCTCATCAATATAGATTCTTGCATAACACTCCGCCATATAAGTAGACTTAACGGGAATAAAGTGAGCAGATATTGTCAACCTATACATAATAACACAAATTGAGTTATTTTGCCACTGGGTTCAAGGAAACCCAACAACAAAGATAATATTAATTTCTTCCCACTTCCAAGTTGTTAAACCCATTTCTTAGATTTGATTACTAGGCTTTTGATGCTCCTCTTTAGCTTTTTGGCAATTTGAACACTTGTATACAAACTCCGCTATGTCTTATTTCAAACAATCACACAAATATATATCTCTAAGGACATAATACAATTTTGTTTCACCCGGATGAATAAAATATTGGGAGTCATAAGCTTCTTCCAACTTCTTTCCCCTCAAATCATCAACATCCGGTAAACATAATCAATCTATGTACCTTAAAGCACCATCCCCCCTTGGCAGAATGACTCATTTAACTTTCTTAGTATCGATTTCTTCCACTCAATCAAGATTGGATCAAGATGTTGCTTAGAATTCACCTCAAATACTAAAGAAGACTCGGAGTTATTATGAACCATAAAATCAGCATTTGGGGAATCTTCAAACCGAGCACCCAATCTAGCCAACGTATGAACAACTTTCACTAGGTCATTCTTCCATCATTTTACATGAGACACACTAACAATGTTGATAGGAATCAAAGCATCTGCAACTACATTGGACTTTCCGGTGGTGTAGAGAACACTCATGTTAGAATCCTTCAATAATTCCAAATATCTCCTTTTGTCAGAGATTCAACTCCATTTTGAGTAAAAACATATTGAAAATTCTTATTAATGGTATACACATCCACCTAAACACCATACAACCAATGCCTCCATATTTTCAAAGGAAACACTATGGCCTCCAATTCAAGATCATGAGTTGGATAATTCTTCTCATGCACCATGAGTTGTCTAGAGGCACAGGCTTCAACCTTTAAGTATTTCATAAGAACACAACTTAATCTCACTTGGGATGCATGAAAATATACTTGTATCGACCCTCAAGTACCCTCTAGAAGTTAGGAAGAACCGTTCGGTCATGACTGGTTGTGTTTCACGCTTTTGGGTGTTGTACACGACCTTTAACTATCGTTCATTACATAAGACATGTAAAGTAGTGAGCAATTTAAATTTTTTCACGACCAAATTGGGAAAAGGAAATCTTTCAAAATTACTTAGAGAATATCATCGTCATAAGCCACGCTTAAAGACATGACATAATATCTTATGCACACGGCCCTTTTGATTAAACGAAATACGTAATAAGTCATTAAATAAAGAAACTAAGAAAAGGACTATGCCTGAAATTTATGAGGGCATGCTTTGTCTTTAGAGATTCTTTCTGTAACGACCTGTTAAGTCGTTTTGAGCAACAGATTTTATTTCTGGAAAAACTGGCTGGGACAACGGATGTAACGACGGACCGTCGTGGTCACGACGGCCCGTCGAGGAGGTTCCGTTCCATGACACTTAGAATTATTCAATTTGGATATTAAAATCGACTCTCTGTAATCTGTGACGGACCTGCAGGACGTGCCGTCACATCTACGACGTACCGTCGTGAGGCACCGTTTCAATATACTTAGGAATTCTGAAATTGGGTACCGAAAAACGATTTTCTGACCGTCAGGACGGAGGTGCAGGACGGACCGTCACAGGTGTGACGGGCCGTCACAGTCCACCTGAATTTTGGGGGGGGGTTGCGATGACCTGTGTGACGGACCGTCGCAGGCACGACGGCCCATCACAGGTCGTGCAAATCCCAGGCAGAATAGGATTCCTCTACACGTTTTAAGGGTCGTTTTGGACTATTCTTTCCTTAATTATAAAGATTGAGGGTTAATATTAATAAGTCCAATTACTTGGGGGTTAAAAGAGGTAACCTTAAGTTAATTAGTGGGTTCTATTGTCCTCTTTTAGTCTTAATTATATGATAATTAGGGTAAAGGAAAGAGTGTTTGAATAAAACAAAACAGAAAGAACCAAGAGAAAGAGAGGAATCGATCGAGAGGCTGAGGAGAAAGCAAAGCTTTGGAAATTCTTGCTTGATCACTAGTCTTCGGTGGAGGTAGGTTATGGTTTTCATGCTACTTGTAGTAAACTCTTAATAGTGAATGTTATGTGTTGATAGTATTGTAAACCCTACTATGTGCTTAAATTGTATGCTTGCGTGATTATGATTATGAAATTGTGATGAATTAACAAAGCATGATGAAGCTATTGAATCCCAAATCTTGAAAGAACCCTAATTCACTTGTTAATGATGATGCCTTAGTGTAAAAGAAGGCTTGATGAATTAGGGGATCGGGTGCCACGTTCCGGTACCAGGATAGAATGAATATGAGGATCGGGTGACACGTTCCGGTACCAGGATAGAATGAATATGAGGATCAGAGTGTCACGTTCCGACACCAGGATAGAATATGGATCGGGTGCCACGTTCCGGTACCAGGATAGAATGAATATGAGGATCGGAGTGTCACGTTCCGACACCAGGATAGAATATGGATCGGGTGCCACGTTCCGGTACCAGGATAGAATGAATATGAGGATCGGAGTGTCACGTTCCGACACCAGGATAGAATATGGATCGGGTGCCACGTTCCGGTACCAGGATAGTATATGAGGATCGGAGTGCCACGTTCCGGCACCAGGATAGAATTAGAGGAGCGGAGTGTCACGTACCGACACAAGAGAAAGAAAGATAATGAATCTTGAAAGATAATGAATATACTCAATCTAATGAACTTAATTCCCAAATGAGTATGGTATTGAGGCTTGAGTCCTCATGTGTGAACTCGGTTGTATCCATTGATGAATTAATATTGTTATTGCTACATGTTGAGTATTGTAGTTGATTTACATTATTATTGATAAATACTGTTCCCTATTTTGAGTTGGCCGATGATATCTACTCAGTACTTGTGGTTGTACTGACCCCCTACTTTTATGTTTTCTTCTTTGTTATTTGTGTAATGCAGCAAACGTTCCGTCAACTTCAACTCAGCAGTAAATCAAGCCAGTCTTCATCACACCGGATCTTCAGGGTGAGCTAATGCTTCTAGCTTTGACTGGGTCTTCTTCTTCAAGTCTTGATGCCTTGAACTTCCGGCATGGACTAGCTTTTTAGTTATTTTTGTTCTTAGACATTCCTAGTTTAGCAATTTGAGATAGATGTTCTTGTGATGATGACTTCCAGATTTTGGGGATATTAATAATAGTTTGAATTGTTTTATTAATGAGTTTAAGTCTTCCGCATTTCTTTTGTTGATATTATATTAAAATGTTAAAGGTTAGATTGGTTGGTTCGCTCACATAGGAGGGTAAATGTGGGTGCCAGTCGCGTCCCCGATTTGGGTCGTGACAAACTTGGTATCAGAGCATTAGGTTCGTTGGTCTCATCACACAAGAACAGGTCTAGTAGAGTCTTAAGGAACGATAGGGGGACGCCTTTACTTTTCTTTGAGAGGCTATAAGACTTTAGGAAAATTCCATTCTTTCATTCTTTCTTTCGTGCTACTACTTGAGTCCAATTGGTATCTAGGTGATACAAATTGGTATCTGACCATCTTCACTCTATTTCGCAGATGGTTAGAACTAGAGCAACGACCGCACCAGCAGCGACAACGGAAAGACAAGAAACATCTGAGCCAGCCACTGGGGCTGTGGCTCGAGGAAGAACAACGGCAAGAGGTCGTGGGAGAGGTCGTGGGAGGACGTGCTCTAGAGGAACAGGACGAGCACCTAGTCCATCTGATGCTAGGGCGGTGACTCCTCCACCGACTGAGGAGGTAGTAAGAGAGGGTGAGAAAGGGGAGAATGAACAAGTGCAGAATGAGGAATTGCCACCCCAACCTACCCCAGAGATGATCAACCAAGTACTTGCTTATCTTAACGGGTTATCTGATCAGGGTCAGGCACCTCCAGTGGTTTCTGCACCAACACCTCCGGTTTCAGAGATACGACATGCGGCTACTATGGCTCCCCGCATGGATGCAACATTAGAGATAGGCACATTTCCACGTCTGACTACTGGGCCTATAATGACAAACGATCAACATGAACTTTTCAGTAAGTTCTTGAAATTGAAACCTCCAGTCTTTAAGGGTGCAGAATCAGAGGATGCCTACGATTTTCTGGTTGATTGTCATGAGCTACTACACAAGATGGGTATAGTAGAGAGGTTTGGTGTCGAGTTCGTGAGCTATCAGTTTCAAGGGAACGCCAAAATGTGGTGGCGATCACATGTTGAGTGTCAACCAACAGAGGCACCACCTATGACTTGGGAATCATTCTCTACCCTGTTTATGGAGAAGTATATCCCAAGGACTTTGAGAGATAGAAAAAGGGATGAGTTCTTGAGTCTCGAGCAAGGTAGGATGACGGTTAACGCATATGAGGCTAAGTTTCGTGCTTTATCAAGGTATGCCACCCAACTATGTTTCAGTCCACAAGAACGGATCCGCCGTTTTGTGAAGGGGTTGAGGTCAGAATTGCGAATTTCAGCCTTACAGATAGCGGCAACGGCAAAATCCTTCCAAGAGGTGGTAGATTTCGTGATAGAGGTGGAAGGAGTGAAACCAGATGACTTCACCACGACATCGACATCAAAGAGGTTTCGAAAGGGAGGTGAGTGCAATGGTTCATATACTAGAGGACAAAGTTCTGGAAGTTACTCAGCTCGACCCATTCAGTCTTCACTACAGACTGTAGTTGGGGGTCCACCTCAGACCGGTCAACACTTCTCTGAGAGGCCGATGCATGAACCCAGAGAATGTTATGGATGTGGGGAGATTGGACACATTAAGAGGTATTGTCCAAATCAGAGTTACAGAGCCCCACTAGCTAGAGGTAGGGGTGGTCATGGTAGAGGCCGTTTTTCTGGAGGACGTGGTGGTCGAGGTAATGGTGGTCACCAAAACGGCCGAGGTGAAGGGCAAACTGGAGCCACTACTACGCAACATGGTAGGGGCAACGGACAGACAAAAAATGGAGCCCATTGCTACGCTTTCCCTGGGATATCTGAGGCGGAGACATCTGATGCTGTTATCACAGGTAATCTTCTAGTTTGTGATTGCATGGCTTCCGTATTGTTTGATCCTAGATCTACATTTTCATATGTATCTTCATCATTTGCTAATGGTCTAAATCTATGTTGTGAACTACTTGATATGCCTATTCGTGTTTCTACTCCGGTGGGCGAGTCTGTAGTAGTTGAAAGGGTATATAGGTCTTGTTTGGTGAACTTTGTGGGGAGCAACACTTATGTAGATCTGGTTATCTTAGAAATGGTTGATTTTGATGTTATTCTGGGTATGACTTGGCTTTCTCCGCAATTTGCGATCTTGGATTGTAATGCTAAAACGGTGACATTAGCCAAGCCTGGGACAGATCCGTTAGTGTGGGAGGGTGACTACACTTCCAATCCGGTGCGTATTATCTCCTTTCTTCGTGCTAAGAAAATGGTTAGTAAAGGGTGTTTAGCTTTCTTGGCACATCTCAAGGACGACACTACTCAAGTACCCTCGATTGAGTCGGTTTTGGTAGTCCGCGAGTTTTTGGATGTGTTCCCTGCAGATCTTCCTGGTATGCCACCAGATAGGGATATTGACTTCTGTATCGATCTTGAACCGGGTACTCGCCCCATTTCAATACCCCCTTATAGAATGGCTCCCACGGAGTTAAGAGAGTTAAAGGCCCAACTTCAAGAGTTGTTGAACAAAGGTTTCATTAAACCAAGTGCATCTCCTTGGGGTGCTCCAGTTTTGTTTGTAAAGAAGAAGGATGGGAGTTTTCGAATGTGCATAGATTACCGGCAGTTGAACAAGGTAACTATTAAGAACAAATATCCTCTTCCTCGCATTGATGACTTATTCGATCAACTACAAGGTGCTTGTGTCTTCTCGAAGATCGACTTGAGATCCGGTTATCATCAATTGAAAATACGGGCAACGGATGTGCCAAAGACCGCTTTTCGGACTAGGTATGGGCATTATGAATTTGTAGTGATGTCCTTTGGCCTTACAAATGCCCCCGCTGCTTTCATGAGCTTGATGAATGGGATTTTTAAGCCATATCTGGATCTCTTTGTGACCGTGTTTATAGATGATATACTGGTATACTCTAAAAGTAAGAAGGAACATGAGGAGCATTTGAAAATTGTATTGGAATTGTTGAGGGAGAAAAAGCTTTACGCCAAGTTTTCTAAGTGTGAGTTTTGGCTAGATGCAGTGTCCTTCTTGGGGCATGTAGTTTCTAAGGAAGGAGTGATGGTAGATCCTTCTAAGATTGAGACAGTGAAGAATTGGGTAAGACCCACTAATGTGTCAGAAATAAGGAGTTTTGTGGGGTTAGCTAGTTACTACCGCCGATTCGTCAAGGGATTCTCTTCTATTGCTTCTCAACTGACAAACTTGACTAAGCAGAATGTTCCATATGTATGGTCGGATGAATGTGAGGAAAGCTTTCAGAAGCTTAAGACTTTGTTGACTACCGCGCCTATCCTTACCCTGCCGGTAGAGGGGAAGAACTTCATTGTTTATTGTGATGCATCCTATTCGGGTTTGGGTGCAGTGCTAATGCAAGAGAAGAGCGTAATTGCTTAGGCTTCAAGACAATTAAAAGTGCATGAACGTAACTATCCAACTCATGACTTGGAATTGGCCGCGGTTGTGTTTGCATTAAAACAATGGAGAAACTATCTATATGGGGTTAAGTGTGAAGTCTATACGGATCATCGTAGTCTACAGTATGTCTTTACTCAGAAAGATTTGAACTTGAGACAGAGGAGATGGATGGAACTACTGAAGGACAACGACATCACTATTTTGTATCATCCAGGGAAGGCGAATGTTGTGGCAGATGCCTTGAGTAGAAAGGCGGGAAGCATGGGGAGTCTAGCTCATTTGCAAGCTTCTAGACGCCCATTGGCTAGAGAGGTTCAGACTCTGGCTAACGACTTGATGAGGTTAGAAATAAATGAGAAGGGAGGATTGTTGGCTAGTGTGGAGTCGAGATCTTCTTTTCTTGACAAGATTAAGGGAAAACAGTTTGATGATGAGAAACTAAGGCGAATTCGAGAAAAGGTGTTGCAAGGAGAGGCTAAAGAAGCTACAATTGATGAGGAAGGTGTTTTGAGGATCAAGGGAAGGGTATGTGTACCCCGCGTTGATAATTTGGTCACCACTATTCTTACAGAGGCTCATAGTTCAGGATATTCTATACATCCTGGTGCAACCAAGATGTATCGTGACCTAAAGCAAAACTTCTGGTGGAGTAGAATGAAGCGAGATATTGTTGAGTTTGTTGTCAAATGTCCAAATTGTCAACAAGTGAAGTATGAACACCAGAGGCCCGGAGGAACACTTCAGAGAATGCCCATTCCTGAATGGAAGTGGGAGAGAATCGCGATGGACTTCGTGGTTGGTCTTCCCAAGACATTGGGTAAGTATGACTCTATCTGGGTGATTGTTGATAGGTTAACTAAGTCTGCTCACTTCATTCTTGTCAAGGTGACCTACAATGCAGAGAAGTTAGCAAAAATCTAGATCTCAGAAATCGTCCGATTGCATGGGGTTCCACTATCCATCATATCAGATAGAGGTACACAATTTACTTCTAAGTTTTGGAAAACATTGCATGCTGAATTAGGTACTAGATTGGACCTTAGTACTGCATTTCATCCTCAGACCGATGGTCAGTCTGAGCGAACGATTCAAGTGTTGGAGGATATGCTTCGCGCATGTGTGATAGAGTTTGGTGGCCATTGGGATAGTTTCTTACCTTTGGCAGAGTTTTCATACAATAATAGCTATCACTCAAGTATTGATATGGCCCCATTCGAAGCATTGTATGGGAGGAGGTGTAGATCTCCCATTGGGTGGTTTGATGCATTTGAGGTTAGACCTTGGGGTACTGACCTCTTGAGGGATTCGTTAGATAAGGTGAAGCGCATTCAAGAAAAGCTTCTAGCGGCGCAAAGTAGACAAAAGGAGTATGCAGACCGAAGGGTTAGAGACTTGGAGTTCATGGAGGGTGAACAAGTCTTGTTGAAGGTTTCACCCATGAAAGGGGTGATGCGGTTTGGTAAAAGAGGTAAGTTAAGTCCAAGGTATATTGGACCATTTGAAGTGCTTAAGCGAATAGGGGAGGTGGCTTATGAATTAGCCTTACCTCCAGGGCTGTCCGGAGTGCATCCGGTTTTTCATGTGTCCATGTTGAAAAGATACCATGGAGATGGAAACTACATTATCCGTTGGGATTCAGTTTTGCTTGATGAGAATTTGACTTATGAGGAGGAACCGGTTGCTATACTAGATAGAGAGGTTCGCAAGTTGAGGTCGAGAGAAATTGCATCCATCAAGGTCCAATGGAAGAATCGACCGATTGAAGAAGCCACTTGGGAGAAGGAGGCAGATATGCAAGAAAAATACCCACATCTGTTTACAGATTCAGGTACTCCTTTTCGTCATTGTTTTTCTTCTTTTGATCGTTCGGGGACGAACGATGGGTAAATTGGTATCTATTGTAACGACCTGTTTAGTCGTTTTGAGCAACAGATTTTATTTCTGGAAAAACTGGCTGGGAAGACGGATATAACGACGGACCGTCGTGGTCACGACGGCCCGTCGAGGAGGTTCCGTTCCATGACACTTAGAATTCTTCAATTTGGATATTAAAATTGACTCTCTGTAATCTGTGACGGACCTGCAGGACGTGCCGTCACATCTACGACTAACCGTCGTGAGGCACCGTTTCAATATACTTAGGAATTCTGAAATTGGGTACCGAAAAATGAGTTTCTGACCGTCAGGACAGAGGTACAGGATGGACCGTCACAGGTGTGACGGGCCGTCACGGTCCACCTGAATTTTGGGGGGGGGGGTTGCGACGACCTGTGTGACGGACCGTCGCAGGCACGACGGCCCGTCACAGGTCGTGCAAATCCCAGGCAGAATAGGATTTCTCTACACGTTTTAAGGGTCGTTTTGGACTATTTTTTCCTTAATTATAAAGATTGAGGGTTAATATTAATAAGTCCAATTACTTGGGGGTAAAAAGAGGTAACCTTAAGTTAATTAGTGGGTTCTATTGTCCTCTTTTAGTCTTAATTATATGATAATTAGGGTAAAGGAAAGAGGGTTTGAATAAAACAAAACAGAAAGAACCAAGAGAAAGAGAGGAATCGATCGAGAGGCTGAGGAGAAAGCAAAGCTTTGAAATTCTTGCTTGATCACTAGTCTTCGGTGGAGGTAGGTTATGGTTTTCATGCTACTTGTAGTAAACTCTTAATAGTGAATGTTATGTGTTGATAGTATTGTAAACCCTACTATGTGCTTAAATTGTATGCTTGCGTGATTATGATTATGAAATTGTGATGAATTAACAAAGCATGATGAAGCTATTGAATCCCAAATCTTGAAAGAACCCTAATTCACTTGTTAATGATGATGCCTTAGTGTAAAAGAAGGCTTGATGAATTAGGGGATTGGGTGCCACGTTCCGATACCAGGATATAATGAATATGAGGATCGGGTGCCACGTTCGGTACCAGGATAGAATGAATATGAGGATGAAAGTGTCACGTTCCGACACCAGGATAGAATATGGATCGGGTGCCACGTTCCGGTACCAGGATAGAATGAATATGAGGATCGGAGTGTCACGTTCCGACACCAGGATAGAATATGGATCGGGTGCCACGTTCCGGTACCAGGATAGAATGAATATGAGGATCGGAGTGTCACGTTCCGACACCAGGATAGATTATGGATCGGGTGCCACGTTCCGATACCAGGATAGTATATGAGGATCGGAGTGCCACGTTCCGGCACCTAGATAGAATTAGAGGAGCGGAGTGTCACGTACCGACACAAGAGGAAGAAAGATAATGAATCTTGTAAGATAATGAATATACTCAATCTAATGAACTTAATTCCAAATGAGTATGGTATTGAGGCTTGAGTCCTCATGTGTGAACTCGGTTGTATCCATTGATGAATTAATATTATTATTGCTACATGTTGAGTATTGTAGTTGATTTACATTATTATTGATAAATACTGTTCCCTATTTTGAGTTGGCCGATGATATCTACTCAGTACTTGTGGTTGTACTGACCCCCTACTTTTATGTTTTCTTCTTTGTTATTTGTGTAATGCAGCAAACGTTCCGTCAACTTCAACTCAGCAGTAAATCAAGCCAGTCTTCGTCACACCGGATCTTCAGGGTGAGCTAATGCTTCTAGCTTGGACAGGGTCTTCTTCATCAAGTCTTGATGCCTTGAACTTCCGGCATGGACTAGCTTTTTAGTTATTTTTGTTCTTAGACATTCCTAGTTTAGCAATTTGAGATAGATGTTCTTGTGATGATGACTTCCAGATTTTGGGGATATTAATAATAGTTTGAATTGTTTTATTAATGACTTTAAGTCTTCCGTATTTCTTTTGTTGATATTATATTAAAATGTTAAAGGTTAGATTGGTTGGTTCGCTCACATAGGAGGGTAAATGTGGGTGCCAGTCGCGTCCCCGATTTGGGTCGTGACACTTTCCCAAGCTTTCCTTATAGCCTTCAACCTTGCATTCAAACACCTATACTTATACAGTATAGAAGTTTGGAGTTAGTACAAAACAATGTACTAAGTATGACATACGCAAAGTAATGTAAAAAGGGACATTTTAGTAGAACAACCTTTCATGCAAAATAATGTAGACATTCATGAATTTAGAAGCAAAACATTATTTAATACTTAGAGAAGGATTTCCTTAATTTTAAATCAAAGGACCAATTCACAGTGAAGTTACAAAATTGTTACATTGGACTCTTTCAAGTAAGTGAACCAATTTGATTTCAAAAATAGTGAACTTCCAAGTAATTGCCAAGAGGAAGTGAACTCATTTCCGTACGAGTTTCCCTAACCGAGGTTAACCTAAGACTCTCCAAGGTATGAAATGAAGGAAACTCTAAACAAGTCCTTCAATGCAAACCAAGGTGAACCGTAAGACTACCCACCATAGGCTTACTCCACTCGGGAGAACAAGTCACACTCAATAACAAGAGATTGGAAGAAACACTCAAAAACACACCAATACTTCTTTCAGAATGCCTACTTAGTGCAATGAGTAGATGGCATCCTATTCCACAACCTACCCGAAGTAGTACGCTCATTTAGAAGGAATGGCACCAAGACTCCCATTTTGAAAGGTCCTGCTTAGTGCAATTGTCACGACCCAAAACCGAGCCGCGACTGGCACCCACATTTACCCTCCTATGTGAGCGAACAAACCAATCTAACCCTTAACATTTTAATACAATATCAACAAAAAGAAATGCGGAAGACTTAAACTCATTAATAAAACAACTCAAAACTATTATTATTATCCCCAAAATCTGGAAGTCATCATCACAAGAACATCTATCTCAAATTGCTAAACTAAAACTGTCTAAGAACAAAAAAAAATACATAAAAGTTAGTCCATGCCGGAAGTTCAAGGCATCAAGACTTGAAGAAGAAGATCCAGTCCAAGCTAGACGCATTAGCTCACCCTGAGATCCGGTATGACGAAGACTGGCTCGAATTTCTATTGAGTTGAAGTTGACGGAATGTTTGCTGCATTACACAAATAACAAAGGAGAAAAACATAAAAGTAGGGGGTCAGTACAACCACAAGTACTGAGTAGATATCATCGGCCAACTCAAAATAGAAGATAATATATATCAAGTAATATTATAAATCAACTATAAACTCAACATGTAGCAGCAACAAGTACTATAATCATCAACAAGTACCATCAATTTCATCCATGAGGGCTCAAGCCTCAATACCATACTCTTTTGGGAATTAAGTTTATTAGATTGAGTATATTTATCATCTTTCAAGATTCATTATCTTTCTTCCTCTTGTGTCGGTACGTGACACTCCGATCCCCTACCACTATGTGTCGGTACGTGACACTCCGATCCCCTAATTCTACGTGTCGGTTCGTGACACCCGATCCCCTATATGTGTTGGTACGTGACACTCCGATCCCCTATATGTGTCGGAACGTGACACTCGATCCCCTACCTATATGTGTCGGAACGTGACACTCCGATCCCCTACATGTGTCGGTACGTGACACTTCGATCCCCTAATTCTACATGTCGGTTCGTGACACCCGTCCCACTAATACTATGTGTCGGAACGTGACACTCCGATCCACTAATACTATGTGTCGGAACGTGACACTCCGATCCACTAATACTAGTGTAGGAACGTGACACTCCGATCCATAACCTCATTCAATTCGTTCATCAAGCCTTCTCTACCAAGGCATCACCAATCCCATTACTTCAATTCATCAAGCCTTCTTTTATACCAAGGCATCATCATTAATAACATAGATTAAAGTTTCTTTCAAGATTTGGGATTCAATGGTTTTCATCATGCTTGTTTTATCAAAATCACATAATCATATTCATGCAAGCATACAATTAAGCATATAGACAGGTTTACAATACCACCAATACATATCATTCACTATTAAGAGTTCACTACGAATATCATAAAAACCATAACCTACCTCCACCGAAGAATTGATCAAACAAGCTAATCCTCAAGCTGCGTTTTCTCCTCCCTCTCGATCGATCCGTCTCTTTCTCTTTGTTCTTTCTGTTTGTTTTATTCAAACCCTCTTTCCTTTACCCTAATTATCATATAATTAAGACTAAAAGAGGACAATAGAACCCACTAATTAACTTAAGGTTACCTCTTTTAACCCCCAAGTAATTAGACTTATTAATATTGACCCTCAATCTTTATAATTAAGGAAAGAATAGTCCAAAACGACCCTTAAAACGTGTAGAGGAATCCTATTCTGCCTGGGATTTGCGCAACCTGTGACGGGCCGTCGTGCCTACGACGGTCCGTCACGATGGTCGTCGCAGCCTCCCAAAGTCCAGGTGAACTGCGACGGCCCGTCACACCAGTGATGGTCCGTCCTGCACCTCCGTCCTGACGGTCAGAAACTCGTTTCTTGTGCCAAATTCTCAAAAGTTGAAGTGTTTTGCAACGGGAACTCACGACGGTTCGTCGTGGATGTGACGGCACGTCCTGCAGGTCCGTCACAATTTACAGAGAGTCGATTTTCAGTATCCAATTTCAGAATTCTAAGTATGCTGAAACGATGCACCCTCGACGGGCCGTCGTGCCTGTGACGGTCCGTCGCAGTGCCCGTGGTCTTGGCCAGTTTTTCCAGAATTAAAATTTGCTGCTCAAAACGACTAAACAGGTCGTTACAATAGATACCAATTTACCCATCGTTTGTCCCCGAACGATCAAAAGAAGAAAAACAATGGCGAAAAGGAGTACCTGAATCTGTAAACAGATGTGGGTATTTCTCTTGCATATCTGCCTCCTTCTCCCAAGTAGCTTCTTCAACCGGTCGATTCTTCCATTGGACCTTAATGGATGCAATTTCTCTCGACCTCAACTTGCGAACCTCTCTATCTAGTATAGCAACCGGTTCCTCCTCATAAGTCAAATTCTCATCAAGCAAAACTGAATCCCAACGGATAATGTAGTTTCCATCTCCATGGTATCTTTTCAACATGGACACATGAAACACCGGATGCACTCCGGACAGCCCTGGAGGTAAGGCTAATTCATAAGCCACCTCCCCTACTCGCTTTAGTACCTCAAATGGTCCAATATACCTTGGACTTAGCTTACCTATTTTGCCAAACCGCATCACCCCTTTCATGGGTGAAACCTTCAATAAGACTTGTTCACCCTCCATGAACTCCAAGTCTCTAACCTTTCGGTCTGCATACTCCTTTTGTCTACTTTGCGCCGCTAGAAGCTTTTATTGAATGCGCTTCACCTTATCTAACGAATCCCTCAAGAGGTCAGTACCCCAAGGTCTAACCTCAAATGCATCGAACCAACCAATGGGAGATCTACACCTCCTCCCATACAATGCTTCAAATGGAGCCATATCAATACTAGAGTGATAGCTATTATTGTATGAAAACTCTGCCAAAGGTAAGAAGCTATCCCAATGGCCACCAAACTCTATCACGCATGCACGAAGCATATCCTCCAACACTTGAATCGTTCGCTCAGACTGACCATCGGTCTGAGGGTGAAATGCCGTGCTAAGGTCCAACCTAGTACCCAATTCAGCATGCAATGTTTTCCAAAACATAGAAGTAAACTGCGTACCTCTATCTAGTATGATGGATAGTGGAAACCCATGCAATCGAACGATTTCTGAGATGTAGATTTTTGCTAACTTCTCTGCATTGTAAGTCACCTTGACCGGAATGAAATGAGCGGACTTAGTTAACCTATCAACAATCACCCAAATGGAGTCATACTTACCCATTGTCTTTGGAAGACCAACCACAAAGTCCATTGCGATTCTCTCCCACTTCCATTCGGAATGGGCATTCTCTGAAGCGTTCCTCCGGGCCTTTGGTGTTCATACTTACTTGTTGACAGTTCGGACATTTGGCAATAAAGTCAACAATATCGCGCTTCATTCTACTCCACCAGAAGTGTTGCTTTAGGTCGCGATACATCTTGGTTGCACCCGGATGTATAGAATACCTTGAACTATGAGCCTCTGTCAGAATAGTGTTGATCAGATTATCGACGCGGGGTACACATACCCTTCCCTTAATCCTCAACACACCTTCCTCATCGATTGTTGCTTCTTTAGCCTCTCCTTGCAACACTTTATCTCGAATCCGGATCAATTTCTCATCATCAAACTGCTTCCCCTTAATCTTGTCAAGGAAGGAGGATCTTGCCTCCACACAAGCTAACAATCCTCCCTTCGCATTTACTTCTAACCTCATAAGGTCATTAGCCAAAATCTGCACTTCTCTAGCCAATGGGCGTCTAGAAGCTTGCAAATGAGCTAGACTTCCCATGCTTCCCGCCTTTCTACTCAAGGCATCTGCCACAACATTCGCCTTCCCCGGATGATACAAAATAGTGATGTCGTAGTCCTTCAGTAGTTCCATCCATCTCCTTTGTCTCAAGTTCAAATCTTTATGAGTAAAGACATACTGTAGGCTACGATGATCCGTATAGATTTCACACTTAACCCCATATAAATAATGCCTCCATTGCTTTAATGCAAACACTACCGCGGCCAATTCCAAGTCATGAGTTGGATAGTTACGTTCATGCACTTTTAATTGTCTTGAAGAATAAGCAATCACATTCTTTTCTTGCATTAGCACTGCACCCAAACCCGAGTAGGATGCATCACAATAGACAATGAAGTTCTTACCCTCTACCGGCAGGGTGAGGATAGGCGCGGTAGTAAACAAATTCTTGAGTTTCTGAAAGCTTTCCTCACACTCATCCGACTATACAAATGGAACATTCTGCTTAGTCAAGTTCGTCAATTGGGAAGCAATAGAAGAGAATCCCTTGACAAATCGGCGGTAGTAGCTAGCTAACCCAACAAAACTCCGTATTTCTGACACATTAATGGGTCTTACCCAATTCTTCACTGTCTCAATCTAAGAAGGATCTACCATCACTCCTTCCTTAGAAACCACATGCTCCAAGAAGGACACTGCATCTAGCCAAAACTCACACTTAGAGAACTTGGCATAAAGCTTTTTCTCCCTCAACATTTCCAACACAATCCTCAAATGCTCCTCATGTTCCTCCCTACTTTTAGAATATACCAGTATATCATCTATAAAAACGATCACAAAGAGATCCAAATACGGCTTAAATATCCCATTCATCAAGCTCATGAAAGCAGCGGGGGCATTTGTAAGACCAAAAGACATCACTACAAATTCAAAATGCCCATACCTAGTCCGAAAAGCGGTCTTTGGCACATCCGTTGCCCGTATTTTCAATTGATGATAACCGGATCTCAAGTCGATCTTCGAGAAGACACAAGCACCTTGTAGTTGATCAAATAGGTCATCAATGCGAGGAAGAGGATACTTGTTCTTAATAGTTACCTTGTTCAACTGCCGGTAGTCTATGCACATCCGAAAACTCCCATCCTTCTTCTTCACAAACAAAACCGGAGCACCCCAAGGAGATGCACTTGGTCTAATGAAGCCTTTGCTCAACAACTCTTGAAGTTGTGCCTTTAACTCTCTTAATTCGGCGGGAGCAATTCTATACGGGGGTATAGAAATGGGGCGAGTACCCGGTTCCAAATCAATGCAGAAGTCGATATCCCTATCCGGTGGCATACCAGGAAGATCTGCAGGGAACACATCCAAAAACTCACGGACTACCGAAACCGACTCCATCGAGGGTACTTGGGTAGTGTCATCCTTGAGATGTGCCAAGAAAGATAAACACCCTTTACAAACCATTTTCTTAGCACGAAGAAAGGAAATGATGCGCACCGGATTGGAAGTGTAGTCACCCTCCCACACTAACGGATCTGTCCCAGGCTTGGCTAACGTCACAGTTTTGGCATTACAATCCAAGATCGCAAAATTCGGAGAAAGCCAAGTCATACCCAGAATTACATCAAAGTCAACCATTTCTAAGATAACCAAATCTACATAAGTGTTGCTCCCCACGAAATTCACCAAACAAGACCTATATACCTTTTCAACTACCACAGACTCACCCACCGGAGTAAAAACACGAATAGGCATGTCAAGTAATTCACAATGCAAATTTAGACCATTAGCAAATGATGAAGATACATATGAAAACGTGGAGCCAGGATCAAATAATACAGATGCCATGCAATCACAAACCAAAAGATTACCTGTGATAACAGCATCAGACGCCTCCGCTTCAGATCTCCCAGGGAAAGCGTAACAATGGGCCCTATCACCAGTCTGTCCGTTGCCCCTACCATGTTGTGTAGTAGTGGCTCCGTTTTGCCCATCACCTCTGCCGTTTTGGTGACCACCATTACCTCGACCACCACGTCCTCCAGAAAAGCAGCCTCTACCATGACCACCTCTACCTCTAGCTATTGGGGGTCTGTAACTCTGTTTTGGACAATTCCTCCTAATATGTCCAATCTCCCCACATCCATAGCACTCTCTGGAGTCAGGCATAGGTCTCTCGGAGTAGTGTTGACCGTTCTGAGGTGGACCCCCAACTACAGTCTGTAGTGAAGACTGAATTGGTCGAACTGAGTGACCTCCGAAGCTCTGTCCTCTAGAGTAAGAACCATTAAACTCACCTCCCCTTCGAAACCTTTTTGATGTCGATGTCGTGGTGAAGTCATCTGGTTTCACTCCTTCCACCTCTATCACAAAGTCTACCACCTCTTGGAAGGATGTTGCCGTTGCCGCTACCTGTAAGGCTGAAATCCGTAACTCTGACCTCAACCCCTTCACGAAACGGCGAATCCGTTCCTGTGGACTGAAACAAAGTTGGGTAGCATATCTGGATAGTGAGCGAAATTTAGCCTCATATGCGTTAACTGTCATCCTTCCTTGCTCTAGACTCAAGAACTCATCCCTTTTTCTATCTCTCAAAGTCCTTGGGATATACTTCTCCATAAACAGGGTAGAGAATGATTCCCAAGTCATAGGTGGTGCCTCTGTTGGTTGACACTCAACATGTGACCGCCACCACATTTTGGCGTTTCCTTGAAACTGATAGCTCACGAACTCAACGCCAAACCGTTGTACTATACCCATCTTGTGTAGTAGCTCATGACAATCAACCAGAAAATCGTAGGCATCCTCTGATTCTGCGCCCTTAAAGACTGGAGGTTTCAATTTCAAGAACTTACTGAAAAGTTCATGTTGATCATTTGTCATTATAGGCCTAGTAGTCAGACGTGGAAATGTGCCTATTCCCAATTATGCATCCATGCGGGGAGCCATAGTAGCCGCATGTCGTACCTCTGAAACCGGAGGTGTTGGTGCAGAAACCACTGGGTGTGCCTGACTCTGATCGGATAACCCGCTAAGATAAGCAAGTACCTGGTTGATCATCTCTAGGGTAGGTTGGGGTGGCATTTCCTCATTCTGCCCTTGTTCAGTTTCCCCTTCCTCACCCTCTCTAACTACCTCCTCAGTCGGTGGAGGAGTCACCGCCCTAGCATCAGATGGGCTAGGGGCTCGTCCTCTCCCTCTAGAGGACGTCCTCCCACGACCTCTCCCACGGCCTCTTGCCGTTGTTCTTCCTCGAGCCATAGCCCAGTGGCTGGCTCAGATGTTTCTTGTTGTGCCGTTGTTGCTGCTGGTGCGGTCGTTGCTCTAGTTCTAACCATCTGCGAAATAGAGTGAAGATGGTCAGATACCAATTCGTATCGCCTAGATACCAATTGGACTCAAGTAGTAGCACGAAAGAAAGAATGAAAGAGTGAAGTTTTCCTAAAGTCTTATAGCCTCTCAAAGAAAAGTAAAGGCGTCCCCCTACCGTTCCTTAAGACTCTACTAGACTCGTTCTTGTGTGATGAGACCAATGAACCTAATGCTCTGATACCAAGTTTGTCACGACCCAAAACCGAGCCGCGACTGGCACCCACATTTACCCTCCTATGTGAGCGAACCAACCAATCTAACCCTTAACATTTTAATACAATATCAACAAAAAGAAATGCGGAAGACTTAAACTCATTAATAAAACAATTCAAAACTATTATTATTATCCCCAAAATCTGGAAGTCATCATCACAAGAACATCTATCTCAAATTGCTAAACTAAAACTGTCTAAGAACAAAAAAAAATACATAAAAGTTAGTCCATGCCGGATGTTCAAGGCATCAAGACTTGAAGAAGAAGATCCAGTCCAAGCTAGACGCATTAGCTCACCCTGAGATCCGGTATGACGAAGACTGGCTCGAATTTCTGTTGAGTTAAGTTGACGGAACGTTTGCTGCATTACACAAATAACAAAGGAGAAAAACATAAAAGTAGGGGGTTAGTACAACCACAAGTACTGAGTAGATATCATCGGCCAACTCAAAATAGAAGATAATATATATCAAGTAATATTATAAATCAACTATAAACTCAACATGTAGCAACAACAAGTACTATAATCATCAACAAGTACCATCAAGTTCATCCATGAGGGCTCAAGCCTCAATACCATACTCTTTTGGGAATTAAGTTTATTAGATTGAGTCTATTTATCATCTTTCAAGATTCATTATCTTTCTTCCTCTTGTGTCGGTACGTGACACTCCGATCCCCTACCACTATGTGTCGGTACGTGACACTCCGATCCCCTAATTCTACGTGTCGGTTCGTGACACCCGATCCCCTATATGTGTCGATACGTGACACTCCGATCCCCTATATGTGTCGGAACGTGACACTCCGATCCCCTATATGTGTCGGAACGTGACACTCCGATCCCCTACATGTGTCGGTACATGACACTCCGATCCCCTAATTCTACGTGTCGGTTCGTGACACCCGTCCTACTAATACTATGTGTCGGAACGTGACACTCTGATCCACTAATACTATGTGTCGGAACGTGACACTCCGATCCACAAATACTATGTGTCGGAACGTGACACTCCGATCCACTAACCTCATTCAATTCGTTCATCAAGCCTTCTCTATACCAAGGCGTCACCAATCCCATTACTTCAATTCATCAAGCCTTCTTTTATACCAAGGCATCATCATTAATAACATAGATTAAAGTTTCTTTCAAGATTTGGGATTCAATGGTTTTCATCATGCTTGTTTTATCAAAATCACATAATCATATTCATGCAAGCATACAATTAAGCATATAGACAGGTTTACAATACCACCAATACATATCATTCACTATTAAGAGTTCACTACGAATATCGTAAAAACCATAACCTACCTCCACCGAAGAATTGATCAAACAAGCTAATCCTCAAGCTGCGTTTTCTCCTCCCTCTCGATCGATCCGTCTCTTTCTCTTTGTTCTTTCTGTTTGTTTTATTCAAACCCTCTTTCCTTTACCCTAATTATCATATAATTAAGACTAAAAGAGGACAATAGAACCCACTAATTAACTTAAGGTTACCTCTTTTAACCCCCAAGTAATTAGACTTATTAATATTAACCCTCAATCTTTATAATTAAGGAAAGAATAGTCCAAACGACCCTTAAAACGTGTAGAGGAATTATATTTTGCTTGGGATTTGCGCAACCTGTGACGGGCCGTCGTCCCTACGACGGTCCGTCACGATGGTCGTCGCAGCCTCCCAAAGTCCAGGTGAACTGCGACGGCCCGTCACACCAGTGACGGTCCGTCCTGCACCTCCGTCCTGACGGTCAGAAACTCGTTTCTTGTGCCAAATTCTCAAAAGTTGAAGTGTTTTGCAACGGGAACTCACGACGGTTCGTCGTGGATGTGACGGCACGTCCTGCAGGTCCGTCACAATTTACAGAGAGTCGATTTTTCAGTATCCAATTTCAGAATTCTAAGTATGCTGAAACGATACACCCTCGACGGGCCGTCGTGCCTGTGACGGTCCGTCGCAGTGCCCGTGGTCTTGGCCAGTTTTTCCGGAATTAAAATCTGCTGCTCAAAACGACTAAACAGGTCGTTACAGCAATGGATATATAGCGTCCCATACCAGCACCTATCCTTAGTAGCACGTTCTTTTAGGAGACTTCGTTCATTCTATTCATAAAAGACTTACCAAGACTCCCCTTACGGAATGCCTACCTAGTGCAATGGATAAATAGAATCCCATTCCACTACCTACTCTAAGTAGCACATTCTTTTAGAAGACTCAGCACATTCATTACTTTTTTGGGGGTTAGATTAACCTACATAGACCATGAGAGATAGACACGGAATCCCGATATTAACCCCTTTCGGTTGAGGGGTCCTCACATACCTAGAGTATGGTTATTTTTTTACTTTTACATAGCTTTTCAAATAGCTATGCCTATGTGGGCGCATAGTTAAGGAATAAGAAGATTGCTACCATGTAACTCGTTCTCTACTAACGAGGAGTACTCATTTCAAGAGGTACATTGAAATACAACATATCATCTCACGAAGTATTATTACCCCTACTTCGTATTCGGTGCTAAGCAACATTTTATAATATAGGTTAAGGATAACTAGTGAACAGAACATCTCAACTCACGAATGGCATAATCCTCTGAACTATCTTAGAAAGATCTTAGGATGTAGTGAGGTTTCGACCAAATACGTCATCTAAACTAACGAAGAGTGTTTAACCCAAAACTCCCATTTTTACTCAACTTAGCATTATTCGGTCATTTATTTGTGTGTGTACATGTGAGCACACCATACATATAAGCATCTTTTAATTTATATTAACTTTTATACATGCTTTTGACCTTCATTAATTAAATCACAGACTTTATATGCTTCACATAATAATATACTTCATTTAGGCATAATCTAAGCAAAACATGCAATTCAAGCTTTATAGTACACAATACAAGAGTCATCTTCAATATCAATTCATTTCAAATATTAATCCCTCAATAGCCACACTCACAATACATACTAAGGATAATAAAATTTGTCAAGTAATCACCGCCACTAAGAAGGTGGACCATACCACTCAAGAGCATTTCATAATCAAAGCAAACCTCAAAGAGTACAAGTAGAGCAAACCTCAAAGACTAAAAAATAAAGCTCATTTAAACCATCTCTTAAACCATAATTTGGTAAAAAGAATTGAAATGATTTCATTGAAGTGTTAGCATTAAAATCATCAACATGTAGTAGAAACATCAGTATTAAGTCGTTCAAAATGTTTTCATTGAAGACCCATATTTAGAGTTGAAGATAGAAGAAGCAAAGGTTGAAAAAACTTTTTGAAAATCAATTAGAAGTGACTCCTTTATTGGAAAACAGTTCAAGGATGGATATCATACATTAGATAAGAGAAATCCCCACGATTTTGATGCAAAACTTGACCACCACCAGCCCTTCTAGCTCTTCTTAACTTGTAACTTCGAAGGAGACGAGAGATATTTATAAGAGAGGAGGGTTTTGGGTTTTAGGAAATGAGGTCTCAAATTAGTCCACAACGATTGAAATACTTTAATATACTGTACTGGAAAATAGACCTATGGAAACACAAGTAAAAACTGTTGGAAACACAATAACCATTACCATAGCCCTACCGCAATGCTTTATCATGCGTTACATCAACTCGCATGGCCATAGATATATAGTAACGGTTTTGGCAAGGGTTTTAGAACGGTTATTCCTTCTTCCGTTGCAATGAAAAATATATGATAATAGAAACAGGGATAACCGTCACAATAGACATCTATTGCAACAACACATTTTTATATTGCAATGATTTTTGGGAATGAACAAACTATCAATAGCACACTATTGCAACGGTTGGGAAGACATATTACAATGATTGACTTACCTTTTTTGCAACAACACCAATGTCCTATTATTGCAATGGTTTTTGATGAATAGCAATACTAGTTAGTAATTTTCATATATTAAAAAATTATAAGTAACTATGAATTATACTATTTATTATAAAACTAAAAATTCATATTAATTGATAATTTAAAATTCCCGGCATCTCAAGTTTTACATGATTTAAAGAAGTACAATAAGTTTCATAATATTTGATAGAAAAATGAAATATTAGAACATATCTATATATTACAACCTAAATAACTTCTATAGTAATTAGGTAATGTCATCCTCACTAGTTTTCCTTAATTTCGAAACCAATAAAAAGAAGATAAATCATGCCATTACATAAATTATCTTACTGATTTCAAGCATTCTGATAAGTTGCATGAACCAGATTCTTAAATAGAGTTCTTGGAAAACACAACATATTAGTACATAGTGATTGTTCCTGGCCATAGTTACTTCAAGCACAAAACCACATCTTAAATAATTCAGATAAGATATGTTTCCAATTATTCAATTACTTCAAAATGGCAATAAATTAAACATAATAGTAAGAAATATTTAAAGAATTTGGTCATGTCTAGAAACAAGAAAATATACCACAATATATAACTATTCGATTAATATTAAGAGACAACCAAAAGACTTAGATTTGTAAGATGTTCCCAAACTTCAAATGATGTATTCAGGTTTAGATCAAGCTTACTGTAGCTTCAATGATATATCACAAGAATATATACCACAAAAGCTTTCTAGAGCATCCTTTTACTCTATAAGAGGCATTATTATTTACAATTTGAAAGCACACGGTTTTTCAAAACAGATTGAAAATTATAGGAGAGAATACAATTGTCGTAAAGTGAACTGTTCTTTGTTCTTTACCACAACAAGCTTTCCACATGATTAGATCAAAAGATTTTAATATTTCAATAGATTGATTTCTACTATGCTCTAACGGATGCTATTGAAAATATAAATTGAACAGAGAATATGTATAATGCCCAATCATATAATGCTAAAATTTATACACCTACACATAATACTAAAATTGATATTGTGTATTATCTTCTTTTGCATTGAATTCCAGCTGCAAGGGGAGAAGTTTACGTAAAATCATATGAGAGTTGATACTAAAACTGATTGTATGCAAAATGAATACTTCAAGAAGATGTTGAGAGACTCTAAATTTCAATCAATAGAAAATTAAACCCAAACGCATGCCACAAAAACATAGACGCAAAGAGAAATATAGTGTATGCATCCCACCATGGTTATGTGGGAAATGTTATGATAGACACAATTGTTAACCTTTCCGTATGCATAAAAAAACAAACTCATTCTTGATTGTTTTGGCATTTCTGACTAGTGTATGCATCCCATCTATCCAGAAAATGGGAAAGTATTATGGGACTGTTCCACTTTGGTCTTCAAGAATGTTGAAGCACAGATCAAGACACTATAGCATATAAAGAAATTCCCAACTCTTGAACATGAATGCTATCAAGAACACTTTGGCATACTTAAAAATCGATTGCCACATATTTATCTTGAACTCAAGAAATTATTGCATCAACGTATTTGTTTATTAGACGAACAAAGTCCTCACAACCAGGTTTAATATGTTTTGCATAATGAAAATTTCATATAGCAAGCTCAGATTGTGAGAATAAACTTTTCAAATGAATGAAGTAAAACATACCCCAAAGCAAGATAAAACATATAAAACTCCACAATTATCTTAATATCAAACTATTATATAGAATAAGGGTAGCATGAGGTTATGCAAATTTTTGTCTTATATATACCGAGACAATATATGTTTTGCGATGTCAAATGTATAATTTAACAAGGTAAAAAAAGTCTTATCGACCTCAATTTTGGGAACATATGAAAATTGAAGGACTATATAACAAAATACACATGCAAATAACGATCAAAAAGGACCTCCGAACAGAATATTACTTACCTCTTATTAGTGTGTAAGGTATTACAGAATCATGACTATAATTTATAGATAAAAAATGTAGTACAATAATTTCTCGAGGATTAACATATACACATTTACATCATAAATAACAATTTACACTATTTAGTCTATCATAACCTGTCACATATATCCTGACTTAATTTCAATCTAACGTTTTAAATATTTGTACTTTAAAAACAAAATTTGACATTATTTTTAAAAGTTAGGCTACTTTTTATTTTGTAATGTGTCAACTAGACACTAAAATATTGACTTTATAAAATCTTGAACTATAAAAAAGACAACAGAGAAAGAAGTTCAATGTTTACCCAAATTTTATCAAATCATATGTAAGAAGTTCAATATTTACATGATAATGTTCATCACCTTTCCTCTTCTTCAGAAACAAAGTTTTTTGTTTGTAGGATACTCAAACAAACTCATTTGAAAAATGACTCGGGTTTCTTATTTTATCCTCATCCACTATCTTTACAATATCTCATATTTCATATATCTGTACTTTAAAATGAGTTATAAAATTTCTTCTAAAGAAAAAAATAAGAGTTAAAGTAGTTAAATTTAGCGAAATACTCAATTCAAATGATACCCTCACTCTCTTTACATTCGACAATATGCCTATACAGAAAAAAGAAAACAACATATGAAAAAAATTATACCTATTATCAATGACCTCGTACTATATAAGGCCTGCTAGATTGTTATACTTTGAGAAAATAGGGCATAATAGAGGATTGATGTAGTGGAAAGGAAAAAATAAGAGAGTTTTAAGTGCTTTCTTATATACTGTCATAAAACTTTTCTTCAACTGATCTTTAGAAAATTTGCCTAAGAAGTTCAGAAATTTACTTTCAATAGGTTAACAATTGAACGTTTAAAGAACTCATTCATTACTAAGTGTAGTGCAAGTTGAAGAACAAGAGCAGTCTATATTCTGTTATTTAGGATATTTTCTGATTTTAATTGACTAATAGCGATCGGTTTAGAAACCTAGGTGAATCGAGATAGAGGACGTTTCTCTTGTAGTAATTATCTTTGTAGTCAAACTACCTATTTGTCTAAAATGAATTAGCTTCCTTCAATATTAAGGATCATGTGTCTAAATATTTTATGACAAATGATATTTTAATTTTATTTTCAACAAAGATACAATCAACAATCTACCAAAAAAGGAAATAAAACTACTAATCGAGAAAATGAATACATGAAGCAAAAAACACATACCAGGAGATAAAGCAAGAGATGGTACTAATTTAAGAATTGACTAGTACATAATGACTCATAGAGGCTCAATAAATAAGATTGAAAGAGAACCTACCGATAATGCACATCAATTACCCACCCAACTTAAAGAAGAACAAATCTTGTAGAAAAAAATCTAGATATGAATAAACAAGTAGTACAATTGTATGTTAGTCCAAAATACCTTTGCATGGACCATTAATTTATTTGAATATAGATTGATACACTTTTATGAGCAATGATTTGTGCAACTCGTACAATTGAATATGTAAAACAATTAGGTTAAAGAGTAGAGAACTTACCATCAATTTTTAAACATGAGAAGTTAGTCAAGAAACAACAAACAATTTACTCTTCGAGGAACTATTTTTGACTCTCTAATGGCTTAGTTTAATCTAGGAATGTGTGGGCTCTCCAATGAGTAATTCCATTGACGGTTTCTTGATAAATTCCACAAAATTTAAAAATCATGTTCTGCAAAGTTAAAAACCCCATATTTTGCAAATTACCAAGGATTAAAAATATGTATTCTTCAAGAAATGTTTTCTCTGACCTCGTATTTCTATTTCGAAGAGTGTAGGACCTGTAATATCTTTTTCTCAAGTAAATCAGTTATTATGTTTTGGACCAGAATAATGAATAGGAACAAGATTTATACCTATGTTTTGGCGGTTCTGTGAAAACTAGATATAAAATAATGAGGAAATTTTTTAACCATAGCAATAGAACCATACCAGTTGCCATAAATAATATATTCCAACGGTTGTGCAGGGTCGTTGCAATATGTTTTCAACGGATACGAGTTTTACAAATTTGCGACGGTCTTTTGATACTATATCTCCATAGACCATTTATGGCAACACTTTTTTAAATGTTGCAGTAGAGGTCGTTGCCTAGGTTTATTTTCCAGTAGTTATACCTAAATAATCCTAAAACTGACTCCCTATGTTCATAAAACACTAGGGGTAAATTTACCAAATACCCTAAGCCTTGGCATATTTTTCACAGCTTTTTGGACAGCACCATTGACAAATGCAACCAACGGACCATCGGTCCATCAACGGTCCATTGGTGGGCTCTCGTGTGTTGGTCCTTAGATCCATTTTGACTTGGATATACCACATTGCATGACCAATAAATGAGGCAAGTCGACGGTTTATTGGTTTGACCACTGGCCATCGATTTCCCTCGTTGGTGGACACTGCCAAGGAAGTTTAGGTCCTTCTCTTAGGCCCTTCGCTAGGACCCTTTGTGGGTCCTAGATGGGTCTGTAACCAAATGTTAAACCCTAAACATATTCGTCTATGTCTTAAGAACTTTCCCACACCAATTTAAAACAAAACAAACACGCAAATGTCACTCAAACACATCCTGACACACAAGCAATTTCTAAGGATATCTTCTTAACGTCATGGACGTTATTGGACATTTGACCTCCAAACATATCAAAACATCACACACTCCCTAAGGAAGCGAATATATCTCATTTTTAACTTAAAATAAACTCAATAAACATTCACGAAGATCTAGTTAAACTTAAATAATTTTAGGGCGTTATAATACCACAAAACCCTTGGTACCCCGGTAAAATCAACATCGGAGAGGAGCTAAGTCTGTATTTAAAAGTTTGGAATCGAACTCTTTTGGGTCAAGGTAGTCAAACGAAAAGCAATAGACACAATGTAATACTCCTAAAGTCGAATACCTAATCTAGAGCCTCACATGAGAATCCAAGGCTTTAAAAACATTTATAAGACCTAAAATAATTTTTATCAACCACTTAGGAAGTTTTAGAGTCAAAAGATCAATGGACGTTTGGAGACTAGTGAAATAGGTTCTAGTGTGCTTGGAATGTTTCATATGTGTTTAGGAGTTGAAATTTGATGAAGTTTTGTGGAATTAGTGTTAAACATGCAATATACTAGTTTTAGGGTCGAAACGCCCAGGTATAGCTCCCCAAGGACAACCCTAATGGTCCTTGGATAGGACCTTAGCATTTGACCCAAACATGCAAAGTTAGGCAGTGGCTACCTACGATTGCAGGCGATGAGGCGTAGCCTAAAAGATGTAGTGTCAATGCCTCCGTCGTTGCACACTTAGAGAAATTTCAAAATTGGTCCGAAAGAACAGTATCTGAACTTACCTGCGAATGTGTAGGATGGTGGTGGGAGGCAAGCATTGACTGACCTACGGAACGTTGGTTGGGGTCTCGTAGGTTAGGTCTGTAATCTCACATCCATGTTTCAAGTGAAGTAAATTAATTAGTTAATAAGTTATGGGTTTAATTGGGGTTTATGGGGTGATCAACTACGTTAGTTAAGTGACTATATGAGCTACCCTAAGTCTAAACCCAACTTAACTCCCAAACTCACATCTATGTACCATCTCTCTAATCTCCCACTTCCCCAAACAACAACCTCCATTGAAGAAGAGTAAAGATCCAATTCAAGGACGATTTCACCAAGGGTTTAATCTCAAATTTTTGTCAAGATCATCACTTAGGTATGATTTCTTTATCTCTTCGGATTCGTTTCTCCAAGAGGCCCTTCCAAAAAAAAATTTCTACTCCCCCAAAAAACATGGGTTTTAATCTAGATAAGTGTTCTCTTTTTAAAATGAAATTGTTAATCAATTGTTATGAATTATAGTCTTTTATCATTGTTTTACAAAGAATTAATGGTCCATTACTTAAGATCACTCAAGATTGCCTCTTTGAACCCTTGTTCTTTCCTAAACTATTATTTATTGATATTCTATAGTAATTGTGAAAGATGATGATCATATGAATGTGTAGACTAGATATTTGGTATGTATAATTCTTGCGTTTACCTTGTTTTTGCATTGGATGTGCGATTCTTTGTAATTCAAGTATATAAGAAAAGGTGGGGGTAATAAGGCATGAATATTGATTTCATTGTAATATTCCAGAAAATATACATGTCTATCAAAGAACCTACGAGCTTTTAAGAATACGCATTGGGATACATAGGCGTCCCCATCGTCAAATATTTAGTAAAATTGGGCATATCAGAGAATATTGCCTTAAGGGTGTTAGCCAAATTTTATTTATTAACAAGTATTTAAGATATAATCCAATCTTGTTTAAGAATTGTACCTGCAATGAAGACCCTAACCTAAAATAACTAT
Source organism: Solanum peruvianum (assembly GCA_027705065.1). Taxonomy (NCBI): domain Eukaryota; kingdom Viridiplantae; phylum Streptophyta; class Magnoliopsida; order Solanales; family Solanaceae; genus Solanum; species Solanum peruvianum. The sequence goes on from JAKWJD010001763.1 coordinate 24,437,738, forward strand.
ATTCTTCACATACACCCTCCTTAGGTACTACGCATCTAAGTGTAAAGCCTAGGTGCCATAGCGCATAATCACTTAAAATATTCAAGTAGATTAAGGAATGCGTAAAGACATAGTTAGGATACTTGGGACATAAGTGAACATTCCAAATGAACTTTCCAGAGTGGTTAGTTAGGAAAGTACACAGCAACATATGTGCAAGCACATGTGCAACCGGCGAGAGATAAAGCTAACTGATTCGGTTAGAGCGGTTAGAAGACAGGCGCGCGTACGGGTCAAGCCACGTAGATCCAAGCTACCTAACCGGTCCTACGCTCTAACTAACTGACTTAACAATCTAAACAACCTATGACAAACCAAATATAACTAACTAGTTGACCTTACAACCTAAGACCTAACCGGGTGACAATAAGCCGAGTAACTAACTAAAGAAACATCCAAGTACCTAATCTAGGATGGTCGAAAAGTGGTTGTTATGGTCCTAATAATATAGGGGTATTTTATTAATTACCCTTGGTTAGTTAATTAATTTAATTATCAAATTAATTAATTAATTTAATTGGTTATACTGAAAACCCTAAGCAATTTCTAGATTTTGGTTAGTCAAATGTTCTGCTATTTTTAGTCAATTTAGGATGGGTGTTTTGTTTATTAGATAATTGAGTTATTTAATTAAGTGAATTAGTTTAAATTGAATTAGTTAATATTCAGTTCCCAAAGACTTAGACTTACGTTATTCATCAGTAAACCCTATGACTAAAAACAAGTGAACAACGTAAGAAAAACCCTAGTGATTTTAAGCAGTTTTTAAGGTTTTTGTGCAAAGTGAAAGGTGATCTTTGTAGATTCAATTCTACAATAAGGTATGGGTTTTATCTCTTAGATTCCTTTCCCTAAGAGTCTTTTCAAATGTTTTTAAATCGAGAATAGCGAAACTAGGATTTTTCCCAACGAATCACATGTTTATCTCCCTAGTTCTCCCAATTTCCGATTCTTGTAGAATGTATAATGTAAATCTTGAGCATGTTTTGGTATGTCGTGTTATGCCATCATTATGTGTATGTTTTCGTGATGTATAATTGATGTACCGTAGTTTCACGTTACTTTCAATGTTTTTTTCCTTAAGTTTAGTGTGTGTCTAAGGGTTTTTTGTATTTGTTTTAATGTATTTTTCTCTTTTTTTTGCTGGAAATATTTCTAGAATGAGAACGTGGAAGAATTATGCTGAAATTGCAAAAGTGACGACCTACGGAGCCATCAGCGGTTCGTAGGCGGCCACCATCTTATGAAAGAAATCCTGCTGAAGGATGATTGGGGAATTATAACTAAGTGTGGGGATACGAAGGATCTCGATGTAGCTTCACCTCCACGACAGATCGTCCTGCACATCATTCATCATTAACAGAAAGTAGCCCTAGTACCCGACTTGATAGGATTCTTAGAGTGGAGAAACGGAAGCCATCGATGGACCTTCATGCTCTTAATGGAGCATCATCCTTTTCCGTCGATGGCAACAGTGAGTTGGAAAAGAAAGCATCTAAAAAAGAAGCTATGTGCAGAAAGACGGGGGGCCTCGACGGTTCTTTTCTCCGGTCATCTACTTAGACTCGTTCTTGGGAAGATTTTCCTTATATAGATTTCCTTTTTATGTTAGGACTTCTTTATTATAAATACTGGTAAAAACCTCAGTTTAGAGGTGAAACTCTGGGGTATTTTTTGTTTTTATTGTTTTAGTTGTTGAACATGTGATTTTGGGGATATAATTTTATTTTTTGGAAATAGTTTGTTGCAAGAGTAATGATTAATTCATGTAATTTTTTAGATTTACTTCAATCTTATCAAAGTAAGTACTTGAATTCTTATCAAACTAATATGGATTGTGTAATTATTAACATGGGTAACAAAATCCATAGGTAGGGTTGTGGGAACCATGGGTAATTAACAAGGTGAAAACTAGCTAAAATAATAATCCTAAAATAATGTCTTGCATGTATTGATAATTATTTCATTTAGAAGTCTTTTTAACGAGTGCACGCATTGGAACTCACCTTGTTGCTACCTGTTAGACCAAGGAGGTTGATAATAAGAAAAGAATTATCAACATAGATTTAGTATACATTATCTAAAAGGATAGTGAGGATTGGTTCAAAATAACAACTAAGCCAAACATCGATTATGATTCTTAAAACGAGGTAGAGGTAAGGTTTAGTAGAGCGCACAGACGTAGCCCTACCAAGGTGAACCGTGAAATTTCCTAGTTGACGGACAAGGAATTAGGGATACATAACTTACAACATTGATTTCAAGATACTAGGAGAGGATTGTTACAGCTAGAATTACCGCGTTATGAACCTTTAGGGAACACTTAAGTCCTAGTAACTGTCATTACTTGATAAAAATAAAATATTTGAACTTGTCACTTGTCACTTGTTTACATAGACATAGCTGATTATATTCGTTACTTAAAACCCACTTTTTGATACTTGTTTTCAGAAAGCACTTGACTTAACAGATACTTCTTTTTGAGAAGTAAATTTGAGCGTATCAAATTTTGGTACCGTAGCCGGGGAAAGTGGCTTTTTGATTAACTTTAAACTTATTGCCAAAGTTTAGTCAACACTTTCCTAATTTTACTTTTTCTTTTTCTTTTTGTCTCTTGCATATCTAACTTTCGTGTATGCCAAGTACACGGAGTAGAGGAGAACCGATACTCTCTCCCAATCCCAAACTGGAGCATACACTATGCAAAATGAACCAAAATTTGGGTATTCTTGATGATGATCACAACGTGGAAATTCTACAACCGGAAATTTTTGTATTATCCATAATGATCACAGCCTGCAAATTCTAGAACTGGTTGATGCTCATGATCAATTATAAACTTAAAATAATGGGAAAGGTGAAATACGGAGGCAACCTTGTGGTCCACGCCCTCAAGAGTATTATAGGAGATATGATAATATTAGTGACTCTGATGGGTTACTTGTCTTGTCTCTCCTACCGCACGACCATACTTTCGTTGTTACTAGTAGTCTAATGCTAATGCTCACCGCTAGAGGTTTGTTTTTGGGGCTACCTTCTAAGGATCCACCTGGCTCACAGCGCCAAGCTGATGTCGGTGTAAGAGTTATGTACAGAGGACTGATTTGAATATGGACGTAAGTGGGTTGATAGTGTTTCCTATCTCATTGACAGGAAAGGCCGCTATATGGTTTATCGAGCTCCACTATAACTCAATCTACACTTGGAATCAATTGAGGGATGTGTTCTTAGCACGTTACTATTCGTTGTCGAAGAAGCTAAGCCACAAAGATAGGGTGAACAACTTTGTGGCACTACAGGGACAATCAGTCAGTAGTTCTTCGGATATGTTCACTTCGTTCTTGAGAATATCCCCAATCGCCGCATCGGTGAAGAGTCACTGAAAGAGTACTTGTACCGGAGAAAAGATTATAATAATAAAGAAGTACTGGATACGATATCAGGTGGTTCTTACGGGGAGTGTCTTTATGTTGAGATTGCTGAGAAGTTGGAGAAGATCTCCCGAAATTATAAAGCCTATAGCACTAGGAAATCAGATACAAGGAGAAACACTTTTGCACTGCAATTCGCACATTACCCAACCACAGATGTGATTCGTGAATAAATAGCTCAAATGAGAACTCAGCTTGGATTGGTGTTGAAACACGTTACTAGGGGTGCAGAAAATTTAAATGCGTGAACTACAATTCTAAACCACCATCGGCGATTGATGAGTATTACTATGAGGAGAACTCTTATGCGGTAAATGAGCAGACGGGGGTTTTCGACCAAACGCCCAAGGCTCCAATCTTGATAAATGGCGCCAAGGTCAAGGAAATAAAGGTCAAAACTATGGTAATTACAACCAAGAAGGCCATTATGTACGAGATGGGAATTACAACCGTGACAACAATTTCAACCGGGGGTAACTATGGTAATTAAACTCATAGGAGTGGGCTTTGACACCAAATTTTGACCCCCCTCTCGATATAAGTTAATTTGACGGGCCTCTCAAATCCAACGATTCGAAGTAATTAGATTTTATAAAAATTTTGTTTATACATTACATGTAACAAAATGATTTTCAACTTATTCTAAGTCAACATTATTGCTTTTATAATTTTTTTCTTCTGATAATATATAATTTGCATAATCATGTATACAATTGGGATATTTTATACAAATCATCTCGAAATTTTTTATTTGTTTGAATAGTCAACTAATTAGTTTTGTTTTGAATGGTCATCCCATAACTAAGTCAATTATTTTAATTTATTAATATTTATAAGCTCCGTAATTAATTTTATTTTTAGTTTGTCTTATTTAAGTTTTAGCGGTCTTTAATTCAATTTGGGCTATGATTGTAATTTTGTCGGCTATCTCTTTAATTACAAATCTAATCCAACTTTGGACTCTTAACTTTGATGATGTCAAATCCCTCCGAAGCTCGTTTCCTTTCACCACTTCTTTGAAGGCCCAAGTCTCTCCAAATTCAATCCAAAGTTCTTTAATTCACCAATCCATCATTCAAATCCTTCATCCCACTATTTAATCCCAAAACCTTTATTTTTTCCTTAGCCTAAACTTTTAGCAACCGGCCCAACACCATTTAAACTTTTTTTTTAAAATTAATTCCAGCACACCGAAATAACCCTTACCCGAACGCCTCTCCAAATCAAGACGCGTAACATTGTTAATCTTCTTTTTCCCAAAAGCAAGAGGAAAGAGAAGCGATTGAAGCCACGCGACTCTAACTCGTGATGATTTTTTATCCGAAAGCGCGTAACGAACATACGAAATCGGGCATAGAAAGGGAGTAGCAACGGATACCTGTATTTGCTTTTTGGCAACCTTGCTCTTGTATGATCTCTGCGAGACTCATTCTCATCTGTCCTTGCAGTCTCGCGATAGAGACACGTCGCCTTCCAAGGATAAGAAGTCAATCCTAGCTGTCAATCCCGCCATTTGTTCTTTAGGAATGGGCAGAATTCTCAGAATTTTTGGTCTGTCCAGAAGGGGATGGGTTTTTTGATTTTTTATTTGCCAAGTTTATGGTCCTTGAATACAAATATTCGTATGTGTTCCAGACCTTGGGTTAAAAATCTAATCCTCATCCATAAAATAATCCTATTCATGGCGAAAAAAAAGAGAATTTTTTTCGAAGGTTAGCTTTTCTTTTGGTAGGAGGAGCACAACTTGTTTTTGATGGAAAGGATACAGAAAAGTTGCTAGTGTTAAATATTTAGGTTCAATAGTGGGGAATTGGTCCTAATTAGAGAGATCGCGAGAATTACGTTTAGCTCGAGTTCCCGGTTCACTTCTCCATCTCGTGGAAATTTTCTTGTTGGAAGTAACTTCCTTCTCAAAGCTCGTTCAGATCTCTGTTCGCTGCATATAAATAGGTACCATATCACTTTCAAGCGATTTTCTCTTTTCTCTGCTTTGAAGAGTTTTTTTCTCCAATACTTTGAAAATGTGATTGTTCCTGCTTGCTGTTAGTTAAGTTGACATAATGATAATGTCGTATCCATGTTTTCTTAGAAGTTCAAAAGTCATTTAATAGATTTCATTGTTCTTTACCCATTGTTCTCCTAGTTGTTTACCAACTTTCATGTTACAGTTGAAAATAATGATCTCACAAGTTTTGTTTGCGCTGGTGACTTTCAAGTATGTTGTCAGCTTGTTTGTTTTTATTCTATTTTATTGCATTTTTTCGTGTCAAAGATTGTTGTTATAATGCCTCCTATATAGTACTCTCTTCGTATGTTTCCCGTTTAACCATTATGTTCCAATGCAGCGAAATAACTGCGTTGTTGTTCTGTTGCTACTATTGATTTTATATTTTTAGGCTTGAACGCGCTGTCTTTACACTCCTTATGTGACTCCATTTGCTAGCTTTACTACCGAGTTTAAAGTTTGCTGTTCTAGCACCATTTTTTCCTAAATCTATGTCTCACTATCGAGTGTATCTCGTCATTTTCCTCACTTATTCCTCGAGTGTCAAGTATGCTTTGTATTGTTTACATATCTCTCAAGCATAAGTCATGCTGATGGGGGATTTGTTTTGACAGAGTAGAGCAGTCATTACTCTATTCTGATCCATGTATAAGTTTGGTTGCCTGATGTTTTTTTTCTTTAGCAAACATACTAAATTTGGATCCTTGTTTAAGCCGTTATGGTCAAGTTGTTATTATTTCCATTATCCTAGTCTTATTTTCAGTCAATTGTTGAAAAGTTTTTCTCAGGAAATGGGACAATTAAATGCTAAAACTCATGGTTAGTTGATAAATCTTTGATATTAGAAGTTAAGTTTATCACATTAATTTCCGTCTTATTAAATATGGTCTTAGTTTTAAGGTTTCGTTTTCTAAGATGTTTTTGTAGCTTTGATACCTTATGATTTTGCAATATAAGTTGGTTTGACTCAATTGTGCTCGTGGACTGATTATTGTGTTAAGGCATAAAACAAACAAATAAATAAATAAATAAAAATAGAGCTTATATATATTTCAATGTGATTTCAATTGCTAGTTCAAATTGTTTGGTTGCCTTTTGATGATATTCAAAATAATAGTTCTTATTTTATTTTGTTATTTTATATCAAAAAATTGAATTCTTACTTATATATCACCTATCCTTGCATGTGACACCCACATGAGTCCTCACGAACTCTACATCTTAAGCATTTTTCTACTTGGGCCATGGAGGCCACCCCATTTACTCGCTCCTCGAGACAACCAGCCATATAGTTGCATAAAGATCTGAATCTTGAAGAATCCAAAGCATGTCAAGAAGTCGGATGATTTGAAGAAGTGGGGTCGAAAGAGACCTAATTTATTTAATTTCTTTTCCTTATCGCGTTGTATTTATTTTTTGGGCACAAGCCCTCGTCATTTTTTAATTTTATTTTCTGTATTTACATTGTAATTATTATCATTTAGTCTACGACAGGTATGGCATAAAAATGGGTCAAATCAAAAAATTTGAATGGGTCGAGAACCCAAAATACGTGGGTCCAAAATACCGGCCCAGACGAGCAGATATAATCCGGATTTGGACCCAACCCAACTCTCTCTCTCACTCTTTCTTTACTCTCCCGCATGTTTAATTTTTGTTTGATTCCCACTAGTTTTAAGGTTAGAGATTTGAAATCCTCGCAAGGCGCCACTATATATTAATGGTCTAAATTGAATCGATCTTAAATGACTTAAAAAGAATAAAGTAAATTTTGCGGTTTAAATTGTATAACCAATGTCACTTTTAAATATTAAGAATAAAACTAAACATTTTCCAAGTCAAACAATTTTAGCCAAAAAAGTTAGTTGTCAGAAAACTGTTTCAAATGAAATATTTTAGGTTCCTTACACTTTCCTAAAACGTTAAGTTGAATACCCGAACCCCCAAGAGGTTTTCAATCAATTTTTTCTCTATTTAATCTTTTGAAAATCAAGTTTTCTTAATTTTTCTCAAAAATTAAGTGGCTGCTCTGAAAAGTCAAAAAAATCCTTCGACAATAATATTTTTCCCACTTTTGATAAACAGAAATGGCGACTCTGCTGGGGAGAATTGAGGATTCTAACATTAAAACTAACAATTTTTTGGTTACGTGTATTACTGTTTATCTGTTTATATAATGCTTTATTGAACTATCGCATTCACGACACATCATAATTCTGATAAACGACGATTGTTTCATTTCTACTTAAGGATGATTATGTGGGTTCACAGTCGTTCATTAACCAAACATTCCTCGGGACACCCTGATGAGTGTAGTTGGCTACTTCATAGTCAACGATGGTTAACTGTCCCAGCCCAAGTAGTCTGCATGGGTAACCCTTTCCGCTCTAAATATAATCCACTTTTGTCAAACTAAAATAGAGCGAAACCCAATCCCGAAAATAGCGCATTGGCCTAAGATTACCCTAAACTCAAGGAGTGTTAGGCCTATTAGAAAGACCACCATGAGTCCAAAGAGCTCACGGCTCGATAGGACGATCATATTTGTGTGTTATGAAGGATGTATTGCGTGTTTAAATTTTTGTTGTATCGTGAGGAGAAGACAATTAACTAGTTGTATGTTTTTGTAGATATTGAGTCTATTCCTTTATTTCAACATGGTCAACAAGACACCCGACTTTATTCGTGTATGGTGGTATAACCTCCAAGATTGTCAAAAGAGAGAAATTTCGGTTCACCTGGGTCACTTACCTTCAATAATGGACTTCAAGGTATGGCCCACGTTTATCGAGGTTATCACTCAAGTATGGGATGGTGAAAAAATGGTGTTTTCATTTGGAGATGTCGAAATAACTACAACGCTAGAGGAAATTAAAGACTGTCTTGACTATATTGGGACATGTGGCAAAAGGAAAAATGTCCAAATCATCACATCCTTCTTCCAGATTGGCCAACTAGTGTAGAATTGAAGAATATATTATTGCTAGTAAACGCAAACTGGTTGGACACCCATGATATACCACTAATGAGATTTTTAAAGAGATGGGGGCATGACAGCTATTTCATACTGTTTTTTAATGAATTCCACGATCACAATACCTAGAGGCAACCTCAGACTATCGCTTTCTCAGCATGCCTTTTATAAACTATGGTGTTTCCTAAAGATGAAGGAAAGGAAATCGACACCCGGGTCGTGATGGTAGTGGACACCATGTTTAGAGGAATTGGTAGAAAACAAGAAGAAAATAAATACTATAGTTTGGCCCCGACCATTTTTGCTGACATTTATCGATCTTTAAGCCTGTGTAAAAATTGTTTCCCATTTTTCCAAGGTTGCAACATTCTACTTCAATTGGGTTGAACGAGCATCTCTGTAAAAGGGATGGCGCCTAGCCCCAGGAGTTTGCCAAACCGAGAAAGAAAAGTCCTCTTGATAATTACGAATTTTATCTAAGTGTCCGCTGATTTCCAATTCATACCACCAGGGATGCAAGGGTGAGGGTATTTTATGATCTGAAAGAAGGAGACATACAGTGGATGCTACCAAACTTCAAGTCTGGGAGGATAGCAGCACGAGGGGCAAAACTTCCATTTTTTATCCTTCTGGCATTAGAGTATAGAGGCCCTACAACTCGACAAGAGTGAAGCGACAATTCAGTAAGGCACAAATCATACCCGCCCTAGGAGATTCTTGCTCTTTTGTTTTCGATTACAACTAGAATGGCAATTTACCTTTCTCTAGGATCATCCTCCAAGAATGGGCCGGGCGTGTCAACATGAAGTGGGATATGAATGAGAACAAATATGAAGCTGGGTATGTCGACGAATACTAGACATGGTTGCAAAATGATCTTCATGGTGTAGTGGATCCGATACCACACACAAGTCGATAAATTGAAGACGTGCAGACAAGGAATCAGATCCATGCGTACCATTTTAAGCAAGAGTGGGACCTAAGGGATCAACAATTTTAGTAGAAGGAGCAAGAATTTCAGAACGGAGAGCAGGAATTTCAACAAAGGGCGCGAGAGTACCAAATGTGAGAGTTAGAAAGTCAGAGGGTTTTAGCTATGACGTCACAAGAGCTAGCCGATACAGGGGCTGGTCTGACGCGTTTTGACATAACCTTTGACAAGCAGATGAACACTTTACGAGTCGTACTAACGTCTTCGAAAGCTGCTTTCGCCGAGACATACGTGTTCACCAGCTAGGGCATCATCGACAAAAAAGTAGAGAAGGCCAGAACAGGAGCTGAGTTATCAACCTTTAGATCCCCCTGTGTGGGATTGCATTCTATATGTATTTCGTATCACATTCCCCTCCCTAAATGTACCCCGTTTTGATTTTAAATTATGTAATGGACGCTATGGTATTTAGTGAAGTTTATTTTTGGGAATACAACTATTTGTATAAGTGACGCATTACATCCTTCAGATCGCTAGGCCTACCATTGGAACAGAGGGTCACATGCATTATTAGGACGCGATATATGTGTGTTTAACTGCTTATGTATATGTTGCTATAAATGAGAATACCGTAAACCTACTCCTACCCAGAAAATTCTAAAGAATATATAGAAGTCACTATTAAAAAATGTCCTGCCAAAATTTCCAAGTCTCAACTTTCTCACGCAAAAGACCACCTCCTATACCACAAATCCTAAAACATTATTCTACCATCTCAGGAAAAGCAAAATTACTGCTATGGACAAGGGTAAGAATATCCAGATGGAACTCACTGAAGAAGAACTACAGATAAAGATTGAATGTATCACTCGAGAAATTCGAGAAGCCAAGAAGAAGGGCTCAGAGTCGATATGGCCACCACAATTTACAAAGATGCAACTGTGACGTTGGATGAGTATTTGGCATCACAGATGAAAAGAAAGAAAGGTGTTGAGATGGAGACAGAGAGCTTGAGAAGGAAGTTGGACATACTTCAATTGAGAGTGCAAGAAAGAGAAGCGAGAGAGGCGAGGATAGATTTTGAGATCTCTGTTATGTTAGCTTAAAGAGTGTCACTTTACAGGGAACTGACAGAGGAAATGGAAGAATTCGCCTCCATGAGAGAAAGGATGGCTGCACTGAGGAAGAAGAACAAAGCCCTCAATAGCAACATGATTGATAAACTTTGGAAAATGGGTGAAAAATACCCCGCCAATGAGCAAGGAGCCAATAGTAGTCCCGACAACGCGCACCCTGAAGTGACTAAGGAAGATGACGACGAGGAAATCGTCAAGAAGCCTCCATTCCAAGGTCATCTGAAACGAGGAGGCTAATGCTGCAACGTCGTCATTATTTTATCTTTTAAAAGCTCTATTATTTCGTTTCAATTTCCTTGTAATCGTAATGAACGTATGAATGAAAATGTTTAATCTTGTATCGAAATACGTTGGGATTCAATTCTCCTTGAGAGATACGTAGGCAGCCTTCCTAGGCCATGCCCCTATCTTTAAAAATTTTCATTCCCCCCTCCATGTTATGAGAAGATAGGAAGAGTGGATCAACAAACATCGAAAGGCAGCCACAAGAAGACCGTAGTTCAATGTGATTTAGCCCTCTTGAGACACCAACAAAACTAAAACAAGTAAACTCCTCTTTGTTAAAGAATGTGTTTCCATCCTCCTCGTAGATTAAAGATGTTCTCAAACAAAGCATCTTGTGTGTTTGTCTGCTCTCTGTGTGATATTATGCATTTTGTATTCAAAATCTGCGCTGACAAATCTGCTTTTCAATTGTTTTCTTTCTCACGTACTTTTAAACTGATTTGTGTCGATCAACATCTTGCAGATCGTCCTTATTTTACCAGATCAAAAGGTCCCGCAGATTTCTTCCCTAGATAAAGCTCAGACATAAGAAAGGTAGTTATGGGTGATAATAATGAAGAAGTGAGTCTTACTGATGTTGTGGTGGCTTAACCCACTGTAGCAGAACAGTATGAGTTGATTATGTAGCTGATGCACCAGATTGCAGAGATGAGGGTGGAAATGCAACGGACATAGGATTTTCTTCCACCATGATTTGCTGCTTACGCTGCCAATGGGAGGCCTCCAATCTACTTCCTTCCTCAAATATGGATCCAACTCAGAACCAACCATCTACACCTATTCAGAATCCATCGGTTATCGATCTGACTACCCAAAATCCCCAATATGTTTCTGCATCCTACCAAACTCGATTACCTCTTCAAAGCAACTATCCTCAAGTTCTACCCCATCCTCAAAATACTCACCATCAGGACGCTCCACCGCCAAAATACCAAAACCAAAATCAAAACCAGAATACTTTGAATTCCCAAACACCCCACTACCACTTAAATCATAATACAAATACTAAGACCTACCGGCAGAATTACCAAACCGCCCCAAATGCTCAAAGGCCATCAATAGACCTATCTCTACCAAAGAGAGACACTTTCGAAGTTCATACCCTTGCCAAGCACGATGTGCAAGGTTCTGAGTTGGACCATTACGAGGAACAAGAAAAGGAATGGAGGGCAAAGTAAGATGTAAGGGTCCATATAAAAGAGGAAATCAAGAAGGCCATGAAGGATATACAATGCATCACCGACGTCACTGGAATTAGTTACGTAGAATTCTGTATCCACCCAAATTTGGACCTTGTAGAAGGGTTCAAGATTTTGAAGTTTGACACCTTCGGAGGAGTGGGCAACCCTATGGCTAGGTTGAGAGCCTACTATGACCAGCTCGTGGTAGTTGGAAGTGAAGAAGCTATATTGATGCGGCTCTTTAGTCGTAGCCTATGTGGAGAAGCTCTCGAGTGGTTTACCTCACATGAAACCAAACAATGGCCCAGCCTTAATGCATTGGCAAAAGATTTCATTCATCGATTTTCTTACAACGTAGAAATCGTTCCCAATCGATACTCTTTGGATAAGATGAATCAAAAGTCAATGGAAAGCTATAGGTAATTCGCCTATAGGTGGAGAAAAGAAGCGGCAAGGGTGAGGCCACCCATGACCGAGAAAGAAATTGTTGAAGTGTTCGTGCATGTGCAAGAGCCGAAATATTATGATAGAATCATGTTGCTCGTTGGAGCAAAATTTTCCGAGGTACTCAAGATAGGTGAGACTATCGAAAATGGTTTGAAATAAGGAATGATAGACCGTGTAGCTGAATAACCTGGGTCTTCAGGTTTGCTGAGAAAGAAAAGAGAAGAAGTTGCTGCTATCTCATATGATGGAAGAAAAACCCCCAGAAGCTCATCATATTTTAAAGGTCGTTCCCGGCCTTCCCCAAAGTCCTACCAATCTTGTTATACACCATCTAGTCACCCCAATAATCATAATGCTACATCTGTTTATCCAAAACGTCGAAGCTCCCGTATACCAAAGTCCACCCCTCAATTACCAAAGTCCATCTCCCATTTTACCCAAATGATCCTTCACTCTTCTAATTTCCATCTCCCTACCATGGTTTTGCTCCCAACTGCACTAACGTACAGTCTAGCTAACGAGCACCCCCTTCTATTTATCAAGTCCAAGATCTACTATAACAAAATCCGCAACCAAATTACCAAGCTCCATCGCCAAACTACCAAACAAATCCATATCCTAGAAGCCAAGCTCCCCGTCGAAATGCCAGAAATGATCAACACGTGCCTCCTCCTCAACAAGGCAGTTTTGACCCTCCCCTACCTATATTTGAGAAGAGGCCTTCAAGGAAATTTACTGCACTCCGTGAAAGCCGGACAAAACTGTATGAAAGACTGGCTGCGGCTGGATACATCCACCCTATGGGGCCCAAACCCGCGGATGTAAATCTAAAGTTGTACAAACCCGATTAGAGATGTGCTTATCATTCCAACAATATTGGGAACGATACTAAGATTGCATCAATCTGAAGCACAAAATTCAGGATCTGGTTGATCAAGAGGTAGTCTCTCTTATACCGGCGACACCAATTGTCAACACAAATCCGTTGCCGAATCATGGAGGCAGCAATGTCAATATGATCGAGATAGATGAAGACTGCTGTGGAACAAAGATGATTACTCCCATCGTTCACAATGATTTGGAAAGGGTTGTCTCTTCTTTAAGCTTCAAAGAAATGAGAGAGTTGTTATTTTGACACCTGGAAAGGTTGTTGCCTTAGTGCCGTCAGAACCTCTCTTCAAGGCTAAGTTTGATATTGAAACTGCTGCTACTCAAGGCATGACCAGGTCTGGAAGGTGTTACACTCCTGAAGAGCTTGCTCTCATAGGACAGAAGAAAGATCAGGCCAAAAGGACAATAAGAGAAGGGGATACGAAGGAATTCTAGAGAGGGATACAACCAGAGGATTATTCCATCGTCAAACATTTGGAGAAGACTCTAGGTCTGATCTCTGTATGGGACCTACTAATGAACTCTTAATCCCACAAGCAAGCCTTAATGAAATCTCTCGATGATACATATGTACCCGCAGGTACAAGCAGTGATAACATGCCCACCATGATTAATCAGCTTTTGTAACGATGAGCTGCATGTTCAAGGGAGGTCACATAACAAGGTGCTTCATCTCACCGTGATATGCCTTAAAAAGGTTATCAACCACGTCTTAGTAGATAATTGATATGGTCTGAATATCTACCCGTTGTCTACGTATAAGCAGTTAAAGTTTGACCTTGGGAAACAGGAGAAAAACAAGGTCAACATAACAGCCTTTGATAGGGTTCAAAGAGACACATTGGGAGTAGTGAATTTCACAATCCAAATGGGCCCCACAGAATTCAACGCAGAATTTCAAGTATTGGATATCAATACCAGTTACAACCTTCTTCTAGGAAGACTATTCACCCATATGGCTGGAGCCATCCCCTCTACTCTCCATCAGATGATGAAGCTCGTGTGGCAAAATGAAGAGCTTGTTATTCATGGCGAGGGGAGTCACTCTGGAAGAGAGACGTCGATCATTTATGAGATACCACGAGGTGCGTACTTTTACACGGTGGAGCTGGTGAATGCCACTAGTGACGACTTGTCTCCACAGACCCCCATGCCTTCCATGTACAATATGAGAGCCACTGTGATGCTGCAGATTGGTTTTGAGCCAGGTTTCGTATTGGAAAGAGATTCCGAAGGAATTATTGAGCCTTTTCCGGTCCTCATTAAGGGATTAGTATATGGTTTGGGGTACATCCCCCCAAATGATGACGTGAAGATGAAGAATAAAAATGATCAAGACTTGACTAAGCCGATCCCACATATGGATCAATCCTTTCCAATCCAGGAGTATGCCGTACATGAAGACCTTAGGGAAGGAATCTATGATCTCTTCGAGGAGATCGATGCTGTTGTCGACGAAGAGACCGTACAAACAGCTACTCGCGATGCTGAGCCAGGAGAGGTGCTACGGAACTGGACCTCCACGCCGATTTTGATATCCCGAACTCTTCGGTAGAAAGGCGTCATTTCATGCACATTGAAATCGGTGGTAGTCAGGTAGAGGCCCGAGACCCACCATTTTGCATTTTCTTAATTGTTCAAATTTTTTGAATTTTAATTATGATGTGAAAAATTCAACATGGCCCCATGCCATGGCAAAAGATTGCATAGTTTTTAAATGAAGCCTCTTCTTTTTTAACTTTATTTATTTAGTCATTTGTTATACCTTATTTTCCTAATTTTGTCTGTTTATGATTTCAGTAACATAAGTTACAGAACTACCAATGTCATGTCATGTCACGAGCTAAATGAACAAAATGAGGCACGTGACAACAAGGTTGACGATTATGAAGAAGAAAGTTAGGAACAAGACTATGTCGCTGAGGAATTCCGACAGTTCCAGAATCAGCATAAACAAAATCTAGAGGAAACAAAAATGGTGAATTTGGGAGATCCGAAATATGTTAAATAGGTTAAGATTAGCACCACCTAAATGAAGCTCAGAAATAGGGCCTAGTTCATTTGCTTTCTGAATATATTGATGTGTTCGTTTGGGAAGTCGGTGACATGCAAGGGTTGAGTGCTGATGTCGTATCTTTTAAGCTGCCGATTAACCCGGGGTTCGATCCGGTGAACCAAAAAACTTGAAAATTCAAGCCTGAACTGAGTTTAAAGATTAATAAAGAGATCACCTAGTAGTTAGAGTCCCATTTGGTGGAAGTGACACAATATCAATCTTGGCTGGCCGATGTTGTTCTGGTTGCCAAAAAGATGGAAAAATCAGGATTTCTGTTGACTATAGAGATCTCAACAAAGGTATACCGAAGGATAATTTTCCGTTGCCGAATATTCATATTTTGATTGACAACTTTGCCAAGCACGAAATGCAGTCATTTGTGGACTATTGTGCAGGCTATCACCAAATTCTGATGGATGAGGAAGACATATAAAATATGGCTTTTATTACACCTTGAGGTTTACATCACTACAGGGTGATGTTGTTCGGCCTTAAGAATACGGGTGCCACCTACATGACAGCTATGACGACCATTTCTCACGACATAATTAACAAAGAGATTGAAGTGTATGTGGATGACATCATAATCAAGTCCCGCGAGAGTCTGGACCACTTAACACATCTAAGGAAATTTTTTGATCGTTTGCATAGTTACACCTTGAACTTAAATCCCGCCTAATGCACTTTTGGAGTTCTAGTCGAATTTTTTTGGGATTTATAGTAAGCAGAAAGGGTATTGAGCTCGACCCCTCTTAGATTAAAGCTATTCAAGAGTTACCTCAGCCAAAGACGAGAAAAGAGGTGATGAGATTCTTAGGGAGGTCGAACCCGATAAGTCGATTCATAGCTCAATCAACCGTGGTGTGTGAGCCTATTTTAAAGCTATTGAAGAAATATGCCCCGACAAAGTGGACTGAAGAGTGTCAGACTGCTTTTGATGCTATGAAGAAATATTTGTCCAATCAACTGATATTGGTTCCTCCGCGGGAAGGGAGTCCTTTGTTGTTTTACTTGTCTATATGAGATAGTGCATTTGGATGCGTACTTGGTCAACACGATGAGACTAGAAAGAAGGAAAGGAATATCTATTATATAATCAAGAAGTTTACTCCATACGAGTCTCGTTACACTTTGTTGGAGAGAACGTGTTGTGTTTTGACGTTACTTGCCCAGAAGTTAAGGCACTATTTGTCTTCGTATACTACATATCTCATTTCCAGAATTGATTTGATTAAGTATATTTTCCCGAAAGCGATGTAGAACGAAAAGTTGGCTAAATGGAAAATGTTTTTGGGTGAGTTTGATATCGTGTAAGTGACTCAGAAGGCAATAAGGCACGGTCTTTGGAAGATCATCTTGCAGAAAATCCCGTTGATGAAGAATATGAACCACTTAAGACTTATTTTCACGATGAAGAAGTGTCGTTTGTGGGTGAAAATATTTCTGAAGCATACCCAGTTTGGAGATTATTCTTTGATGGAGCGGAAAATCATCAAGGTAAAGGTATCAGAGAAGTCTTAGTGTTAGAATCTTGTCAACACTATCTCATGGCGGCTAAGCTCCGATTTAATTGCACAAAAACCATGGCTGAATACGAAGCTTATATTCTTAGTTATAAAATGGCCATCGACATGAATGTTTACGAGTTGTTGGTTATTAGAGATCAGATCTTTTGATTCATCATGTTCAAGTAGAATGGGTGTGAAGAACCCGAAGATAATACCTTAAGTAGAGTATGTGCAGAAGTTGTGCAAAAGATTCCATAAGATCGAGTTAAGACATACTCCTAGAATATAGAATGAATTGGTTGATGCTCTTGCCACCATCGCTTCGATGATTAAACATCCGGATACAGATTATGTTGATGATCTGGATATAGAATTGAAAGAACATCCAGTCCATTGTTCCCATGTTGAAGCAGAGCCAGAGAGTTTCCCTTGGTATTTTGACATAAAGAAGTACTTGGAGTCTGAAACATATCCCGAAGACGCTACGTCCAACCAAAAGAAGTCGATACGCCATATGGCTCTCCATTTCTTTCTATGTGGGGAAATCCTTTGTAGGAGGACACCAGATTTGGGTCTTCTAAGATGCGTGGATGCTGTTGAGCTATGAAGCTTATTGAACATATACATGTTGGAGTTTGTGGCACGCATATGAATGGAGTTACTTTGGTAAGAATGATCCTACAAGCCGGGTATTTCTGGATGACTATGGAGAATGATTTTTGTAAATTTGTGCAAAAGTGCCACAAATGTCAAGTGCACTATGATTTGATTCGAGTGCCACCTCGCAAACTGAATGCTATATGTTCACCTTGTCTATTCGTTGCTTGGGGTATCGATGTCATCAGTCCGATTGAGCCAGCCGCTTCTAATTGACACAGATTCATCTTAGTTGCCATTGATTATTTCATTAAGTGGGTGGAGGCAGTTTCTTACAAGTCGTTAACCAAGAAAATGGTGGTTGATTTTGTTCGCGACAATCTGATATGTAAATTTGGAATGCCAGAATCCATCATTACTGATAATGGTGCAAATCTCAACAGTCACTTTATGAGAGAGAAATGTGAGCAATTCAAGATTACTCATCGATATTCAACTGCTTATCTTTCCCAAATGAACGGAGTTGTAGAGGCCGCCAATAAGAATATCAAGAAGATTTAGAGGAAAATGATTGACAATCATCGAGGTTAGCATGATATGTTACCATATGCTTTATTGGGATACCGCAGGACATTCAGAACATTAATTGGAGCTACTCCATATTTGCTAGTATATGGAACAGAAGCAGCTATACCTGCTGAAGTCGAGATACCGCCTTTGAGAATCATCCAAGAAGCTGAGTTAAGTAACGCTAAATGGGTCATCAAGCAGATTGATTAACTAGCTTTGATTGATGAGAAGAGATGGTTGTCGTCTGTCATGGTAAATTATCTAGGCAGAGAATGGCTCGTGACTTTCACAAGAGAGTAAGAGCTAGAATTTTCGAAGTAGGTCAGTTTGTTCTTAAGTGTATTTTTCCTCATCAAGATGAGTACAGAGGAATGTTCGCACAAAACTGGAAAAGTCCTTACATGGTTTGTAAAGTATTATCTAGAGGTGCTTTGGTCCTGACGGAGATGGATAGCACCGTATGGCATAAACCTATCAACTCGGACATTGTCAAGAGATACATAGTGTGAAGCTTCGGTTTGCATTTCTGTTATTTACTTGTAATCATTCTGTTCGCTTGTATTCAATTTGCTTAAAATTTTACCCATTTTGTAATAAACTACGTCTGACCTAAATTTTTAAGAATGATATACAAAGGTGGCCTATGTAGTTCGCGGTCATCCTATTTATCCCCTTTAAATATTTCTTTGTACTTGAACTACATTCGACTTGAATTCTCAAGAATGAGATACATAGGCGGCCTATGTCGGCCTCGGTTTGTTTCTTTGTAATTTTCCTCAATTTTATCGACCTCTGAGGGGGGAACTACGTTTGACCGGATTCCTGCCTCAACGGGATACGTAGGCACAACTAGGGTTCGGTCATATCTCCTGTAAGATTTCTATTCCTCTTTAATGTAGAAAATAGGACATTATTTTTGAGAGGGAATCAAAATTCTCGAGAAGAAGATTCCTCCTCAGCAACTTAAGACTGACGATGTTTTGAGTTCAGCAACTGCGACATAATTTTTGAAAAGATCTCAAAAATTCCACAATCTACTGAGCTATAGTGAAAAAATAAGCAAGACAGTTAACTGGGACGAAAATTTTGAGGATGGCCTCAAAATTTCGGCATGATTTAATCTATAAGTCCGTAGTGACTCCAAAAACTCACATGCGAATTACCAGATAGACCTCCAAGCAGAAGACTCAAAGAAGTTTGTTAAGCCTGATATGACATGACTAGGCAGTGACTTTCTTTTAGATAATATGTCTCAAAAATTTAATTCTCTTAAAATTTGTCCTTTTATGTTACATTTGTTTTGGCATAAAATACTTTTTCTCATCCATCAAGATTCGGGAGATCAAGAAGCCAACCGGTGATAGCAGGACAAAGAGCAGACAACTGAAGAGATCGACACAAATCAGTGCGTTTTCAAAATTAACAATTTTTCTGTGGACACAGGTTTATAGCTTTGTTGTGAAATCAAAAATGTCTTCCTATGAATGAATACGGAGTAGTCAAAGGTGGAGAAAACCATCCATAATCAATAGCTTTTCTAGAATCATGAATCATTTTATATCACTTATCGCAAAAAGTTGGGAATATAATTGTTTATTTCAATCAATCTCCAACAACATGGAATTTATGATGAATGTCAAGCTAGATTCGAAGGAGAATCAAACGAAAATGCCAAGGAAGAGTTTACGGGTTTACATAAAGGGGACAGTTATTTTATTATCGATCAAGACGATATACTATCTGGAAGTCGTTTTAACGTTATCATCGTTTGAGGTGATACGATACGCATGCATCAAAGAAAATCATGCATAGCGAGTCGATACGCATGCATCGCTAGTCAATACGCATTCATTGCGGGAAATCATGCGAGATATCCATGCATCACGGAAGATCATGCATCGCGGGTCCATACTTATGCATCGTGGAAGACCATGCATCGCGAGTCAAATTATACATCGTGAGAAGATTTCATATCTCACAAAAACTATACATCATGAAAAGATTTCATACCTCACAGATTATTATGCATCGTTAGAGGATTTCACGACTCACAAAAAAATATGCATCGCGAGAAGATCTCATACCTCACAAAAATTATGCATCGTGAGAAGATTTCATACCTCACATAAATTATGCATCGCGATAAGAATTCATACCTCGCAAAAATTATGCATTGTAAGAAGAATTCATGCCTCACATAAATTATGCATCGCAGCAATATTTTACACCTCGCAGAATTCACGCACCACAGGAAGATAGTCATATCCTGTAAGAAATCATGAACTGCCAGAGAAGTAATCAGGCATCCAAGGAGGATTATCTAGTCGTTTGCATCAACTACATTCCTTTATTCTGATTAAAGTAAGCAACATGAAGAGTACATCGACATCAAGAGAAGTATCAGCACTGCATCATCTTTCATTTATGTTGACATCAGCATGAAGAGTGCATAGACAATAAAGGAAATATAAGCTTCACATCAGAATTTATTTATTTTGACATCAAGTGAAGAGTACAATGGAGATTATATTGCCAACACCATACATAAGCTTTATTTGTTGTACGTCAGACCGAGCGAGTTGACTTCAAATGTCGAGGAGAACAATTGAGTGTCGACATGGTAAAAGATATTGTCTCCCATCTTAATTGCATTTTTTAGCTGACGAGTTTTAGCTCTGTCTTATTCGAGAGAATCCGAAAGGACGAATTCGCCAAAAACGGCAGGTGCGGACGATGTCAAAAAGGACTCAGCACAACGTGGAACTTTCCTTAGTAGCGAACTGAGAAACAGTCCAAAGAGAAATGGAAAACTCTTAGGACGCGAGAAGATGAGTGACTTCCACCACAATCAAACCACACCCCTATCATAAGGCCTGTGGGTTCTTGTTTAATTATGTCAATTTCACTCTCGCATATATAAACTTCGATCTACCGGGAGTAAGTTTTCAATCTTAGTTAAAGTGAGCCAAAAGATTTGGAAATTATGCCTGTGTAGGTTCTTAATTATGGGTGTGAAGTGTGCCACATTCATAACTAAGAGTTTACAAGCCTCCTTTTCATACTCGAAATATTTGTCACTATTTAAGAACCAAAGTTTATCTAACATAATATATTTCTTTTTCCACAGATCAAGTCGAACTACAAGCCTGAATTCTCAAATAGCGTGAGATATGTAGGAAACTTTTTTTCAGGGGTTCGGCCATTATTACTAAAGTTCGTACCAACGCTCCCCAAGATGAGTTTGTGGTTGGTAAAATTTGGCTTGGTCAAATTCATTTTCCTCAAATTACTTGAATCAATCAAAGTAAAATAAGGGAAAGCTGTTGACACGAAATTTCAACCTTCTACCCTCCTCCCCCCGATATAAGTTAATTTGACGGGCCTGTCAAATCCAACAATCCGAAGTAATTAGATTTTATAAAATTTTGTTTATACATTACATGTAACAAAATGATTTTCAACTTATTCTATGTTAATATTATTGCTTTTAAAATACTTTTCTTTAGATAATATATGATTTAGAAAATCATGTATATAATTGGGATATTTTATTCAAAATAGTCTCGAATTTTTTTATTTGTTCGAATAGTTTACTAATTAGTTTTGTTTGGATTGGTCGTCCCATAACTAAGTCAATTATTTTATTTTATTAAAATTGAGAAGTAATTTTTAGCCATTTTTAATTCAATTTGTGTTGATTGTAATTTTGTCGGCTATCTCTTTAAATACAAATCTAATCCAACTTTGGAATATTAACTTGGATGATGTCAAATCCCTCCTAAGCTCTTTTCCGTTCAGCACTTCTTTGAAGGCCCAAGTCTCTCAAAATTCAATAAAAACTCTTTTAATTCACCAATCCATTATTCAAATCCCTCAGCCCACCATTTAATCCGAAAACCATTATTTTTTCCTCAACCCAAACTTTTACCAACCAGCCCAACACCATTTAAACTTTTTATAAAAAAATTAATTCCAGCCCGCCAAATAATCCTGACCCGACCGCCCCCCAAATCTAGACGCGTAACACTGTTCATCTTCTTCTTCCTAAAATTAACAGAAAAGAGCAGCGGCCGAAGCCATGTGACGCTAACGCGTGATGATTCTTGTTTCAAGAGCGCGTAAGGAACTTCCGTAATAGCGCGTAGAAGGGTAGTAGCAATGGATGCCTGTATTTGCTGGTTGGCGACCCTGCTCTTGTACGATCTTTGCGAGATTTGTTCTCATCTATCCTTGCAGTCTCGAGATAGAGACACGCCGCCTTCCAAGGACAAGAAGTCGATCCTAGGCTTCAATCCCGCCATTCCTTCTTTAGGAATGGGTAGAAATCTCAGAATTTTTGATATGTCCATAAGGGGAAGGGTTTTTTGATTTCTGAATTTCCAAGTTTATGGGCCTTGAAAATAAAATTTCTGATGTTTTCCGGCCCTTGGGTTAAAAACCTAACCCTAATCCTATAAATAATCCTATTCTTGGCAAAAAAAGAGAGAATTTTTTTTGAAGGTTAGCTTTTCTTTTGGTAGGAGGAGCACAACTTGTTTTTGATGGAAAGAATACAGAGAAACTGTTAGTGTTAAATATTTAGGTTCAACAGTGGGGAATAGGTCCTAAAAAGAGAGATAGCGAGAATTAGGTTTAGCTCGAGTTCCCGATGCACTTCTCCGTCTTGTGGAAATTTTCTTGTTGGAAGTCACTACCTTCTCGAA
Source organism: Solanum peruvianum (assembly GCA_027705065.1). Taxonomy (NCBI): domain Eukaryota; kingdom Viridiplantae; phylum Streptophyta; class Magnoliopsida; order Solanales; family Solanaceae; genus Solanum; species Solanum peruvianum. The sequence goes on from JAKWJD010001763.1 coordinate 24,460,492, forward strand.
GCTCGTTAGGCTCCGTATTCGCTGCATATAAATAGGTAACATATCCCTTTCACACGATTTTCTCTCTTCTCTGTCTTGAAGAGTCGTTTTCTACCATACTTCGAAAATGTGATTGTTCCTGCTGATTGTTAGTTAAGTCGACATAATGATAAGTTCGCATCCATGTTTTAATAGCAACACAGAAGTCATTTAATAGATGTCATTGTTGTTTACTTATTGTTCTCCTAGTTTTTTACCAACTTTGATGTTACAGTTGCAAATAACGATCTCACGAGTTTGGTTTGCGCCGGTGACTTTCAAGTATGTTGTCAGCTTGTTTATTTTTATTTTATTTTATTTCATTTTTTCTTGTCAAAGATTGTTGCTATAATGCCTCCTCTATAGTACTCTCTTCGTTTGTTTCCCGTTTCAACATGATATTCCGATGTAGTGAAATTACTGCGTTGTTGTTCTGTTGCTACTATTGATTTTAAATTTTTAGGCTTGAACGCTCTGTTTTTACATTTTTTATGTGACTCCTTCAGCTAGCTTTACTATCGAGTTTAAAGTTTTCTGTTCTAGCACCATTTTTTTCCTGACTCTATGTCTCACTATCGAGTGTATCTCGTCATTTTCCTCACTTATTCCTCGAGTGTCAAGTATGCTTTGTACTATTTACATATCTCTCAAGCACAAGTCATGATGATGGGGGATTTGTTTTGACAGAGTCGAGCCATCATTACTCTCTTCTGGTCCACGTATAAGTTTTGTTGCCTGATGATTTTATTTTCTTTAGCAAATATACTAAATTTTGATCCTTGTTTAAGCCACTATGGGCAAGTTGTTATTATTTCCATTATACTAGTCTAATTTTCAGTCCATTATTGAAAAGTTTTGCTTCGGAAATGGGACAATTATACGCTAAAACTCATGGTTAATTGATAAATGTTTGATATTAGAAATTAAGTTTATCACATTGATTTGGGTCTTATTAAATATGATCTTAGTTTTAAGGTTCCGTTTTCTAACATGGTCCCTGCTTCAATACCTTAAGATTTTGCAATATAAGTTGGTTTGACTCAATTGTGCTCGTGGATTGATCATTGTGTTAAGGCATAAAACAAACAAATAAATAAATAAATAAAAATAGAGCTTATATATGTTTCAATATGATTCCAACTGGTAGTTAAAATTGTTTGGTAGCCTTTTGATGATATTCAAAATAATAGTATTTCTTTTATTTTGTTATTTTATACAAAAAAAATTGAATTCTTATTTATATCTCATCTATCCTTGAATGTGACACCCACCTGAGTCCTCACGGATTCTACATCTTACGCATTTTTCTACTTGGTCCATGGAGGCCACCCCATTTACACGCTCCTCGAGTCAACCAGCCATAAAGTTGCTTAAAGATCCGAAGTTTGAAGAATCCAAAGCATGTCAAGAAGCTGGAAGATTTGAAGAAGTTTGGTCGAAAGTGACCCAATTTATTTAATTTATTTTCCGTATCGCATTTTATTTATTATTTGGGCGCAAGCTCTCGTTGTTTTTTAATTCTATTTTATGTATTTACTTTGTAATTATTATCGTTTAGTCTAGGACAGGTACGAAATAAAAATTGGTCAAAACCCAAAAATTCGAATGGGTCGAGAACGCAAAATATAATCCGAATTTTGACCTAACCCAACTCTCTCTCTCTCTCTCTTTCTTTACTTTCCCGCATGTTTATTTGTTGTTTAATTGCTACAAGTTTTAAGGTCGAAATCCTCCCAAGGTGCCACTATGTATTAACGGTCTAAATAGAATAGATCTTAAAAGACTTACAAAGAATTAACTAAATTTCGTGGTTTATATAGTATAATCAATGTCACTTTTAAATATTAAGAATAAAACAAAACATTTTCCAAGTCAAACAATTTTAGCCAAACAAGTTAGTTGTTGGTAAACCATTATAAACGGAATGTTTTATGTGCCTAACACCTTCATAAAAGGTTAAGTTGAATTCCCGAACCCCCAAAAGGTTTTCAATCGTTTTTTTCTCTTTTCAAAATCAAGTTTTATTAATTATCCTCATAAATTAAGTGGAGGCTCTGTAAAGTCAAAAAAAACGTTCGACAATAATATTTTTCCAATTTTTGATAAAACAGTGGGCCCTATGTTCCACCTCAAAATCTTGAAGTTGCTCCTAGGGATGGTGAAGGTAGTATGGCGCGAGTTGAGGATATGTTGCAAAAAATAATGATGAGGTTTGATGCTAGTGATGATCACACAAAATAGTTAAGGAGTGACTTAGCGAGTTTTGGGGAAAAAGTTGATGCACATGCAACCTCGATCAAGCATCTTGAGTTGCAAATGGACCCATTGTCTTCGAATGTGAACCCACGCTAACCAGACTCTCTTCCTAGCAATAATTTCCAAAATATGAAAAATAATAGACATGGTATGACAGTCACAACTCCAGGTGATAAGCAAAAATTAGCCCACCAATGTCGTCTAGTGTAGAAAATTTGATAAGAAACAATGATGTGTTAGTGGAGGTTAGTGGTGAGTTAGAAGACAAAATGGGAAAAGAAGTTGAGGTACCCTAACAGATGAACCCCATTCCCACAGAGGTTAGTGAAAATAGACTGAGGATAGTAAATATCGGCGTTTTATAACTATGCTCAAACAACTTTCCCTTAATGCCCCTTTAATAAAAAATCTTGAACAAATGCCCGGTTATGCCAAGTCATAAAAAATATGGTCATTAAGAAAAGATCGGTCAGTAAATTTTTAGGATGATGATAGAATACAACATTGTAGTGCTATTGCAAGAAGGTCTCTAGTGCAAAACAAAGAAGATCCGCGTGAATTCACTATTCCATGTACAATCGGGTTATTACACTTTACGAAATCATTATGTGATCTTGGGATAAGCATAAATATCATGCCTCTCTCTATTTGCAAGAAGTTGGGTTTGGGTGACCCAAAGCCCATTTGGATGCGGCTACTAATGGCCGATCGAATGGTGAAGAGGCCTATTGGGATATTTCACGATGTGTTAGTAAAGGTAGAGTCATTCATATTTCCGGCCAATTTTTTAATTCCGGATTGTGAGTTTTGACTTTGAGGTACCTATTATTCTTGGGAGGATATTCCTTGCTACGGATAGAGCCTTGTTTGATATGGAGAAAGGGAAAATGAAATTTCGATTGAACAATTAAGAAGTGACTTTCAAGATTTGTAGGTACATGAGGAAGAGTGGTGAGATCCAATCTGTATTTGTCATATCTTACAGGGTTGAAAAGTCAACTGAGGTACAAATAAAAGAGTCTCTGGGTGTAGAGGCACTAGCGGTAGTGATTCATGAACTTTGATAGTGATTGCATTGAAGAGTATGGGTCATTGGTCGCGGCACTTGATCGAGGTGATGTTCGATTTAAACCAAAGAAGTTGGAGTTAGATATGAAGCATCACGAGTCTCCACCGGCAAAATCATCTATAGAGGAGGCTTCAAAAGTAGAACTTAAGATTTTACCACCTCATATGAGGTATGTATTCTTCGGAAAAGGTTACACATTACTGGTAATTATTGCATCAGATTTGAATGTGCATCAAGTTGAGAGTTTGGCGGAGGTGTTAAAAAGGTTCAAAAGAGATATTGGGTGGTTTATTGAGGACATTATTGGGATCCCTCCCAAGATTTGTTCACATAAAATCAAACTCATGCCCGATCAGAAGCCAAGTATTGATCACCAGAGACGTTTTAATCCACCTATGCAAGAGGTGGTGAAGATGGAAATCATTAAGTGGTTAGATGCAGGAGTGACATATCAAATCGCCGATAGTAGTTGGGTATGCCTTATTCAGTGTGTACAAAATAAAGGGGGAATGAATGTGGTCCCAAATGAGAAAATGATGTTGTTCCGATAAGGTTTGTGGCTGGATGGAAGGTATGTATGGATTACTGAAAATTAAATGCATAGACCAAGAAGGACCATTTTCCTATGCCCTTGATTGATCAGATGTTGGATAGACTTGCAGGAAAGGGTTTGTACTATTTTCTTCATGGGTATTCGGGTTATAATCAGATTTCTATTGCATTGGAGGATCAAGATAAAACAACCTTTACTTGTCCTTATGGGACTTTCGCGTTCAAGTGAATGTCGTTTAGGTTATTTAATGCAGCAGCCATATTTCCAAGATTTTTGATTTCAATATTCTCCGATATGGTGGAGGACACTACTGAGGTGTTTATGTATGATTTCTCAGTGGTTGGTGACTCTTTTGAGAGATGTTTGAGTAATTTGAACGAGGTTCTTAAGAGGTGTGAAGATTGCAACCTTGTGCTAAATTTGGAAATATATCACCTCATGGTGAAAGAAGGTATTGTATTGGGTCATCGCATTTCAGAGAAGGGTATACCGGTTGATTGAGCTAAAGTTGAGGTGATAGATAGACTTCATCCACCTATCTCTGTAAAAGGTGTGAGAAGTTTTCTTAGGCATGCATGCTTTTACTGGAGGTTCATCAAGGATTTTTCAAAGATTTCTCCTCATTTATGCAACATGGTTGACAAAGAGTGTAAGTTTTATTTTTATGAATACTGTTTTAAGGCATTTAGTGAGGTGAAGGAAAAGTTGGTGTCTGCACCTATCAAATTTTCTCCAGATTGGAGCAAGCCATTTGAGGTGATGTATGATGCGAGTTGGGTTGATCTTGGTATGGTATTGGAATAAAGAAGGGACAATATCCTTATCCCATTTACTCTGCAAGGAAAGCCGTTAATGAAGCCCAAAAGAACTACACTGTGACTTAACAACTACTCCTTCCTTGCAGTGGTGTTTGCCCTCTCAAATTTCTTTCCTATTTGCTTGGCATGAGTGTTATAGTGCATACTGATCATTCTGCTTTGATATACTTGACGGCAAAGAAGGATGCAAAACCGATGTTGATTCATTTGGTATTACCATTGCAAGAAATTTACTTTGATTTGAAAGATAGAAAAGGGAACGAAAATAAAATTGTTGATCACTTGTCCGATTAGAAGATGAAGCAATTAGGGAGTTAGGTGAAAAGGCTGCAATTGATGATACTTTCCCTGATGAGCATGTACTGACTACCTTCCAAGATTTGATTCCATGGTTCGCAGATTTTGCAAATTATCTGGCTAGTGGTATCGTCCGACCAGACTTGTGCTTCATCAAAAGAAAAAGTTCATTCACGATGTTAAAAAGTTCTTTTGGGATGAGACATACTTATATAGGAGTTGTGCCGATGGGCTTATTCAGAGTTGTGCGCTGGAAGTTGAGATGTTGAATGTTTTAGAGGCATATCATTCTTCGCCTATAGGTGGGCATCATAGTGGTATCCGGAATGCTCACAAGATCTTGCAATGTGGATACTATTCGTCAATCGTCCACCAAGATTCCAATGAGTACACCAAGGCATGTGATACATGCCAAAAAGATGTGGAATTTTGAGAAAGCAAGAGTTCCCTTTAAATCCCGTTCTTGTAATTGAATTGTTTGATGTGTGGGGAATTGACTTTCTGGGCCCTTTTGTGAGTTCTCGTGGGATGAAGTACATTCTTGTGGCAGTCGAATATGTGTCAAAATGGGTAGAAGCTTTTGGACTTATGAATAATGAAGGGAAGAGTTTCACCTCGTTCTTGAAAAAGAACATAAATTCAAGATTTTGCACCCAAAGGGCTATTATCATTGATGGTGGATCCCACTTTTGTACCAAGTTGTTTAAGATAACTGGAAAAATATGGGGTTCACCATAATGTGGCCACTCCTTACAATCATTAAACTAGTGGGCAAGTTGAGGTTTCAAACAGGGAGATTAAAATGATTTTGGCAAAAATGGTGAATGCTAGCAGCACGGATTGGCCAAAGAGGTGTGATGATGCTCTTTGGGCCTATCGGACAGCAAACAAGACTCCCATAGGTATGTCTCCATACCAACTTGTATATGGGAAGGCATATCACTTACCGGTTGAATTAAAGCATAAGGCCATGTGGGCAATGAAGAAATTGATAATGGATTGGAATGAGGATAGGGAACTGATGTTAAACGGGTTGAATGAGCTAGATGAATTTCTCTTTAAGGAATAAGAAAGTTCATCCCTCTACAAACAAAAGATGAAGAAGTACCATGACCAAAAGATTGAGAAGCGCAATTTTTGTCGGGGATTTGGTGTTTTTGTTCAATTCTATGTTGCGCTTGTTTCCGAGAAAACTCAAGTCCAAATGGACTGGTCCCTATTTGATCACCCAACTATTCCCTCATGGTACGGTTGAGCTGGAGAACAGGGAGGGTGTAAGGTTTAAGGTAAACGGGCAGCGAATCAAAATCTACCTAGGGCATGCTGAAACGACAAATTAATTGATCGAGCCATACCATCTTAATGAATTCTTAGTAATCAAGAGTCCTCCATCGTGCCGCGACATTAAATAATGCGTTGGTTGAGAGGCAACCCAATCTGTACCCTCTAGGCAACTATAGGTTTTTCATGGTTTTCTAGGAATTGTTGCATTTTTTACTTAATATCCCGTTTGAATGTTTTTTCATTTTTCTATAGATATGTTGGTCAGATTGTAGTTTACGGTCTGTGTCCAAAAAGTGTTAAAAATACATAAATATTAGTTTAATGGGTGTTAACTTTGTAGGGACCATATCACCAAAAAGCTGCAGAAAATTGGTCTAATGCGTCTATTGACGGAGCGTCGCTAAGATCTGTTGTGCCCAGGTACATTCTTTAAATTTTTCTAAGTTAGGGCATTGTCGACCCACTTACGGTCCATCGACAGGAAATCTTCGATCCCTCACCCACCAATATGACCCGACCCATCTGTTTATATATTAAAAGTTTTAAAACTTTTCATTACCCACCTCTTCACATACCCCCTATAAACATCTTCCCTCCCTATTTCCTCTTATTTTCCCCCACTTCATCACCCATCAACTCCCAATTACTCCTCATATTTCCACACTTCCTCGAAATCCCAAAAAAAATCCTTTCTCTCCCAAAATCTCCCTTTTTCTTTAGTCCCTTTGTCGATCGGTGTTCGTGGTGGTTGTCGTTGTTGTTCAACTACTAGTGTTTATACTCTTATTCCTCTACTACAGTTCTCAGGCATTTTTTCTGATCTACTAAGATTAAATGTCATTAATTTTTTGGATTACTTTGATGTCTAACTGTGTGGGTATTAAATTTTAGACCCTTTTGCATACCAAAACCAACACCGAGAAGTCCTATGTTCCTTAGAACAATTGAAATCGAAATGGATGTGGGTGTATTGTTAACAATAGGCGCGTGGTTGCATGATTGTGTTCCTGACCTAGGGTATGATAGGATATCAAAAATGCATGTTAAAACTAGAAAAATTCATGCCCGACGAATGATGGGATGCTGGGTAAATGCTTGGGAAACTTAGAATTATAAGGATACTTCAAATTAGTAAGGTAGGCGAACCAAATGGGCTGCAACACTCTGTCCATGAAGGACAATACGATCCCCCGTCGATGGACCGATATTCTCTTGATGGACTGTTATTTGGGTCCGTCAACCCCAACTTCCCTTGTTCACTCTAAGTGTCCCTCGACAAACCACTTTGCAGGGAACATATAACCAAAAAGCTGCAGAAAATTTGTCTAACGCGTCCATCGACAGAGCGTCGCTAAGATCTGTTGTGCCCATGCACATTCTTTAAATTTTTCTAAGTTAGGGCATTGTTGACCAACTTACGGTCCATAGACAGGGAATCTTCGATCCCTCACCCACCAATATGACCCGACCCATCTGTTTATATATTAAAAGTTTTAAAACTTTTCATTACCCACCTCTTCACATACCCCCTATAAACATCTTCCCTCCCTATTTCCTCTTATTTTCCCCCACTTCATCACCCATCAACTCCCAATTACTCCTCATATTTCCACACTTCCTCGAAATCCCAAAAAAAATCCTTTCTCTCCAAAATCTCCCTTTTTCTTTAGTCCCTTTGTCGATCGGTGTTCGTGGTGGTTGTCGTTGTTGTTCAACTACTAGTGTTTATACTCTTATTCTCTACTACAGTTCTCAGGCATTTTTTCTGATCTACTAAGATTAAATGTCATTAATTTTTTGGATTACTTTGATGTCTAACTGTGTGGGTATTAAATTTTAGACCCTTTTGCATACCAAAACCAACACCGAGAAGTCCTATGTTCCTTAGAACGATTGAAATCGAAATGGATGTGGGTGTATTGTTAACAATAGGCGTGTGGTTGCATGATTGTGTTCCTGACCTAGGGTATGATAGGATATCAAAAATGCATGTTAAAACTAGAAAAATTCATGCCCGACGAATGATGGGATGCTGGGTAAATGCTTGGGAAACTTAGAATTATAAGGATACTTCAAATTAGTAAGGTAGGCGAACCAAATGGGCTGCAACACTCTGTCCATGAAGGACAATACGATCCCCCGTCGATGGACCGATATTCTCTTGATGGACTGTTATTTGGGTCCGTCAACCCCAACTTCCCTTGTTCACTCTAAGTGTCCCTCGACAAACCACCTTGCAGGGAACATATAACCAAAAAGCTGCAGAAAATTTGTCTAACGCGTCCATCGACAGAGCGTCGCTAAGATCTGTTGTGCCCATGCACATTCTTTAAATTTTTCTAAGTTAGGGCATTGTTTACCGACTTACGGTCCATAGACAGGGAATCTTCGATCCCTCACCCACCAATATGACCCGACCCATCTGTTTATATATTAAAAGTTTTATAAATTTTCATAACCCACTCTTTCACATACCCCCTATAAACATCTTCCCTCCCCATTTCCTCTTATTTTCCCCCACTTCATCACCCATTAACTCCCAATTACTCCTCAATTTTCCACACTTCCTCCATATCCCAAAAAAAAATTCCTTTATCTCCCAAAATCTCCCTTTTTCTTCAGTCCCTTTGTCGATCGGTGTTCGTGGTGGTTGTTGTTGTTGTTCAACTACTACTGTTCATACTCTTATTCCTCTACTACAGTTCTCATGCATTTTTTTCTGATCTACTAAGATTAAATGTCGTTAATTTTTTGGATTACTTTGATGTCTAACTGTGTGGGTATTGAATTTTAGACCCTTTTGCATACTAATACAAACACCCAGAAGTCCTATGTTCCTTAGAACAATTGAAATTGAAAGGGATGGGGGTGTATTGTTAACAATAGGCGTGTGGTTGCATGATTGTGTTCCTGACCTAGGGTATGATAGGATTTCAAAAATGCATGTTAAAACTAGAAAAATTAATGCCCGATGAATGATGGGATGCTGGGTAAATGTTTTGGAAACTTAGGATTATAAGGATACTTCAAACTAGTAAGATAGGCGAACCAAATGGGCTGCAACACTCTGTCCATGAAGGACAGTACGATACCCCATTGATGGACCGATGTTCTCTTGATGGCTGTTATTTGGGTCTGTCAACCCGAACTTCCCTTGTTTACTCTAAGTGTCCCTCGACAACCCACTTTGACGGACTATCGACCCATAGACGGTCCGTCCTGCATAATCATCGACAGTGTCAGAACCTTTGGTTATGATTTTCAATAAAAATAATTTAAGTGTCCTTCGATGGACCTTTATGATGGATCGTTGTCCCTTCGATGATCCTTCCTTCACAACCGTCGACATAGTCCGAACCTTTGTTTCTGAGTTTTTTAAAATTTATTCTATGTGTCTGTTGACGAACAACTATGACAGACTGTCGTGCCCTCGACTGTCCATCCTGCATAACCGTCGCCAGTGTCACAACCTTTGTTTCTGATTTTTAAAATTAACTCTAAGTGTCCCTCGACGAACACGATTAAGGAACATTATTCCTTATATGGACAATCAATGGGTTCATCCTAAAATCTGTACTTCTCCAGTGTCATTCCTTTTCTGTGATATCTTGTTGTGTTTTATACTTTTCCATGTGTTGAAGGCTTCCAGATGTACTAACTACTTCTCTTTGCAGGTACAAATGGTACCTAAACACGACTGTGTATACTCACGAAAGCGTTCCAAGTCCATCGCCTGGTCGAACCGGTTGTTTATAGGCTTAGAGGATTATCGTGACTCAGAGTACGTGAGTTGGTTTCACTAGACCAGACCCATTAGCATGTTGATCATCGGCGCATTTTGCCACAGATTTGCTTCACATATCACCCTATATTATATACTTTTATGCATTGGGGACAAATTCTTGTCTTTTTGTTGGGGGTGGGGTAAATGAAGTGAGTGCTAGGTTGAAGCCTGAGTAGCCCAACTCACGATCCTCTCTTTGGGTTTTGTTATCAGTGTTACTTTTCCCCAAGAGACTGATTATTTTATTGTTGAACCTGCAGGTTGGTATGTTTTTTATATTGTATAGAAATGCAATCAGAAGCATGATTGTTAAACAAAATCATATCCTGTTTTTCTGTAATCCTTTCCAAAATGACTAACACAGATTCCTTTTTGCTGGACAAACTGGGAAAGTTCTAGCTAGGTACCAACAGTGGTGCGTCTCTTCATCAACCAATGAAGCTCTCCTCGTAGCCTCCATATTAGTCTGCTCCATTTTCCTAGTTTGAAAATCATCAATCTCACTGGTGCGGCTTGAATTGTGCGTCTTGGCATGCTTACATGGCGACGGCGGCGGTGCAATGATGGTAGCAAATAGTGCAGCAAGCAACGTGTCCTCTTCGAGTTCCACAGGTGCAGTCGCGGGATCGGTTCCCCTCATCTCAAGTATAGCATCAACAACGGATCGCACACTCACCACAACCTCTTGAAGAGTCATCAAATCAATGGTGGGGGCTGGGCTTGTTAGGACCGTCAAATCAAATGCATCGAGGCGCTAGTGGACCGTCTGAATATTCCTCTCCGTCTAGTAAGATGCCTTCTTCTCAATCTGGTCCTCACCCTCTGCTATAAACTTCTTCATCCAAGGGAGGATATAGTAACTTATGGACCCTAGCAATTAGGACCAGTGCTGCTGATGGAGGAGTAGACCTGAAGGAACTCAGTTCCCTACTAGTAAAAGGGACAGAATAGACCGGGGTGTTATCCGTGGTCTCAGAAGTAGCATTATCAGCACCTTGGGATAACTCCACTGTCTCCGCCAAGTTCTCATTCAGCGGCAATAACTCAACATGGGGCCCGCTCCGTGGTGCTGCCACACTGGCATCCCCGATAAGACCAATATCAACATCCCAGTCTGTGTATGGAGGACATTAGAATGCCAAATAGGCATGCAAGCATCACTGCATAGCTTAAAGATAATACATGCAAACGGGTAAGTGGTAGAGTTATTACAAGCTCTCTTATGAATAACAGAGATCAACAATTTGGCGAAGTCAATCTCAAAACCTGCTCTACCAGAGCTGCTACCTAGACCGCTCTATCCATAGTAAGTATAGTATATACAATTGTGGGGGATAGGTGGTGGATGACTAATAGCCAAACAAAGTTTCCTGTAAAAGTGAGGTTGTCCTTCTTAATAAGGTCTCTGGGATCCAACACCTAGTAAGCTCCCTCACTGTCAATGGATAGCTATTTTGAAATCCACCTCTCGGTGGAATGTCTCATGTCTCTGTTCCATGGAAAATGGCCACTCTTGGCCATATATCACATATAATCAAGCTCTAGGGTGAGGGGAACCCTCTCAGCATCAGTGGCCCCGCCGTATAGTAAGCGGTGTATGGCAGGAGAAGAAATATGCACCTGACATCGTTGAACTCAGACATGTTTGAGTGGTGCGTGTTTGTATGTCTCTCACTTTTTCTAAGTTCCTCCAACAGACACATGCGACAGACCATCATTCCCTAGACGATCTGTCCTAAACATACAGTCATGACGGTCAGAGACCCTATTGCTCAAGTTTTCTCACTTTTTCTAAGTGTCCTCCAATGGACATATACGACAGACCGTCATACCGTCGACGGTCCATCCTGCATATGCGTCATAAAATTCATAGACCCCTCTCCTAAGGGTCTCCACTTTTTCCCAAGTGTCCCACGACGGACATCGACGACGGACCGTCATAATCAGAACGGTCCATCCTGCATGTACCGTCATACTTGTCAGAGACTTTCCTTCAGGGTTCTCCATATAAACATAGTTTAAGACATGACAGATCCCTTGACGGTCCGTCGTATTCACGACGAGCTGTCACTTGGTCCATCGTGTTTCAGTGTTACTATACAAATGTCATTATATCTTAACTCTTTTATTTATTTTGTGTTCTTTTGCTTGTCTTGTTTGCTCCTTCTAGTATTAATAATGATTCTTTACAGGTACTATCTATTATGGAACAAAAACAAGATTGAGTCTACGCACGCGGGCGATCAATGTTTGTCGCCCCGTCTGCCCACCTGGTCATTAGCTTTGATGATGAGCGTGACCTCAAGTACATGCCCCCAGGAACTTCCACCCCATCCCGAGTTGCATGTGCTGCCTGAGCCATACCCAATAGGTGGCGTCCAGTGTAGTCACTGCCTCCCAGTATGATGAGGAGCGCACACTGACCGTCGCACCTTCTGGGTCAGCTACTAATGAAGAAGGAGCATATGGATACTTAGGAGTTCCGTGGTCGGAGGAAGCCTCCAAATCTGCTGAGGTCCCTACACGCGCCACCGCTGCACAGTCTGCCTCGTCTGATGAGGCTGAATGTTCAAAATACATACCCAGATTACCGACTCGTGCTCTCACCCTAGTTGCCGACCTTCCCAACCGATGAAGTGTCGAAGGGAAGCATCAAGTCCATTTTGACATAATGTTTGTGAATGAAAAACGAGTCATGACATGGACACTTACATTGGAGCGACGGATCCTTACGGGAAGTCTCCCAATGATGCCAGATATCCACAATCTCTTCACCAGACATCGATTGGAGTGGAAAGCGCGTTCTTTGGGACGTTATAGTGAAGAGTTGGTCTGAGAGTTCTATGCCTCCTACATAGCTATGCTAAGATAAAAGATTGATAGGCGGGCTGCTCCCGCCAAATAGGCCCCACTAAAGCATGTTCGAGTACGTCGCTTTCAGGTTGATATCTCCCTGCCTACCATCCGCTGGTATCTATACGGAAAGCATGTTGATGCCAACAGAACCCCTATCACCACCATGTTTGACTACCGGTGGCAAATTGTCAAAGATGGCAAATTCTTGTGTTAGCCATCGCTGAGAGAGACTACCAAGAGGTGGATGGCCCTGCACTTGTCCGTTGATGGAGAGGGTGCTGACTGGGTGACCGTGCATTAAAAGTTCTCTATGTAAGTCTGCAGGTGTTCCTATATGGAACGTTCATTAGCTCAAGATCGCGCTGGGCACTGTTGATATCGGCCTCATCAGGGAAAAGGCCAATGACTTGGCTTCACGCAAAGAGCCCTGTCCACAGTTGATTCCACTTTATGACAATCTGGCTGATACGGTAGCACAGGACCGCACGCTACGCAGGCGGGTTCAAGTGATACTACCCTGGTCGAGTCTATGTTGAGTAGTAGCACTGCCCCAAGCTCCTCTCGCTCAGCCCCTTTCCCCTCTCTGGTCCCGCTTGCTACGGTCCAGAAATTAGAGGCACAGATGGCTACACTTTTGCATCACATACAGCTTTGGATTTAGAGGTCTATTGCTGAGGCAGAAGAGTGATTGGAGAGGAGAATGTTCTAGCACACAGAGCGGAAGATTGCTGAGGTTCATCAGCACTTGGACGCTTTTGAGTTGCGGGTGTTAGCCCGACCAGACCCTAAGGTGGATGTGTCGACCCTTCAGGCTGTGGTCGACAGTCTTAGCGCAGAAATCGATATGATCTTAGAGGCTAGGGTGTCTGAGTCTGAGGCCCCTTCTGCGCAGCCTGCTGAAGACACACTGATGGCGGCCTTATGCACAACTTTTGATATTCCACAACCTCCACCTTGAGAGCATTCCATGAGGCGAAGGGGTGGAGATGAGGAAGAGGCTCAAGCACAAAAGAAGGAGAGCCGCGAGATGGAGGATGCGAGGAGAGCATCGCTTGCTGATGATGAGGCGCGTCAGATGAGGGCACTAGAGTTAGCTGCTGGGGCATCTTGCTCTAGAAATGTGGAGATAGCGGGAGGCACTACTCATAGTGTTGACAATTGTGTGGACACTACTGAGGTTGTCCAGATTACAGAGGTAGTGGGTTCCGAGGAACCGGACCCACCAACTTGCTGATCGTCGGCGCTTTGCGCCCCAGGTTTGCTTCATCTACCAGCCTTGTATTCCAATTTTTTCATGCATTGGGGACAATTGCATGTTTTTTGTTGGGGGTGGGGTAAGTGGAAAGTGAGTGCTAGGGTGAAGCTTGAGTATCCCAATTCACTATCCTCTTTTGGGGTTTTCTTGCCTGTGTTCTTTTTCCCCAAGAGACTGATTATTTTTTTATGTTGAACCGACATGTATATATCTTGTTTACATAGTTTAATTCTGACTCATGATGGCTAAAATGATATCCTGATAAAATGGAAAATGATGCATTACTAGGCATAGTAATTGATAAATGGGTGGCTCTAAGCATGACATAGAGGTACACCACTGCATGACCCTACGTCTAAAATTCGAACTAGGTGTCTAATAATCTGGTAGAGTAATGAGATGTCAAGTGAGTGTGAAGAAGATTTGAATAGTCCACTATTTGTACTGAGCTAGAACTTGCCTGGTTAGTCCTGCTAAGAGTAAGCTGTAATAGACAATTAGGAAAGGATCATAGGCGCTTGTTCAATGTAGCCCATTTTAGCCTAAATTAAAGAAAACCAACTGACATTAATCCTTCTTTTATCCAAATGATTTGAGCTTAAACTAGAACTTTTTTTTTCACCCCAATTGATCTTTTCTGCGAATAATGTGTTCGCCCTGGTCCCTCCTTGGACATGTTCAACTCTTCTTATGCTAAAAGCATAAGTTGAGGGTGGCTAATGCTGTAAACAACCCTTTTTATGATCCTGACCCAACTTTAGGTATTGTGTACTTCTACTCATGGCAAAGCCATGAGTTCAAGGCGGCTATTATGAGCAATCCTCTGGAAAGTGGGGTTGAAAGAACAAAGAGAGAGAAAGAACAAAAGTAAAGTGACTCAAGAATTAGTTGAATGTAAAGTGAAAATAAATAAATAAATAAATAAAAATTAAAAATTAAAAAAATACAAGAAATACAAGCAAGAAAAGAAGAGAGTCACTTACACAAATGAAGAAAGAAGGGAAAATAGCAAGATTAAAGAATATGAGAAACTGGACAGTATAAAATGATAAAAAAATGGTATGTTTTATCCAATATGTCAAGGAGGGCAAAAAAAAGTCATTTAAGTATACCTAAATATACCTACCTTACCCTGAGCCTCTGTTACGAGCTAAGAAAGCCTATCGTCATCCTAAGAGTTGTATATAGAACTTAAAGCAGTGAAAAAAAGGGCAAGCTTATGGCAATATGTATGAATGAGTGTGAATTTGTTCTAAGAGTGAGTGTTTAAAAGTAATCCTTATACTCAAACTGAAAACATTGTGTGAAAAATGAGGATTTTTTTTGAAGTGAGGACACTAGTTGCAATACCGGAAATATTTGCACCTCTGTAAGAAATTGAAGAGGATAGGAGTTAGTGTATGGTGAGTATGTGTCATGGTCTGATTCAACATTATTCAAGCCTAATAGTGATAGCATGCATAAACATGATGAGACTGATCGAGATTGATAGCCAAATGATTGCAAAGTATAAAACATGGATATTATTGTAGAAAGATTTTGTATTCAGTCATAGTGCGTCGCTTGAGGACAAACAACGAATTTAAGTTGAGGGTGTTGATATGACGTGGTTTCATAGTATTTTTAATACTTTTTCCATATGTTTAGTGTGTTCAAAAGCCTATTTGTACTTATTTTCATGTAAGTTTCTCTTTATTTACAGGAAATCTATCTAAAAGATATATGCAAAGGCTTTTGAGCAAGAAACACAGAAAAGTACCACCTACGGAGCTTGTGACGGTTTGTCATGCTCGTGACGGTCCGTAGGGGGCATCGTTGTGCAGCTGCTGAAGAAAGATGGGGAATTCTGACCAAGTGTGGAGTTACGGAGTGCGTAACGGACTATCGTAGCCATGATGTCTCCTCTTGCTGGTTCGTCATGAATTTCAGAGAAGTAGACCCTGTACCCAAATTCCAAGAGTTCAAGTGTTTTGGAAAAGAGACCGTTGATGGAATGTTGTGCCTTTGACGATCCGTCATACCTGCCGTCATGGGTAATGAGAAGAGCAACAAAAGAAATTGCACAAGTATGGGATGACGGAATCCATGATGGCCCGTCGTGTCCACGGCGATCTGTCACGAGGTCCGTTGACCCAGCCGTGTTTTGACATATTTCCAACAAATAGAGTCCTTATTTAATTAGGTTTTTATTTTTTTAAAAATATTTCAAAAAACCTCATTTTTGAGGTTAGACTCTGGATTATTGTTAGACTCTTGATTATTGTTAGACTATTGATTATTGTTAGACTATTGATTATTTGAGCTTCTTTTGTGGATTAGATTTGATAATTATTTTTACACTTTTGCAGAATCTTTAGTCTTCAATTAATTGTAGTCATTGATTGTTGGTGATTTTGGTGATTAATCAACTGAACTTTTAGATTTTATTCTTTCTCATTGAAGTAAGTGCATGAATTCATATATTACATATTTTAATATTGTCATTAAGACTATTGGTAACTAAACTCCATAACTAGGGTTGTGGGAACCATAGGCGAATAATGAGGTAAAATCTAACTAAAATAAAAATTCTAGAATACTTTCTTGCATGTATCGACAAGTCTTTCCCTTAGAAGTATTTTTTATGGATGGCCAACGTTAGAACTCGCCTTAATGTTACTTGCCGGACCAAGGAGGTAGATAACAGGAAAGAATTGTCAACATAGATTTAGTGTATACAATCTAAGAGGCTAGTATTGATTGGTACGAGGTAATAACTTAGTCAAATATCGAAGACGATGCTTAATATGATGTAAAGGTAAGGGTTAGTATAGCAACACAAGTAGTCGGACCAAGGTGAGGAGTGAAAATTTCTAGATGTCGGACCAAGGCATTAGAAATACAGAACTTATCACTTTGCATGCAAGATACTAGGAAAGAATTGGTATAGTTAGAATTATGAAGTTATGAACCTGAGGGAAACACGTAAACCCTAGTTACTTGGGTTAATTGATTAAACTCCAACATTTTAAGTTGTTAATTGTCTCCTTTATTTTCACTTGTTATTTTCATTTATTTTGAAATAGAAAACCCCCCTTTTATCATTTTTGCTTTCCAAGGAAATAATTGACTGAACAATAGTAATAATAGATTGAAGTTAAGTCTAAACTATTTTCCTCGTGGGAACGATCCCAATTACATGACAGAACCGCTTTACTTCTTATTTCAGAAGTAAATTTGAGAGTATCATCCACGTTGCAATACAAATCTCCAAAAACAAGGGTTTCCAGCCTATTTATAAAAAAAATTCCTAAAATAAAAGGAAAACAAATAATGAAATTTGTCAAAAATTGTGGCATTAATGGACGACCCCACTGACTGTCCGTCGATGAAACGACGGGCCGTCTACTTCCTCCGTCGTCCCAAACATAGATTTTTCTTCAGCATTAACTTTTGCATCTTCTTTCATCCAATCGACAGACAAACAGCACGGTCCGTCGATTCTTCTCAATATTTCATACATGGATTTTTCTTCAACACCGGGTACTGGGACTTTCTCTAATCAAATCAATTTTTTTCTAGGAGGCTCCGTCGATTAACAAATGGACCATCAATCCTTCTGTATCCCCACACTTAGTCATAATTCCCCGAGTTGCTTTTAGATTCCTCAACCTTCCATAGATGGTCCCAACCTACTGTCCGTCGATGGGATGAAGGACCATCGATGGCTTCGTGGGTCACTTCTGCACTTATTCTTCACATCCTTCTGCATTTTTGTTTCAGCCTACTTTGTTGAAAAACAAAGATAAAAACACATTAGAATTACTACAAAAAGGCTGTAGACACACACAAGTCTTAAGGAAAAAGTTTTGGAAGTACTGTAAAACCACGGTACATCAGTTTCGCCCATAGGATCTCGGAAGTGGATCCACAAAGATGCTAGCATGATATTAATGATCTACCTTGGCCAGTGGAGTTCCTTTTTTTGTGTGGGGTTCATGAATCTGCATTCCATGTTTAGATCATATGGTCTAATGTTAGTTGAGGATAGGGTTTCCCTAAAGTAAAATGGAAAATGGAAGTATGATGTTGAACTCTAACTACGATCATCTATGGGAAGTCGCATAGTGCAGGTGAGGTTATGGGACCTTACTTATGCATTGCACAAGTATGTCTTGAAGTACTTTTAGGAGGGATCTCTATTTGAATAGTATATGTATATGTATATCGATGTGTGTGTGTGTGTATATATATAAATGCCTATCATGCATGAAATTGTAGTATTGACATGCTTGTATGATGATAGGCATGATGTTGGTCTTATTGACTTTATGATGAAGGTCTTACTTGATATGCATGTAGTTGTGTAAACTTATGATGTTTAGGTATCAAGTAAGTGGTAATGGTTGTGGTCTCTTTGTGAGTTTACTTAGTATGTGTGAGGTTATGGGGATTCACATGTACATTCCACTAGTAAGCTTGCATTGAGATTATTAGTTATGTCTCAGTATGTGTATTAATTAAATGAAGTTCAAGTCTACACTTGTAACACCTTTAATATGATTTACGTGAAACTTGATCCTAACAATTTTGTATTGATAAGTTTTTGTCCGAAAAAGTATAATGAGCTTAGGGCATAGGGTTTAATGTTTCGTGAAGTTTGTTGGGAAAACATCTAAGAACGTCCATGACGTTCGAAAGGTTTACCTTGAAATATCCTTGCTTGTCTTAGTGTGTCTCTTTGAGTTTTACGTGTTCGTTTTGGATGAAATTTATGTTGGAGGTCCTAAGATCATACACAATCATATTCGGGTTGGAAATGCCTTGGCGAAATTCCCCAAGGACAAACCAAGGGTCCTTAAGGAAGGGCTCATGGGTGAGCCAAAGTTTGTCAAATTAGTCGAACCTACGGAAGGCAGTCGACACCCCGTAGGTAAGGGGCGTAGGTTGAAACTCAAGCGTGGGAGGTTGTTCTCCATTTGGGCCAGCCACTGACCCAAACCACAAACCAGCAGGACGGTCCGCTGGTTGGGCGATGGGGCGTAAGTGTGCTCTTCATCAATAAGCCTGCAATTCCCTGCAGTGTCTCGGCCAATGCTAGGTAAATCCCCTAGCATTCTAAAAATAAACTGGGCGGTTTCCTAGGGATGTTTTGGGTATTTCAAGTGGATTTATAAGTCCTAACACCTAGATGAATTCACTATTCCACATCAAAACCTAAAATATGTATAAAAAACATTAAACTCTCTCTAAAATTCCATTGAAGCCAAAACCCAAGATAAAGCTTAGATTGAAGATTCGTTGGTGCTTCTTCATCAATTCTTCATCAAATTCGTGGTGTAGCATCAATTAAGGTATGTTTCTTCATCCTTGAATCTCTTTCTCCAAGGATCAAAACTTCAAAGTGATTTCCCAATTCTTTCAAAGATGAAATTGTCCAATTTTGATATCTATCCATAGGTTCATGCATAAAACATTTTGAATAATTATATATTGATTTAATTGATGTCAATTTTATGGTTTTAATCTAACAACTCTATGAACCCATGTAATTTATGAAACCCTAGAGTTGACTATTTTGTGGGTAATTTGATTTTGTCTTAATGCTATTGAATTCTTATTTAATTTCATTTGGGCTATAGAAATATGATAGAATCGTGTTAGAACTGCTAGTAAGCTTCCCTTAATTCATATATCCATGTTTAATTACCTTTGAATCATTGTATATAGTAATTGTTGGGTTGAATTGTGAACTATGGCGATTGGTAACAGCCTAGGTATATAGTGTTGGATGAATTCTCTATGAATTGAAGTTGTGAGGTTGAATTAAGGTTATGTTGACCTAAACTCCTGTCCATATTTTGTATTATAGGCCTTAGGTAGTAATGATGTTTGGTATGGTTCACTTATGGTAGCGGTGCTTATGTGATAAACTTGTGTGAATAATGTGGCCTTGTCGGTATTACTTTAGGAATTACGAATCAATATGGCCTCGTCGACACTACTTTATCTATTATTGATTTATTAGATTTTTACTGAATAATGTGAGTATTTGTGAATTCTTTGATGTATATGTGTTTATGTGAAGACAAAGCATGAGTTATCTTAGTTGATGATATGAATCTCTAATAGACTATAGTGGAGTCATTATGTGTATTACCTTATATTGAAGTATGATGTTTCTTGGTATATTATATGATACTTGTGTTACTTTTATTGATGATGCTATAGTAGTGACTAGGGTGACCTATAGTCTATTTGGTTGTCACTAGGTGCTCTAGAATAGTATGTTATACATCAGGTATGGTGAAGTGTTTGTCTTTTGTTGTGGTTGACTTGTGTACCTTACTTTGTACATGTATAATGTGAATATGATTTCTTTACTTAGTTTACTAAAGCTTCTTTAGTCTTGTATGTGTGATTGACATGTGACCTTGAACATAACTAAAAAGACCCTCTATGTGGAACCTTTATCCTAGATGTTAGGTGATGATATCCTTGAAGTTGAAAGTCGTAATGGTATCCTTATTGCGTGAATGGTGGACTTCAGGTTGGTTGGTTGGCTGGAAAGGCATGAAATTATCCTTAGGAAAGAAATGAAGCTATCATGCTGACCATTGTAGGTAGCCTTAATGGACCGTCTTTTGTAAGGTGTAATGTGATTGGGTTATGAACTAGATATGGAACTTTTCCATGCACTCATTTAATGAAAGACTCTATGAAAAAAAAGTCTAGCACCGAGTGAGTATGCTTGGGAAGTTTATCTAACTAAGATGAGTTTAAAGAACAAAGAAACCCTTGATATTTGTTAACCATGTGCGTACATGGGATGTGTCCTAGTTCTACCATTGGCAAGTAGGACACCCTCCATTGAAGTACTTTCATGACTCCAACATGCATAGATACTATAGACTATGTCGGTTATCTCTTATTCTCATCATATGGGATACCTACTAGTCTTGGAGATGATCTATAAAGTTTAGGTGGTTGTATGGGACACTATCTAGACATTGCACAACTAGGCATTGAAGATGTTTGTGAGTGAGTCCGTAGGTCTTCCTCAAGACGATTACTTCAATGTCCTTATGTGTTGAACGTCTTCATGTCTTACCAAGGGAAGTCTTAATAATAACTCTAGATAGGAATGTTTGTTAATAAAGTGAGAATGATCTTATCCTGGGTAGTCTAAAGGATCTCTTAGGTTTGTGTGAAGGGATTGTATGAGTAGTCGCTTCATAACTCACTCAAGTGAGCATTAGACTCATCTTTGGTAGGAGGATCTCAAAGTTATGTGTTTTGTAGGTGTTATTTATGCTATATGTAAGGTGTGAGCTTTTATTGGAAGTTACAGTGAAGTTCACTGTAAGGTTTATTGAATGGATATAAATTTTATATGACATATTGTGTTCTAAATATGATGTTTGGTGCTTAATGTGTTTCTTATACTCTTAATGTGAGCATACTTCTCATAAATGTTTGTTTCTCATGATTTTATGCAATAAGCCATACTTAGTACATGCATTGTATTAATTCAACAATTTTTTTTCTATCTCTAAGGGTGTGGTCATAAGGTGAGATGTGTCTTGAAGAAAGCTTAAAATCTAGTAACCCATTCAAGCAAACTTGAATTATGTCCTCACTTGAATCGAGGGTAAAACAAACTTTAGACTTCTTTTATTCAAGTATTGTAATAGACTAAATAATTTTATATTTCTTATTGTATGGGTAGTGTTCCAAATATTCATGAGTCTAAGATTGGCAAATGTTGGGACTTAGTATTTCCTATGATTTTAGCACGAATGATGTTTTAATATATTTTGCGTGAAAAGTCTTAATTACGCTCAATTTCCATACATATATGCAATGAATGGTATAAAGGGACTGTAAAAGACCTTCGAGAGGTCAAGTACGCCATGTCGCACTCCGAGAGTGCAATATCTTCTAGAGTGTGCTCTCTGGCTTTGACAACATTTGATGACTAATATCTCGTTATGATATTATTTGTAATGTCGACTTGTATGTTGTTTTTAAATGAGCATAAAAACTAAATGGGTTATTATAGGAAGAAATAAGTAAATGAGTCTTATATGATGATCTTTGAAGTCTGTTGGTTCATATGTGAAGTATATGTTCAATGATAAGTTATGTTTCTATGAGTGTATATGTTTGAGTTAATGAAGATTATTTGAATGTTCACCTTGGTTACCTTAAGATGATGCTCTAGTGTGGATTGTGGAATGGGACATTATTCATGCATTGCACCAAGTATTAATTGAGGGTTACTTTGGGGTAAGGGAGTTAAGGTAAAATAAAGGAAATGTTATGAATATGATTAATGTGCCTTAAATGTGATATATGGTTTTATCTGATGATATTGCTAATGTACATGTCTATATGAAGTATGTGAACTATATTGTGTTATTATGCCAATGTTTATCAAGTTTATTTAAAAAGGCATAGTGCATACATTATTTTTAACTAAATGTCCTCTTTAACTGTACGTTTTTTCATGGTTGTCATACTTAGTGAATTCTTGTACTAATACAATTCTTCTTCATATTTTATACATAGTTTAGGTGGTGATGTCTAGATGATTTCTTCTAAAGTTAAGATCTTGATAGACGTTTCCCAAGATTCCAAAAGGGATCCTTAAGTGTCAAGGATTTATTATGTCAATATGTCATTTAAATTATGTGCAATAGCTTAGATATTATTTTATATTATTAAGGGTTGTGTCCCTATTCTACTGTATTAATGTTGAGTCTAAGATTACAACAGAGACATAGAGCATAGTTATGTACTTATGATATATATATATATATATATATATATATTATATATATATATATATATATGTATGTATATAATATTACGTGATGTTCTAGCATGTGATGCACTATGAAAAGTTCTAAATTTTCCGCTAAATTTCCTATCACAATGCGATAAATGTTGTTTCATATAAGGGGTGCTCCACGGTCATGACAATGTCATTAGTAGACATAAATCATGTGAGATATAACATAAAATCTAGTGTCTATCCCACACTGAAAAGAGATGTCCTGTTATGACCCTCAAAATTAACTAGGATAAACTAGAGCCCCACATGAGTTGTATGATCCAAAAATTTGTTAATAAGGTTAGAAAAAAGTTGTAATAGTTGGTTTGAAGATGTTTGAGTTCAAACGTCAAAGGCCGACCAAGATGTACGGAAACTAGTCTTTTGTGTGCCACTGTGTCCTTATATGATTAACTTGTTTTGAAGTATTGTTAGGAGTCTAAAATTATTGTAGGGACCCCATAATCTTGATGGTCATGTTTAGGGTCGAAATTTCTATGTACGACTTTTCAAAGACCACAATAAGGGTCCTTGAGGAGGACCCAAACATTTGTTAAGAAGCCGCCAAAACAGCCTTATTGATGACCACAAATGACACCCCTTAAAATATTTGACACCCCATAAATAAGGAAGCATGGCCCAAAACATTGTCATGGGATATTAGAACCCAAATAATGGAGTCCATGAAAAGAACGATGGAGCACAGGATGGCCCGTCATCTAGTTGAAACCTCGTTAATGGTGGCCGTTAATGGCACCTTCAGTTTCTGCAACGTCTCGACAAACCAAAGGGTGAATGGTAAATTTACTCCACCTTCTAATTAAAGTGTGAAAGGTTATTTTATGTATTTTAGGGTATTTTAAGTTAGTTAAAACATTGAAACCCCAAATTAAAATTCATTCTTCGAATTAAACTCTTTCCCTCCAAATAAGATTCTCGCTAGAACTCCATTAGAGACCAAGCTCAAGATCAAGCTGAAAGATGGATTTCCAACTAATTCTTCTTCAATTTTCGTGGATATTCCATATATAAGGTATGATAAATCTTAATCCTTGGATAAACTTTCATTCAAAGAGTTCTATATCTTATTTTCCAAAGAGTTTCTATGATCAAAATTCTGAAATTCCAAGCTAAACATGGGTTCATTGTCAAATAGTTTTCAAAATCGTTGTAATTATAAATTGTATTTGAATCAAGGTTTTTAAGACGTTTATCAATGTAATTCCTTGAAGAATCAATGATATCCCTAATCTCTTACTTTAGCTTATAAAGTGGATTTTGTGATCTTGATTGGATGTTCATTGGATTATGCTTATATTTTTATGTATAGTTGAATACTATTTCTATATTTAAATATTGATTATGAACTTTTGAGTATTAATTTATGAATTTTAATTGCTTGGAGAATTGGTAAGCGACCTAATTTCTAGTCTATAGTATTAGAATGGATGTTATATGGTTTTATCCACTTATGGTGGGGGTGTTTACTTTTTGTTTACCTATACATGTTGTTATCATGGACTTGAGGTAAATAGATGTAAAGTAAATTGTTATTATGATGATCATGAGTATGAATGTTATATAAAAAGGCCCTCAATCTTATTATCATGATTAAGGTATATGAATAATTTGAAGTATAATGTGAATAAGGATGTTAGGGTAAGGTATGATTTACATTTTTGGTTGTGATAAGTAATATTGTGGAGTGAACCCTACCTATATGACCCTATTTTAATATGTGATCTTATTCATGTTAGGACTTCTCTATTAAAATGTTGAATGTGCTCTCATCTCCTATGATGAAATATGGGTGTGTGGTCTATAATCCCTAATTGTATATGAGTTGTTTATGACTAGGGGATATTGTAAATGTGTTGTGATCCCTTGAAGGGAGGTTTCCTAAATAAACAATGATGTTGCTATAATGTTATCATGAGGACCAATATGTACACATATCTCATGCATAAGTATGAGTATGATATGTTTATGGTGTTTATTAGAAGCATAATTATCATATTCATCTTTTATATTTTATTATGCATGAAAAGTATATATCTAATAAAGTATGAACATGTGTTGTCTAAAGATATTTATGTTAAAGGATTTTGCATATATGTATATACACACATGAATGTATGAATTAAGAAGATTAATGATAATCTAGAGAATGAGAATCTCTTGAATGGTTTCGTCAAGTGTACTCTACACTAGATTATGCTATGGATGTTGTGATTATGTGATAATATTTTCTCGCATGATGTGGGTTTTGATGAAAGAACATTCTCATCAGATAACATGTGAGGTATGTACATGTTATATAAGGGGTTAAGCCCCTAAGGCCTATCTGATGAACTAATGTTTAATAAAGACTTATAGGCTCTTAAAAAAGGGAATTCAGTCTTGTACCTAGTGAATTTTACAATGAGTAGGGTCTCTTCTTGAAAAACCTTTCCCCGATGTTCTCATAAGGTGAAAACTATAATGGAATTTGCATAAAGAAGGTTTCCAGTAACAACCTCCCATTTCTTTAACTATGTGCCCCATAGGATCCTTAGCTAGCAGATCCACCTAGATGCAATATGATGTTGATGTCCTACCTTGGCAAGTAGGATCCCTTCTTTCTGTGTGAGGGGTTTACCCCAGATGTAATGTTTAGCTCACATAGTCTATTTCGGTTATCGTGAACTTTCTCAATTGTAAAATGAACAAATTGAAGTAAGAAGATGAACAGTAACTGGGACTACCTAAGAGATGTTACCTAGTGAGGGTAAGGGAATGCGAGTCTACCTATATATTGCACAAGTAGGTCTTGAAGGAAATTCTAGGGTGAGTTCTTTAAATGCGAGTCTACCTATACATTGCACAAGTTGGTCTTGAAAGGAATTCTAGGGTGAGTTCTTTATGCGTGTATATTCAATTCATCAATACATCACAAGACCTTACTGATAACCTCAATTAAAGTCTACTAGTGCAATGTATATGTGAATCCCCATAACCTAACACAAACAAAGTAAACTAACAAAGAGGTCACAAGCATTGTCATTAATTCATACATCATCATGACAAGTATATCCAACATCATGTATAATAAGTAAGACTTCATTATGTATATAAAAATGAGACTAACATCATGCATATCATTATCACAAGTATGTTAACACCATAATACATGATGTTTGATATACATGTCCTGATGATGTATGAAGTAAATGGCAATGCTTGTGACGTCTTTATTAGCTTACTTCGTATGTGTGAGGCTATGGGGATTCACATATACATTGCACTAGTAGACATTGATTGGAGTTATGAGTAAGGTCTTGTGATGTATTGATGAATTAAATTCTATATATGCAAAGTTTACTATGATTCCATTATGGTGGTATATATAGTATGTAATTTTATGTTGTCTTGAGATGTGCATTAAGACTGAATGGATTATGACTATGGTGTATGCAACGATCCTACAACAGCGCCAAGTCATCACAAGCCATACACAACCTCTCATGGGTCTTATACAAGCCCTTCGATGTCATTCATCACATATATATGAAAAGTAGTGCGGAATTAAAACTTTTCACAACAATATTCCAAATCTTTATAGTATATAAAAAAATTAAGTCTCCGCATAATCATCATAGAAACGTATAACATCGTAGGTTAACATCCCTTACATCAATTGAAAGAAACTATAGTCTATTATAATGTCTTTGAGAAAATGAATCTAAAACGTAAGACATGTTCCATTCTTGAAAGAATGCTATTTCCCAAGCTTAATCGTCTAAGAGAATCCTCACATTCCACGTACACTTGTAGAAATAGAGAAACACATGAAATTTGTATATTGAATGCACTAAGTATTGTGAAAATGCAAGAAAACCATGCAAAAATGAACATTTACCTTAAAACATACTTTTCATACTCTTTTAACAGATACCTCATAAAACAAGTAGAAGAATCATCCTCGAGTCAACATTGATATAAAAGACAGATTCAAATAATCAACAAGTAACCTTTTCATCACTTTAGACTCTCTACCTAATATTAATCTAAGAATCACTTGGCTAAGACATGAAGAGATCACCCATACACCCCCTTAAAGCACACCTAAGTGATCCTCAAATCTACCCTAGATAAGAACCTTTCAATTTGACATTCTTTACTAATAGAACCTTTTCCATTAGAGTAATTTGAGTAACAAGTAATCAATTAGAGGAATTCACATAATTGTTTTGAAGGACCTAGGGAACTCACCAAGCATCTTCAAAATCTACTCGTGCAATTTATAGAAAGCGTACCATATCACTACCTACAAGTTGTAGAACCTATCCAATGACTAGAATGTACATCCCAGATGATGGCAATAGGCAATAAACGACATAGACACACAAGATAGATATGGAATCCAGTGTCATAAGACCACACACCATGGAAGGTGTTATACTTTCCAAAGGTAGAAATAGTAATCATTCCATGTTGCACATGGTTAAGGAATATCAAGGGCTTCTCTGTAATCTAATGTGTATTAGAGAAGATACCATCACTACGTCCTACTAACTCATAATAATTTTTCTTCCAAATGGTTGCACTAGAGCTGCCAACTAAGGACAATTAGGACATCTCCTATGACTTCCTTAGAGATGGCTTCATGTCGTTCCAACCAACGTAACCCTAAGTCAATCATTCCACTCAAGAAGAACACCATTACGGTCTTTCACTTCTACACTTTTATTAACTTTATTTTCATGTTCAAGGTTTCACATTCTTAACTTTATTTACCTATTCTAGGTTTCACATTCTTAACCTTATTTTCTTATTCAAGGTTTTACATTCTAAACCTTCTTTACATATTCAAGGTTTTACATTCTTAACCTTCTTTTCTTGTTCTAGGTTTTACATTCAGTTATGGTTCTAGACTCATCAAGAAAAGGCACTATGTTTAGGTCTACCAGTTCAAAACTTACTCTACAATACCTCATTTAGTTATCCAAGTAGACACAACAAGTCTACCTATACAAGATACAACATCAATCTATGAAGGCTCTCCCATAATCATATATCAACAAGTAGAGAAGAACCGCCATATCCAATAATATCATTATAGAACTCATACAAGTTCATATAGACACTACATGAGCACCTTCACTTTATACCTCACATACACCATATCATGATCATACCATAAATCACATAATAGTGCGAACAAGGCCATATTCATAACAATTATTACAATTACACACTACAACCATAATTGGACCATACCAATCAATAACAATTAAATATAAATTCTATAGTATACAAAGTAATTAGGTCAACTCATCACCTTTCAATAACCATAATCACCATTCCATGGCCTTTCCAACAATATCGCGTAACAACAGATCTTTACAGGAGCAATATATATAAGACTAGGCCAAAAAATAATCCATATCAATGATACATAAATAATAAATATAAATATCAACATTTTAAGGCAAGCTATGAACAATTCTACCTGGATCAATACATAATTCAATAGCCCAACACAATCTACACAAGAATTCAATAAGATTAAGTCAATATCAATTTACCCACTTTAGAGCCAAAATTAGGAATTCAAGGAGTACACAGTTTCATGGAGTTTTTTATCTCAAAATATTCAATTAACATTAATCAATTCCCAAAACATCCATTAAAACCTTTTTATGCAAGAGCATATTCTTAAAGTTCAAAAATAGGATTCCATGGATTTGAAAGATCTTTGGAAAGCCTTTGGAATGGTCTCCTTGAATAAGAGATGAACCAAGGATGAAATCACCATACCTTAATAGTATACATACAACGAAACTAATGGAGAAATAAATTAAGAATTCCAATCCTAACTTCACCTTGAGTTCTAGCTTCAATGGATTCTAGAGAGACCTTATTAAGGTTTGGATTTCTAATAATGAGGTATAAGTCTTGGTTTTAGAGTCTATACTAACTTAAAATACAAAAAATGATCCAAAATGACCGTCTAGAACTTAATTAGGACCTTAGGTGAATTTCCTAACTTTCCATCACCTTGGCTGAGACTCCTCCATAAAGATGCAAGCGTCAAAAGACGGTTGCCAACTACTTGCGATCATTTGATCAATTGGGTGTATGGTTGGGCATATTTTTTTCACATATAAATTACATTTGTGGGATAATCTCCCAAAATTAATTGTGGATCCACGCCCCATTCGATGGGGCGTCGATAGAACCTCTGGATGTGGTTTGGTGGTCGCGGTTTGGACTGTCTTTTGAAAGTTTCTAGCCAATGTTTGGGTCCTTCTCAAGGACCTTTATGGTGGTTCTTGGGTAGTCTTACACGTAAAGTTTGACCCCAAACATGTTCATATATGTGTTAGAGTACTATCCCATAAATTTAGACACAAACAACATGAAACATGCAAAGGCACGGTAGCACACACACATTGAGTAGTTTCCAAACGTCTTGGAAGTTTGACTTTAGAACTCTACAAACTGACTTCTAATGATAATATTCATAATTTTAACACCTTATTATATCATCACACTCATTATAGCTTCTTCTTTAACCTAATTCATTTTGAGAGTTGTAACAATGTGATAAATGAATGAGTCCTTATATACGACGTCTATGAAGTATGTTGGTCTTATGTATAAGGTTAAATTAATGTCTTATATCTTGTTGAATATGATGTTCCTAGTCTAGGGTGAGTTCATAGTAACTCTTGGTGTAGTAGTAATATGGGATGCTACTTGCACATTGTACTAGTGCGACTTGGGTTATCTTAGGTGATGGTTCTAATGTGAAAGTTATGTTTTATTGTGTGATATGTCCTTCTGAATGAATATGCTTGAATTTATGAAGGTTGTAGGAATGTTCACCTTGGTGACTTTAAGGAGATAGTTTAGTATGAATGATGGAACGAGACATTATTGATGTATTGGAATATGTATTATTTTAAGGGTTGCTTTAGGTAAATGAGTTAAGATAAAGAGGAAAGGTAATGTAATGGAGATATTGAATGTGTCTTAATGTGATAAATGACTTTATGTGTTGTTGTCTATTATGATGTGTGTGAACTATGTTGTGCTTATTGTTACATATACTAATGATGTTTTTGCTAAAATACATGATGTATGGTTTCTAACTAAATTTCTCTTTAAATAATTTTTTTTGCATCGTTATCATACTTGGTGCATACTTGTACTAATGACATTCTTCTTCATCTTTTACACCAAGTGTAGGTGGTGATGGTTGAAGGATCTTTCATAGAATAAAGATCTTGGGTTACTATTTTCCAAGTTCAACTGTGTCCTTAATGATTCAAGGAATTTCATGTCAAGATTCTATTTGAGTTCATGTAATAGTATAAAATTTTTATTTTGCATTGTGAAGGGTTGTGTCCCTATTTCTATTGACGTCGTGTCTATTATGGCAAGACGAGATTGTGTCCTTACTATGTACTAATTAGTTTTAAATGAAGTGAATTTTTAGTTTTGTTTTATGGAATGAAAAAGTTTTATTTTGTCACTGATTTTATAACAATGCAATTAATCAAAGCTAAGGGCTCGTATAAGATATACGAGAGGTTAAGTAAGTTGTGTTACTTTTATGGGTTACATCATGGTCGTAATTAACTTGGTATCAGAGCATAATTTTATAAAAATGATCTTAGGGTCAAAAGTCTCATAATGCTACTTCTAATATTCTCTGGTTCATCGTTGTGAGTCGTGACACATCTATGAGGGAGAGGCTATAGGACAATAAAAGTTTCATATTCTTCATTACTCTTGTGTGATACAATAGAGCTTAACACTATATAATCTATCTTTTAATTCCCTTATTACGTGGTCTTCTAAATGTTATTGCTTTGAAAGGGTGATGTCTCAAAGCTTGAGAAAGAAAAAGGTGAGTTTTAATGCTTATAATGATTTTGTGCTAGATGAGTACATGTGAAGGTGGATTGGAAGATATCTCTAAGCATGATAAGAGTTTGTATGGTTGAATGAAGTCTTTTTCGGAATGATGGGTTATTTTATGGTTATGTGCAATGATAGTAGAATGTTTTGGTGAAGACTCGAGGAGTTTTTCAGGAATGTGAAATATATGGTGAGAGTTGAAAGTTGCCTTGTTATATGAGTAATTTTTCATGGTTGTCCTTTTATGGATTAGACTCTTTGTATAGTCTTATGCCTAAGAATGGAAGATAGTGTGTTTACCTTGTAAGGTAATTGTGAAGTATGCTAGTTAATGAGAGAACTGTATGACTAATTTTAGTTCCCGTATGAACCTATCCTAAGAGTGGCAAAAGGGAATAAGGTGTTTTATTACATAAGTAGGTATTATTATTTGCTTTAAGGTTGACTTTGAGGGATGCATGTACCCGAGAAAAAGAGAATTGATGTTGACTAACATTAAAGATAATTATTTGTTCTTTAAGATTGATTTTAAGTATATCCATTTAAGAAGAGTGCTTAGGTTGTACCTAGGCATGGTTGGTTTAAAGATACTATCAAAAGTGATGATAAGGGTTTAAATTGTTTAGAGGTTATCTTGCTCTAATTTTGGAAGAAAACAAAGAGGATCCTATGGAAAGATCTCTTCTAATTTCCCCTAAGAATTTACCTAGGGAGGATGGTTACCTTGAGTCTCCAGAAAAATGTCAGTGAATCTTAAGAGTCCTAACATGTGTTTTATGCTTTGATAGAATCCGCGAATTCCATATTCCAAAGTTTGCGGGAGATTCCTTAGGGACTATGGTTGAACTACCTTAAGTGAGGAATCTTATAGTATTAAGTATGAAACTACTTACCTTTTTATGACTTGGTAGTAGAATTTGATGAAATATTGGAGTTACCCTTAATATTTATCAGTGTAGTTAAGGCCTCATATGTTTTGATAGTGTAATCCAACTTAATTTTTATGAGTTCCCTTTAGGTGATGAACTTAGTGGAATAGTGGTGCTTAAGTTGTACCTATTGATGTTGAATTTACAGACTCCTTTTTATGAGGGTATGAGGGAAATCCTCAATGGTGTTAAATATGTTATGTAAGGAGTATGGAGGTTTTTTTTTACTTGCCTCAACATGGTATTTAAGCGCATGATGTGATAAAGATTACATTAAGCCCACCCCAATAGGGAATAATGTTCCTAGATGGCAAGATTTTGAGTGCCCTTAATGTTCTTACATTGAGATTCGTTGAACTTCTCCATGTTGAGAATCACTTTAAGTGAGGGATATGAAGTTGAGTTGTTTGGATACTCATTTTGGATCTGTTGAAATTCTCACCGAATGAAGTGTACTAAAAATTTAGTTAGAAATGGTTCCTCCTTTATACAGGATTGAAGTGAAGTTAAAAAGAAGTTTTCATAAACTTGATCTCAAGAGGGGTGTTGTGCTTCATTAGATGGGTTGGCAAGTTAAATTTCTCTTTGATGAGATACGTTTCTCTTTAATGGGTTTACCCTAAGTCGGGGATGATGAGTTGTGTAGTAAGGTGGTTAATATCCATATATTTTCCTTCTTATTCTTACTCAAGCTTGAGACAAAGCGTTTCTAATAGCTTGTTCATGTTTTGGAGTCTTGGCTATGAGTATAAGTTGCATTCTCTTCACATGATATGTCTGTCCTAGGTGACACTATGTTAGGAATGTTTTGAAAGATTCTTATTGCACGTATAGGGTTTTTTGATAGATTACATGTTTCTCACGTTGTTACGCATCATAATATGGTAAATTCATATGTGACTTCATGATATGGGTTAATGAATTTGTTTGATTACACTTTTGATGTGAAGGTACTTTGTCCCCACAGTGAGATGTTGAGTTTTATTTATATGAGAAAAGATAAATTCCTGTTGAGAATATTTGATTTTGTGATATGGGAAGTGTTAATATAGGCTCACTTTTGAGAAGTAATGGTTTATCTAGAAAATATTATTAATGTGTTCCTATGAATTGTAATAAGTTCCATAGATGATAGATTTTCATGAAAACTAGAGTTATGCAAGAAATTTGAATTTTTTGAAATAACTCCCTAATGTTGTGATTTGTTACCATTTTGACTTCATGAGGAAGGGAGTATGAGAACTCTTTTGTTAGAAGTTGAGAATTTCTCATTAAGATGAATAGACCTTTGGGAAATGCTTGTATATCAACTTCATGATGACATAAGAGTATGTTAAGGAGGAGGAAATTCCTCCGTAAACATAACTAAACATGGTGATGTTATGTACATCCTTGATGGTAATTTGTGTAAATGATAAGGATTTTTTTGATCTATATTACTCATGATTTATGTGCATTAAGTATGAGTTACTTCTTTGCCTCATGAGCTATAATGTTGAACATGCCTATGTATGATTTAAAAGTTATTGCATATTTATCTTTCTATGATATGAAAATTAAAGGTCGTGTCATGATTAGGAAAGGATAGTTCCTCCTATGAACATGAGAAATGTTAATATGTTCGATGCATTCGAAGTGAGTGAATCAAGTTTCTACTTTCGTAAGTTGCATTGAGTGCATAATGATATGAAGTTAGTGTTCCGTGTAAGCTTGGTGCATAGACCTCTATGTTGTATAATGTTGTCTGTCGTGAGTTGGTAATTAGATCATTGAGTCATTGAAAATGTTGAAAGTGTTATAAGTGTTATTAGAGGACAAATATTCCCCAGTGGGGGGTAGTGTTATGACCCTCAAAATGAACTTGGATAAACTAGAGCCTCACATGAGTTTTATGTGTCAATATCTTTTTAAAAAGGTGAGAAACAAATTATAATAGTTAGTAGAGGCTTAAGGTCAAACATCAAAGGACGACCAAGACAACCGGAAACTAGTCTTTTGTGTTGCACTGTGTCCTTGCATGGTTTCCATGTTTTAATGTGTTGTTTGGAGTCTAAATTAAGAGGTGGGCCCTAGAATCTAGATGGTCATAATTATAGTAGAAACATCTGATTATGACTCCCAAAAGACAACCGTAATGGTCCTTGAGGAGGACCTATTCATTCACTAACAAGATGACAAAACATCCTGATTGACGACTAGTAATGACGCCCCTTACACCAGTTGATGCTCCGTCAAAAAAGGCACGTGACTCCACACTTAGTCATGGAAGCTTAGACCCCAAATGAGGGAGTCCTCGTCAATGGTTGTTGTCAATGGCACCTAAAGTTTCTGTAATATCTCGGCCAACCAAGGGGTGAATCGGTAAATTAACCTCACATTGAAACCCTTAATTATAATTCATTCTTCAAATTAAACCTTTTTCCTCCCAAATAAGATTCTCTCAAGAACTCCATTGCACACCAAGCTCAAGATCAAGCTAGGAGATGTATTTCATACTGATTCTTTTTCAATTTTAATGGTTAGTCAATCTTTAAGGTATGTTAACTCTTGATTCTTGGATAATATTTCAAGGATTTCTATCAATGATTTTCTAAATAGTTTCAATGATAAAAATTTACAATTTCCATTCTTAACATGAGTTCATTGTCAAATGGTTTTCAAAGTAATTGTAATAATAAATTCATGTTCAGTCAGGGTTTTTAAGATGTTTTTCAATGTAAATCCTTGAAAAACAATGATCTTCTTAAACTCTCAATTTAGCCTATAAAAGGGTTTTGTGGTCTTGATTGGATGTTAATTCGATTGTGCTTAGATTGTGATATATTGTTGAATGTTATTACTATCCTTACCTATTGATTATGAGTTGTTGATGATTGATCTATGATTTATCATGGCTTGGAGAAGTGGTAAGTGACCGAACGTCTAGTCTATAGTTTTGGAATTGTTGATGTTTGGTTTGGTCGACTTACGATGGCAATGTTTACTTCTAGTCTATGTATACATTTTGCCATCATGTCCTTGAGGTAAATAGATGTAAATCAAACTTTTATTATGATCATAAATATTATGAATATTATATATGTAGGTTCTCAATGTTACTATCATGATTAAGGTTTATGGACAATGTGAAATATAATGTGAATACCGATATTTGGGTATGGTATGGGTTACATGCTCCATTATTATGAATACCATAGAAGAATGACCCTAAATTTATGAACTTATTTGAATATGTGATATTTTGCATGTTAAGAGTTTTCTATTTGAATGTTGAATGTGCTCTCGTCTCCTATGACGAAATGTGGTTGTGTGGTCTATAGTCTCTAAATGCTCTATATTTGAGTTGTTCATGACTTGGGGATATTTTAAATCTGTTGTGATTCTTTGAAATTAGGTTTCCTCAATCAACAATGTTGATCTATTATGTAATCATGAGGACCAACATGTACACACACACACCGTGCATAATAATGAGTATGATATATTTATGATAATAATTGGTAGGATAATTCTCATATGCACCTTTACATCTTACATTTTATTATGAATGTAAAGTATATGACTAATGAAGTCTGAAAATTTGTTGTCTGAAGGTGTTTGATGATTCAAGTAGTGTTGTGCCAAATAAGAACTTGCCCCGTTAGTCTTGCAAAGCTAATCCACTCTAGAGTCTAGGAAGTTATCATAGGCCCAATAAATGTCTAGATGAATACAACCAAATTACATGAATGGTTCCTTTAATATAAATACTTTGATCCATTAATACCACTTCTTTCAAAATACCTAAATCACCTTCCGATAATCTTTTTGTGGTGGCACTACCCCATCCTTAGATATGTGAACATCAACTTAGGCAAAAATCCTAATTTGGGGTTGCTAATGAAAAAGTTACCTTAAATCTTGGCCCTGATATGAGATCAGGTATTTTGCACCTCAACTTATGGAAAATCAATAAGTAACGGTGGATATGAGATAGAAAATAAAAAAAAATATGGGTATGAAAAGAGTTGGGTATTGAAATAAGAAGAAAGAAATAGAGGATGTGACTTTGTGGGAGAAAAATTGAACAAAATTGATAAAAGTTAAAGAAAAAGAGTAAATGCAAGTAAAAGAATAAAAGAGAAAAATAAGGAGCTACAAAGTTTAAAAGTCACATATATGGTTGAAAGTCATCAAGGGAGAGAAAAGAAAAGGGTAGGACATCTTAAAAAGGGCAAAGAGAATTATAAAAGCCTATTGTAATTCAAGTAGGGCATAAATTCACTAAAAGTACCCAAAAGTACCACACCAGACCCAGCGCCTACGTTACAAGCCAAGAAAGTCCTATTGTGATCCAAGAATCTATTTGAGTTTAAGCAGTGATTATAAGGGCAAGCCTATGGTATTGACCACTAATTGTGACTTAAGCTTACTATTGAGTGTTAGTTTTGAATGAATCTTTATACTCAAAATCATCCGTATTGTGTGGAAAAGTGGATTTTTATTGAGATAAGGGCATTTGTGACATTATCGATTGTTGGTACCTTTGGGATGGTGAAACAGTGCATGTTGTGTGTTGATTGTTCTATTGTCGTCATGTTTGGATATGCACAAATTAACTTGTTGAGTCTAGGAGAAAAACATTAGCACCCTTAAAGGAGAGTGAGGATAGATATCCATGTTATTGACGGTGCTTGATTTGCTTGATTCTATACAAGTGTCGTTTATAGTCTTAGCGCGTCTCTTTAGGACAAACAATGGTTTTAAGTTGAGGGTGTTGATGTACAATGATTTTATGGTACTTTTAATTCATTTCACTTAAATGTTGTCTGAGTCTATGGAATTTTAGTGTTGTTATTATTTTTTTGTCATTATTTCTGGAAAATAAACACTTGTGTGGGGTTTTGAGCATACAACTAAGAAAGTGCAGAAAAAGGGCATTTATAGAGGCAACCTACAGACCATAGGTCAAGTTACGCTCCATAGATGATGGTCGTAGAAGGTCAGGTCAGGCATTGCTGATGATCAGGAAATATTGAACCACTTTGCTGACTTATGGACTGTAAAGTAACCTATGGACCATAGTCAGCTTGGTAGAAGTTATTTGGGAGGTGGCTCGGGTACTAGAAGCTGAAAAATATAAGTGTGGAGAAACAAAGAAGAGTTCTAGATCGTCGTTTGACTTACAGTCCGTACAACCATATTGTACAAGTTGATAGAGATCCTGAAGATGTTGAAGGTTGAGAATTTCCTAAGCCCTGAGCCACAAAAAGAACTAACACTGTAGGTTAGCCTTGTAATATGAAGACATGTCCTGCAATTTTATTTTGTTATTTTGTTTCCTTTTTATTTCAGAGTTATTTTCTACGAATAAGGGATGTAAACCTCGTTTTTTGGGGTTGGACATTATTGTTGTTGTTTAGTTTATCTTTTGGGAGATTAACTTGCAAAGTTTTGGAAATTGTTGTTTTCTAAAGTATGTTTTTGATTTTGGCTTTGCACTTCAAGTTGAGATTCTAGGTTTATTCTTTTTATTATTGAAACACCCTTGATATTCAATGACCTATGTTAGAGACTTTCATAAGGAAGTATGACCTAAAAATAGTTATAGTGATGTTTGTAGGCCTAAAACAATGTAATTAACTTGGTTAAGAGCTATTAGTTTCGAAAGCTCAAAAAACAATCTTGACGTCTGATGAACTAATAACCTAAGCTAGTGAGGTGCTAATACTAGTGATATGGTTCATATAAAACGTTTAGGGGATTAACCGTGAAAAAATAAAATGCATATGTGTTCATGAACCTAACTACGTGTTAAGCAGGTCAAGCCTAAGAGATGAGTGCCTAGCTTAAGGGGAAAGCCGAGGCTTCCAAAAAAAGAGAGGCTACTTTGTTATGGAGTTAAATTGGACATGGGGAGAGGATCTACTAGTGTCTTAGACACTATCCCAACCTTCACGAGGGGGACCACGACTCGTGGTCCACTCCACGGCTACTGAAGGTGGGCGTGGAGTTGCCTTAATTTGTACTAGTGGAGGGACGTTTAGAGGGGCTACTGCCCAAGGTACCACGATCCACTTGACCGGTCGTGGTGCATGTTCGTGAGCAAGGGGATTTCGTCGTGAACCTCACATTGAGGCTGGGATTGGTGGCCTTTTGAGGAGGCTTCTTCACAGTACACGAGCAACACAACGGGTCGTTGAGCTCTTCACGGTTCATGAAGTTTCTCATGAAGACTGTACGGGGTTCCAAGTTTAACGTCAAGTTGGAGTTTTATTTTGAAAACTCAACTAAGTGAGGGGTGTTCTGGGTATTTTAGGGGTTTAGTATATATTGAGTTTAGGTCATTTTACGCCCATTACCTCATCAAAACAAATCCCCGAATTGAAAACCCAATTACTCTCCTCTCTCTAAATTCTGTCTCTACGCAAAAACTCTCTTGAAGAACATTAATGCTTCAAGAAAAAGATCAATTTTCCAAGTTTTTAACCTAATTTCGTGGCTAAGTCTTCATTAAGGTATTGTTTCTCCTATTATTGGGATTTCATTACCCAAGAGATCCCTCCAAAGGTGTTTTAAAAATCCCCTAACTCTAGGGTTTTTCTCTACACATGGGTTTGCTTTGCAAAATAAATTATGAATTATAATGAGGAATTATGATTTCCTAGGGTTATTTGAGTGTATAATTATAGGTAATTGTTGTAGTTCACTTTAATTTCCCTTGGACGCAGGTTTTTCCAAGTTTCATAAATCTTGGATTCAATATGGTGAGTTGGTTGAAGATAACAAATATGTCAATTGTCTATATTGATGTTACTTATGTTGTTAATTTATGAATTACCTTATTTTATGAATTGTTGTGTGATTGAAGTATGAAGTTCCATGAAGTTCAAGAAGGTATGAATATTGTCTCTTAATTGAACTCATATACAAAGGTGAATTACTTAGATAGTAATGATAATATATCTATTGTGTTGTTGTGGTGTTGATGTCATGTTTCCCTCATCCTTAACTCTATACACTAGGATTAGCTATGAAGTATGTATGTATTTTATGGTATGATTGTTATATGATTGACAGGTAGTTCTCATGATTATAATGAAATGTTAAGGTGAATGTTTACTCACTTTCTAGTGTTTCTAAAGTTAAAGGATTGTTCTAACTTATGAACTTCTATGAGTTATTAAGATAAGATGTTTACATAGGAGTCTAGAAAAGGCTAATTTGAAATATTGTGATGACTAAATATAATTATCATAGGGATAGATGCATAGCAAGTAAAGGGCATGCAAATTAGATGGGGGTCTCATATTTATTAAGTCTTGATCCCCATATGGTTTTCCTCACATTTAGCAAGTCTGTATTCCCAAGATATGTGTTGTCTCATGAGATGGAAAACCCGAAATTTAGAAAGTAAGGGTTTTTAGTAAAAATCTTCTTGACCCATAACTATGTGCCCACACAGGACTCTAGCTTAGTGGATCCACCTATATGACTATGTACAAAAGGTTACACCTTAAGAACGCATTGACCCTCTCGTATTCGATGTGTGAGTTAAACATAAGATTCCATGTAGCTCACATGGTCTAATGTCGGTTATTGCAACCTCTTTCCCTAATGTAAAAGTAAATTAATAAAGGAAATGAATGAACTCTTAATAGGGATTTCTTGAGGGGTTTTTACATAGTTTGAGGAGGATATGGGACTTCTCTTACACATTTCTTGAGGGATTTCTTGAGTGGTTTTTACATAGTTTGAGGAGGAATGTGAGTATGGGTATTCAATCTTGGGTCCCCAGGCTGATATTTTTAAGACAAAGTCAAGAAAATAAAGAAAGGAAGTGTAGGTGTGGGAAATTGATCTCGGGTTCCCTAGCCAAGAATTCTAAATCAACAAAAATTATAAAGAAAACTAAGTGTTATACAAGGGTATAGAAATAGGGTTCCCTTGCCCAATTCCCTAGTGACAGATAAGTATTACGTCATCAAATAATTAATGAATGCTGCCTTTATGAATTAAAACTAAGACCCTGGCATACTTACTAGATTCATAAGTCTTGTACCATTTAATCTTGAGTAAGTATAAGTCACTTTGCTGAATTATGAGTGAAGCATCATGGCTTGTACGTATGGGTTCATAAGTCTAGCGTACATTAGAAGTAGTGAACCTAAGATATATGTGATGAACTTATGTGTCCCCTGGAGGGTTAAGTAAGGGTGTGGAGCACACTAAAAGTCCAAGTGCATTAGCATATAATGAAATGAACATTCATGTAAAAAGGGGTGAGTAATTAAGATGATCTGCTATGCTAATGTTAATTAATGTGGTGAAAATATTATAAGGGGCTAATGTGAAAGATGAGATAAATCACATATGAGCATAAGTAAGTATTACCAATAACGTACTCACCTATGAGAGTGTAAAGTGAATGAAAAGACCAGTATCTAAGAAACACTCTAATGACAGTATTGAGATTAATACACACTTAATACTAATGATGAGATGATAAATAATATAATAATCAATGATGTCGTCATGCTACAAGCGAGCTTCCACGATGTTTGAGATGAATGTAATGAAACTTTATACGGAGTACCTATGGTTCTCTATGAGTTTTAATTCTTTCTTTCGCAAAGGTAGAAGTTCATGTAAATCTCATGAGTTGACACTTTCCTTTTAGGTGAGTATGAGTCTCGTGATATCTCTTAGTCTTTGAACCTATGCAGCCAACGTAGGGATTTAGCACGGTTCAATCCCTATATACGGTAGCATGTTTTGTTTACACTTTGGCCGGTGTTTCCACCTCTTTTTGGTTCCATGGTTCTCACATGATCTATTCCATGGTTCTCACATGATCTATTTCGGTCAAAGTTAGAGTTCTTAAATAAAGAATGAGGCCAACCTCAGTAATGCACAATATGAAATAAATTATACCAAAGGTTTTGGGTTAGGATAAATAAGAGGTGAACTAGAATCAAATAATGACACTAGGTCGTTCTTGGTCATTGCACAGTGAACCCGATGAGAGTCTCAAACTAAATCCTAGGTATAGCTTGTATTGCACTAGTGTATGAATGAATGAACGAACGTAAATCAAGTATGCATGAATGAATGAAGCAGACTCTATGTTGGCTAAAGAAGGCTCCCTATTGAGGTCTCATATGTTGAGCCCTCATTTTGGGAAGTCCTAATGTTAAGTCCATGATTCCAAGTTCTCATGGCATATGAACGAATGATATGTGGTATATGTATATGCTACATGAAATATGTTATGTGTTGTGTGAAGTATGAAAAGAATGATGATGCATGTTACTCTCACAACATAACTTTCCTAATCATATTTGGCAAGTCCACTGACTTGACTTTCCATAACTCATGTCGTTATGGGAGATCTCTTCTTAATCATGCATGTCCTTGGTGTGTGCTTGCATACACCCATACTTAATACAAGTGTATAATAATCCGATACTATACTCTACTTTTAGGTGCAGCTGTAGGTGGACGCTAGCGCTTATGAGACTACATTGGATCTATCCAGACGTGGAGCATTCATCCAGACTTGGTAGGCCCTCATGATTTCGAGGATACTTATCTTTTATATTCTAGATTAGACGTAGGCATGATCTAGTGGAGAGTGTTCCACTAGCGTTTTTTTCTTACTAACTTCAAATGTTGTATTGGTGTCATTTTTGCAACTTTATCTTTATGCAGTTATGAACTATTACCTTCATTTAAATATCTCAGTATTAGATGGTTGTGGTGAGCTGATGTGATATATTTTATATTTTACTATGAAGTGTATGTATACTGCAAAGAAAACAAAATTTTAATTTGTTTTGCTAAAATTAAGTTATACAATGTAATGATGACATATGTAGGCTTGTCTGCAACCTCTGTGAGGTCAACGACGTTGGTTTCGATTTGGGTCTATACCTCAATCATGACATTAGAATATGAATCTAAACCTGATAGAAAAGCCATTACTTCATCATAATCTTGAATATACTCCCCATCATATTTCAAAATAGCGCATCCAAAGATTCCCCAGCACAAGAAAATTTACTTAAAACTAGAAACTGTTTCATAAATCACGTTAATGACCAATCACATTGAGGTCATTTTTTTGATTCAATTATTTAGAAATGTTGAATGTAACTTCATAACCCTTGATTTCTAGGTACATGGATAGAGGAACGAAGAAAGGACACTAATCTGCAAAAAGGAACAAAGCGAGTGGAAGGAATGAAGAGATGCAACCCTAGTGATCGCCAAGTCCACTTGCAAATAGCCGAACTGCTATATGACCTTTAAAAGTTATAGCATGGCCAAACCTGAAGGAAAGAACCAAGTTGGTGAGAGAAAGGAGAAGCCGATGGATCATCGAGTGGTTCTGTAAAGAAGTCTTAAATCAACAAAAGCTAAACACTATGACGATGCTTAAGGCCAAGGTAAAAAGGTCTCTAAAAATGACAAAGAAGCGACTTATTAAGTGCATCAGCGAGCCCAATTTACTGGACCAAGTGTCTCTTTCTAACATATTTTTGGCTAATATACATTTTTGAACATTTAGTTCTAAAAAGGGGGGAAATACCATCTAGATTGATATTATTATTCAGAGACTGAGATAAGGTTTCTATAGATTTTACTAAGTCTTGAAAATTAAAGTTTTTCCCTTTTGAGAAATTGGAAGTGGAATTTTGAGATTTGTCGCAATGGACA
This sequence comes from Solanum peruvianum, assembly GCA_027705065.1. NCBI lineage: Eukaryota > Viridiplantae > Streptophyta > Magnoliopsida > Solanales > Solanaceae > Solanum > Solanum peruvianum. The sequence continues at coordinate 24,503,032 of JAKWJD010001763.1, forward strand.
GTTGTAAAGACAAAATAAATCGTAATCAGTTGTTTATGAGTCTTTATAATCCTAAAATGAGTAATAATAGTTTTTATAGGAAGTGTATAAACTTTGGATGAGTTTGGAGGTCAAACGTCGAAGAACGTCTAAGATGTTTGAAAGTTAGTTTTGAGATGTGTTTGTGTGCTCTAGTGTGTCTTTGCAGGTTTTATGTGTTGTTTGGAGTCTAAATTTGTAGAATAGGTTCCTAAAATCTATACGAGCACGTTTAGGGTTTAAATATCTGGGCAAAACTCCCCAAGGACAAACCAAACCCGTGAGGAGGACCCAAACCTGTGCTAGCAAGCTGCACAACGCAACAGAGATTGTTCTTAGTGGGAACCAGTCCGCGTCGCGGACTTGGTTCAGCAAAGGGACAATTTTAGACAGCGTCGTGGACTCCGCAGTTTCATAATTTAATTTTAAAAATCATGCAAAAGAAACTCTGAGTCGCGGACTTGTTTACCGACGAAAATTCTAACATTTTAGTTAAATTTGACTTGGTTAAAGGGTCCTATAAGTCCAGGGTTCTTTTTGGTATTTGGAGGACTAGTTATTGGCAGTTATTGATCCTTTTTAAACCACAATTCACCCTTCAATTAAAAACCCTTAAGTCCAAAAATAAAACCTCTCCATTCCTTCTGTCAAGACCTCCATTGATAAAGCTTTGAATCTCCAAGGAAGAAGACAAATTTTCCAAGTTTTTCTCCATAAATATTTTTGGATCTTATTCACAATTAAGGTACATTGCTTCTTACTTGAACTCTGTTTCTTCATGTAGTCAATTCCATGATTTTCAAAGATGATCCGAATCGTGAAATCTTCTAAATTGAATTCTAGCCTTGGGTTCTTGCATAAAACCTTTTGAATCAATGACTTATGATTGACTTAATGTTAATTGAATGATTTTACATCAAAATTCCTATTAACCCATGCAATCATGAAATCCTAATTTTGCATCTACTGTGAGTGATTTACTCATGACTTGATCTTATCGAATTCTTATGTCGATTGTATTAGGCTTTATAAAATATGTGTGAATAATGTTAGAATTGTACATAGGATTCCTTAATTTGATTATTTTAATATTGGGCCTTGTTGGATCAATTGTATGGTTTAAGTATTGGTTTCAATTTGTGATTATGCTTATTCGTAACAACATTTTTGGATTGAATTGGTTTAATTGGCTATGGATCAGAGGTGTTCTTAATGGAATGGTGGTACGTTGACCTAACCTATTCAATATTGTGTAGTATAGGTCTTGAAAATTATGTTTATTGGTATGTTCCACTTACGTGCGGTGCTTATGCCTTATACTTGTGAAGAATATAGCCTTGTGAGCATCAGTATCATGAACTGTGGTATTATCAAGTTATACCTTGTATATGTGATCATTGTGATGGTTTATATATCGTATGTGTCTATGTGATGTCAAAGCATGAGTCCTTCTAGTTGATGATATGTGCCTATTGTAAATTATAGTGATGTCTTATGTGTGTATTGAAGTACGATGCTTTCTTATTTACTATGTGAGTCTTGTGATTGTTACACCCTACAAAATGAGCTAGGTTGAAATACAGTATTTAACACTTGTTTCATGATGTTTTAAAGTATTAAACTGATTAATTATGGTGTTTTGTGGAAGTATATTAAGTTTGAATGTGTTTGAAGGACAACAACCAAGAACATTCGGAAACTAGTCAAAGTTGAACTAGTGTATAATAGTGTCTTGTAGTGAATGGATGGTTTGACGGTGAAATTGAGAGCCAATGGTTCCTACGCAAAGCTTGACATGTAAACGGTCAAAACGTCCTTGAACGATGCCCTGGGGATCATCCTAAGGGTCCCGAGGAGGACCCAAACACGGGCCATAGAAGATTCCAAGCAGCAAAGATATTGTCCGACAACGCGGGCTTTCACGAACCATTCTATCTTGAAATTTTCCACAATCAAGATTCAAAAATGCCGCCGCGACGCGCAGTATACTCCAAGATTTGTTCGCGTCATTTTTAAGTAAAATTTGAGTCTGTTAAAATGTCTAATAAGTGAAGGGGTCTTTTGTGTAATTGGGGGACAACTTATTAATTGTTAGTAAGTCTTTTTATTCCCCTAAAATCAACAATCAACGCAAAACCCTCAACTCAAAATAAAACCTCTCATTCTTGTCTGTAAAATCGCCGTTCTTCAAATTTGGGAGCTCCAAGGAAAAAGACTGTTTTTCTGATGTTTTTCTCCATCAATCATGTGGGCTTTTTCTCACAATAAAAGTATGGTTATTCATCCCAAATATATCTTTCTTCCTAGAGTCAATTTCAATGATTTTTCAAAGATGATCAAAACATGATTCCTTTTATTTAAACTTCTAGCCATGGGTTCTTGAATAAAACGATTGGAAACAATGATTTATTATATAATTAATGTTTATTGAATGATTTTAGATAAAATTCCTTATGAACCCATGCAAAATCACGAACTCCTTGTTTTGTTTGTATTATGGGTAATTTGATCATGTCTCTATATTATTGAATTTCGTGTAGTTCTATTATAGCTTTTGAATTATGCTAGAATTATGTTATAACTATTAGAATGCTGCCAAAAATTCATAAATTTATGTTGATTTATCATTGAATCATTGTCTATTGTAAAAAATGAATTTAATTAATGATCATGGCCATGGGTAAGGGTCTTTGAGTAATGTGTTGTATGATTTAGCTTTGGATGGAAGTGGACTGGTGGTTTTATGCCTTAATTATATTTTTATTATGCAATTTAGGTCTTGAATTATGTTGTGATTGGTATGGTCCACTTATGGTTGTCGTGTTATGTGCTTTACTTGTGAATTATGTGGCCTTGTTGGCGTTACTTTGTAAATTATGTTGATCATATCATTGTCGGCATAACTTGATGTATTATGATGGTTTGTGTTATTGATTTTACTGAAACATGATCATATCTATCTAATTGTGAGGAAGGTTAAAGTATGTTTTCTTCTATTTACATTAGGTTATCATGTTAGACTATAACTATGTCCTTGTCTGTGTATTCCTAGGGTTGACGCATGATTCTCCATACTTGTTTATATGAGTCTTATTATGGTGATATTAATGGTACTATAGTAGTGTATAGGGTAACCTATAGTTTACTTGATTGTCTTTAGGATCTTTAGAATAGTATGTTATGTATATGATATGGTGAAGTGTGTGTGTCTTGTTCTAGTGGACTTGCGTCCCTTACTTGATAAATGTATAGTGTGAATATGAGTTCTTTACTTAGTATGATAAAGCTCCTTAGTCTTGTATGTGTGATTGACATGTGACCTTCCTTTATGTGAAACTTTCATTCTAGATGTAATGCTATGATATTATGGAAGGTTAAAATCGTAAATGTATCCTTCTTGTGTGAATAGCTTACTCAAGGCTTGTTGTTTGGAACGGGATGAAATCATCCTTAGAAAAGTCATTGAGCTATCCTCTAAGTCATTGTAGGTAGCATTAGTGGACCCTCTTTGGTAAGGTGAAATGTGATTGAGTTATGAACTAGATATGTGACCTATTCATATGATCCTTTACTGATAATACTCTATGAGAACAAAGGCTAGCACCAAGTGAGTATGGTTATACAAGTCTATCTATATTATATGCAATTAAAGAATAAAGTAACCCTTCGTATTCCTTAATCATGTGCCTACATTCGATGTGTCCTAGTTTTACCATTGGATCGTAGAACAAACCTCCATCGGAGTAGGTTCATTACATTGGATTCCATGTATAGATTGTATGGTGTATGTCATTTATCTCCTATTCTCATCATATGGGATACCCACTAGTGTTGGAGATATTCTATGATGTTTAAGGGTTGCCTAGTTAAGGTGTGAGAGGGAATAAAGGATGGTCTCTTGATGTCTTACCTAGGGAAGTCTTATGAATGAATCTAGATAGGAAAGTTGGTTGATAAAGTATACATTATCCAGTCTCATGAAGTCTTAAGGATTATTTAGGAAATCTTAGAGAGGGTGTATGGGGTTTCACTTCTTGAATTACTTATGTAAGTCTTCCGATAACCATTGGGGAGGAAAATATCATATTATATATATGTTATTATACGAAGTGAGAATGATCTTATTCTAGATAGTCTAAAAGATCTCTTAGGTGTGTGTGAAGGGATTATATGGGCAGTCACTTCATAACAAACTCAAGTGAGCCTTAGCATCATTTTAGGGAGGAGGATCTCATATTTATGTGTTTAGGATATATTTTAATGCTATATTGTGATATGTCAATTTTAGATGAACTTACAGTGAAGTCACTGTAAGCTCACTGTAACCTTACTATAATGTCCCTATATATTTTCGGTATAATTTGTAATGTGTTCTAATTGTGATGTTTGGTATTAAATTTGGTTCGTATGCTTATACAATGATGTTTAAATCAAAAACAGCATATTTCTAATAAATGTATGTTTTTCATGATTTTATGTATTAATCCATACGTAGTATATGTGTTTGTACTAATTCCATAATTTTGTTTATCTCTAAAGGTGTGGTTAGCAGGTGAGAGGTATCATTAAATCAAGCTTGGAATCAAGTTATGGTTCAAGCATAGTTTAAGTATGTCTTCACTTGACTCGAGGGCATAATCATCTTTAGACTTTTTTAATTCAAAGTACTATAGTAGATATAAGATTTGTATATTTTGATTGCATGGGCCATGTCCAAAGTATATCTTAAGTCTAAGGATGGCATATAATGAGATCAGAGTTTTCTATTGTTTTTATAAGAAAGATATTTTAAGATGTTTTCGTGTGAAAAGTTTTAATTTCACATTACTTTTCATACATGTATGCAATGAATGATGTTAAAGGATTATACAAGACCTCTGAAAGGACAAGTACGTCCTGTCGCACTCCGAGAGTGACATATCTTTTAGGGTGTGCTCGCAGGGTGTGACAAACATAGTATCAGATCATAGGTTATTAAGGTAGTCTTAGCAATCAAAAAGTTTCATAAAGCCACATATGGTATAATCCCATTAATCTGTGAGTCTTGACACATCTATTGGCAAGAGGCTATAGGAGGATAGAGTTTCCTATCTTTCTGAACTTCCGTGCCGTGCCGTAGAGTAAAAACTTATGAGTGTCCTTCTTAATGCATTTCTTTGTGTTTTTAGGAATGAATACTTGAAGGATGGACGCTAGAAGGTTGGAAGAGGGAAGGGTGAATGAGGCGATTCCTGCTCAAGTCGAACAAGTTGAGAAGGTTATTCAAGGTGCTCAAGGTGCTCGGAATGCTCAAGTCCCTATTATGCAAGCAGGTAATGATATTCCTGTGGTTCCCGTAGAAATGACTAATAAGGAGATTAGAGAAGTTGTACTTGCTTTAGCCTGAGCCATGACTACTCATACGAATAGGGCTGTTAAGCCTAGAGTGAATGTTATAGAGAGCACTATGACCTCTAGATTAAGAGTATTTGTGAGGATGAATCCTTCTATCTTTCTTGTCTCTAAGATGCCAGAAGATCACTAAGAATTCCTAGATGGAGTTTATAAGGTGTTGAGTACCATGGGGGTGACTTTTAGGGAGAATGCAGAGTTAGCTTCATACAAATTGAGGGAGGTTTCTCAAGTGTTGTACACTCAATGGAAAGATAATAGGCATGTTTAGTTGGATTCTCTAGAGTGGGAGGAGTTTAAAGAGGCTTTTTAGGAAAGTAATTTCGGTGTAAGAAGAGGGAGGTGAAGGTTGTGGAGTTCATTAATATCAAGCAAGGCAATATGATTGTTGAGGAGTATTCCATGAAATTCACTATGTTGTCTAAGTATTATGCATCCTTGGTGTCCAACCATTAGGATGAGATGAGTAGGTTTGTGACCGCTGTTGTGGACCTTGTGTAATAAGAATGTCGTACGGCTATGATCCTTGGTGATATGAAATTTTTTAGACTCATGGTGTATGCTCAATCCATTGAGGAGTCTAAGCTTAGTAGGATTTCTAAAATCTTGAAGAGAAACGAACGAAGTGAGCAAAATTAACCTAGGTTCCAGAAGAAGACTCCAATTCAATATGAACCGAGGGGTTCTAAAGTGAAACTTGAGAAGGGTAGCGTTTAAGCCTACTTGTGCTACTTGTGGTATGAAGCACTATGGGAAATGCCTAATGGGTACCAGGAATTGATTTTGTTATGATAAGGATGGACATAGGGTGAGGGGTTGTCTTACTATTGCTGCTAGATGAGGGAAGGTAAGCAAGTTCATCCAAGTTTTTCGGGTGATGATGTTCCAAGGAACAATCGCTATGCACTCTGGGCTAGGGGATCAAAATCAGAGGAGGATGAGGATGATGGTTAGTTCTTGTATTTCTCTCTTTAGTGTTATTAGTTCCTTCTAAGTGGGGCGGAGTATAGTGAGAAGAAAGAGTGGTGATTTATTGTTTCATCTCTTCTATTCAACTCAAGCTTGAGAGTTAGAAAGTCATAGTAGCATGATGCATTGCGTTAAGGAGTCTTATTGGAATTGAATTTCATTGATTCTTTTCATAGTACATTTCATGAAGTTATAGTTATTTTGTAAATTGAATTTATATGGTTTATTTCTCATATTGTCATGTTTATGTCATCAATTGCCTAAGATTTGCATTTATTTTTGAAAATGTTTCATAGTTCATTGTGTTGTGTGGCAACTTACTGTATCATTTTTCAAATTTTTGCTTAATTGTGTTTTTGTTGAAAATGGTTGTAATGCATATAGAATTGATGTATATGAGCATGATAATGAATATAAAAGTTCTTAGTATTTGAAATGAATAATGTGAGTCTTATTACATATGAGTCGTCGATTAGTTTCTAGCTTGTTGTTGTGATGTGAGTCTTTTGGTTATGTGAAAGTGGTGTTCTTACTAAATTTTGTGTTGTATCTTGTGAGGTGTGGTTATGTGCTGCTAGTATTCAGTTAATTATATCTTGAAAATCCTCAACAGAAGCAAGTGTCATTCGAAGACTAATGTTTCCAAGTGGGAGAGTTTTGTTACACCATCAATAATGGTGTTTAGAGGCAGTATATAAAGTTTAGAAGTGTTTGGAGGACAAACGTCCAAGAATGTCCAAGACGTCTGGAAACTAGTCAAAGTTGACCTAGTGTGTCGTAGTGTTTTGTAGTGAACGGATAGTTTGAGGGTGAAATTGAGTACCGATTGGTTCCTAAACATAGCCTGATAGGTAAAGGGCCGAAACGTCCGAGAACGACACCCCTAGGACCAGCTTGAGGGTCCCCGAGGAGGACCCAAACATGGGCCATCAAAGCTGCCAAGTAGCAAAGATCTTGAAGTCGTTGCCCGATCTGCAACAAACACGGAATGGGAAAAAATCTTGCCCCACGACGCGGGGATGTCACAAACTATTCTATCTTGAATTTTTCAGAAACAAGATTTGAAAATGCCTTTGCGATGCGCAGTGAACTTCCAGATCTAGTAGCGTCGTTTTTAGTCAACTTTAAGTTGATTAAAATTTCTAATAAGTGCAGGGGTATTTTGTGTAATTTGGGGATGATTTATTGAACGCTATTGAGTCTTTTTATACACCTAAACTCACCAATCAAATCCAAAGCCTCAACTCAAATCAAAACCTCTCCATTCTTCTCTCCAAAACCTCTATTGTTGAAGTTTGGGAGCTCCAAGGAAGAAGACTGTTTTTCTCAAAAAATTTTCCATCAATCTTGTGGGATATTCACTAAAATTAAGATATGATTTTCATCCTTGAAATCTCTTTCTTCAAGGAGTAAAGTACAACGATTTTTTAAAGATGATCAAAACATGATTCCTTCTATTTCAACTTCTAGCAATAGGTTCTTTCATGAAACAATTTGAAACAATGTTTTACAATATAATTGATGTTAATTGAATCATTTTCGATTAAATTCCATATGAAACATGCTAATCATGAACTACTTATTATCACATCAGGGGAGCACCCCCTAAAAGTAACATGGCGTATTTGACCTCTAGGAGGTCTTATACAAGCCCATATTTAACATTCATCGCATTGACATAGTAAATTTAGCGGAAAATTTAAAACTTTTCATAGCACATCATATGCTAGAAACTTTACTACATATATATAAAAACATCTTATTACATACTTAGACCATAAGTCACTTTTCCATCTTAGAGTCAACAAAATTATAGTATATTAGGGACACATCCCTTAAAACAAATTGCATAACTATACAATATTCAATAAGATCTATAGTAAAGACATAAGTAGGAGATCCTTGAACTTAAGGATTCCTTTCATTGAGCTTGGAAATTGTCTATCAAGATCTTCACCATTCAAGTCATTATTTAAGCATCCATAACCTACACTTTGTATAAAAAGTAGAGAAGAATGAAATTAGTAAAAGAATGCCCAAAGTATGGCAACCATGCAAAAACATGCATTTAAAAAAGACATTTTCTCGAAATTATACTTCATGACTTTTTAAGTAAATCTTCATAAAATATTTCTCCAATAGCATTTATATCATTCACATACATCATATAAACATATTAAAAGTCCAAACTTTTGATAGGATCGCATATAAGATTTATTACATTTTAAAGTCACATTATAGTGACTAGTTTTCCCTTAACAATGAACTATTTTCCCTTTTATTTATTAACCTCCCAAGTAACCCTCTAGTGATACTTGGTGCAATGCATCACCTTAAGGTCACAAGTAAACATACATATAATCTACATGAAGCAACATCTACCATGATAGGAGTATACTACAAAATATACATATTTAACAAGACCCAAAAGGATACTACAGTTAACTCCTAGACATTATGCACACATTCTCATTTTACTTCACATAGAATCTTATAAGACCTAACTCATGCCCCCAGTCTAAGTCTACTTGTAAATATACATGTAAGGCCCCATATCCTCACACATACTTAGTAAATCTATCATGAGGTCACAAGCCTTTACATAAAATTCATACATCAATATAGTAAGACAAGACAACTTCATTTATGTCAAGCAAGACCTTCATCATAGAGTCAATAAAATAAACATCATGCATACAGACTAACACCATGCACATCTTTATAAAAAGTAGACCAATACTACAAAGTCATGCACAAAGAACATATGCATAGTGACATGCATTTGAACAACTTCCTATGACTTCACTCAAGATCCACTTGTGCAATGTATAGTTGAAGTCCCACACCCCCACCTACACTAAGCAACTACCCTTAGGTAATCCTAGTTAGGGTCCTTACCATTTACTTCCGTTTTCCATTTTACTTTCGGGAAACTATAGCCTTAACTGACACTAAGACCATGGGTGCTAAACATGGAATTTGGTGTTATCCCCTCACACTAAGAAAGACGGCATCTTACTTTCCATGGTAAGACATATATCATGCTAGCATATTAGGTAATGTCACTTGGTAGATCCTATGTGGCAAGCATAGTTTATGGAACTTGGGGGAAATCATGGAAATATCACTCTACACATTTTTTGTGTTATGAGTCTATCCACCCCGTGATATTTATGGAATACCTACCTTTCCACATTGGAAAGGTACACAAACTCATATACTAGTTCAATCGATGCTAAGCTAAGTTTTCCTTTATTGAAAAAACCTTTATTATAATTTATTTATAAAAAATAGGCTTCGGAGATTCATCCACTCATATGCTTAGCTCATAAGTCATAGATGAAAGTTTATCAACCTAATTTATGTAAGAAATCATTTCACATGGACCTAGCATATGAGTTAAGGATACACTTGAGCACATATTTCAAGGATCCTCTATTGACTAGATCATAATTTATGTGTGTGTGTGTGTGTAAATATATATTTGAGCTAAACATTCACACAACACATTAAAATCACACATGACCATACATTCAAATTCATTCACATAGAAACCAAACGTAGGAATTGCCCTATAAAGCTACTCATGTGCAGTGCATAGATAACGTCACATACCCTTGCCTATACTAGTATACCTATCAAGTCATCCTAGTAAGAAATACATAATGTACATATATCTTACATGCATAGTAGTAGACATTAGTGAATATAAGAAAAACCTTCCATTAGACACTATGAACATTTACTACTTTGTAAACATGCATAATGTGTGAGTATTTGTGTACATTGGTCAACATGATCACAAAATGTCCATAAACAACATAGTAAGGCATCCAACCTTTTAATACCACAATACTCTTTCGAATATAGACCACACAACACATTTAGCATAGGAGACAAGTAAACTTCATATTACACTTAAGACTCCTAGCTTTGGCTATTCATGCATTCACATAGGGGTAAATTATTAAGGGATTATTAACCATTTTAAATCATAAATGAAAGAACCTACACCTTACCCTAACATGGATATACACATGCTTATAGTATATCCCTTCAACCTAAATCACAACTAGAATAGGAAATAGGCATAACCTTCACATAGTATCATCATAAGCATATATTCATATGTTCATCAATTTTCCTTCGAGGCAATGGTAAACACTTATATACTTACAATAAAGTAAAAACCGCCACCATAGCTGGATCATACCACACAATGCCATACAAGGATTCATCATCAATACTATAAAGATGTAGAATAGTAGAGCAATTCTTACCAATCATTTAGACTTTGGTCATCATTGACCTTTACTATTATTTCAGAAATAATTCAAGTATAGGTCAGTATATAAAGTACCATAATCATAAAATAAACCATGTGCAATTTCCTACAAGATCATATTACAATCTAATGTGATACATCACATACATACCAGAAGGTAGAAGGACATAGATCTTTAATCAAGTTAACTTGCATTGATTATCAATTATATTGAATCAATAGCATAAATAAAGAGCAGTAGTTTGAAGAAGTTATAGCCTAAAGGAGATTCTATTACAATTGTCAATAAACTCTAGATCATTATAAACATGTTTCAGATTAGGAATTCATGGACGATAAATTTACATAGGCTAATTCTATTCAAACTATCATGAATTGATCCAACTTTATCGATTACATATAATTCATAATCAGATTATATCATAGGATGTTTCTAACGATTATTTTAACATGATTGAACCTCACAGTAAACATGCTAGAATCATCAATATATAGGCTAAAACATGTAGGTCAATCTTACCAATTTTTTTTTTGATTCTATTACTAAGGGTTAATACCAAAAATTTATTCATAATATCAACTTAATACAGTAGCTACAATGATATATACAAAATAAAAATCCCACAACAATCACCGTAAATCCGAACATACAGTGAACACATAAAACATAGACTAATTTGGTTCAAATCTTCGTACATGGATCCAATTGTGTAATTCATCAACAATTAATTATCAACATACTTAAATGACTGTAAATATAAGCAATTAAACGTAAGAGAATCACAATTCTACCATTAACAAGCCATGATCACAAAGTCCACTCAAGGACCAAATCGATTTAGGGAAGGAACATGCGGTCATCATATAATTGGAGTAAAATCACGTAAAAACTATTACATTAACATAAATTCATCATTATTTAACTATTTAAAACGTTTTTGTAAAGAATACATGGCTAGATTAAAGAAGAAGAATTTGATCATGAAAACTCTTTGAAAACATTGGGAAGAACTCTCCAAGTGATTGGTTAGTTGGAGATAAAGGATTAACATACCTTTATTTTCATGAAAAACCTTAAAATTTGATGAAGAAACCATACTAATATAATCTACAAGATTTTCTTGAGCTTTAACAACAATGGAGGTTTCTAAGGAGAATTGGTTTTGGAGGGAAATTTATTTCGTGTAGAGGGGATTGGGAATGGGAGGTTCACGTGTTTGATGACTTATATACACCAAAAAATTGGTTAATAAATAAAATAGAGTCAGTTTTGGACGAGGGGTAACTTTCCCACCCCTTAAGTGGGCAGTGCACAGGCAATGTTGCAAACCACCATCGATGGATGACCATCGCCTGGCCGTTGGTCAATCGATTTGCAATCCTTTAGCTTCCGTTAATTGGTTCATGTCCAATTTTTGGGTTGAAACATGCCCAACCTAAGTGTACATCGACTAGACTTCAACTACTGTCCGTTGGTCAACCAACATGCCGTCGTTTTGTCCGGCGATTGTAACTGCCAAGGCAGTGTCTCTACCAGCCCTAGATCCTTCTTGTGGCCCCTTTTGCACGACCCTTTAGAAGTCGCATGTCACATATTGAAACCACACCATAGAGATTACACCCTAGAATATAGGGCACAATATTGGATTGTGGCACGGCGTACTCAACCTCTTGGAGGTCTCATACAAGCCTCTATTATCAGTCATCGCATATATATAATGAAACTAGTGTGGAATTAAAACTTTTAATAAAACAATATCATACTTGTAAAAAATCTTTCAAATATATGTAATAAGAAATACTAAGTCTAAATCTCCTCATCTTAGTCACAAGAATACTTGGGACACGGCCCATACGAAATACAAAACATACTACTATATAGTTTATTACAATCCTTCAATAAGAAACATAAAAGACATATATGCCCTCGAGTCAAGTGAGGACATAATTCACCTTCTCCTGAACGATATTCTAAATCCAAGTCATCTTCACAAATACTCTTCGCCTTCCAAGAACTATATAGATAGATAAAAGTATGAAATTAGTACAACCACATGTACTAAGTACGACTTATTCATAAAAAATCATGAAAACAGACATTTATTGGAAATATTCATCTTTTCATTAAGTTATCATAATATAATGATAAGACCAACATTTATCAACTTAGAATCGCATCATAAAACATTCAAACAAAATAGTGAATTAAAGAGGTCACTTTACAGTAACCTCCCTTCAATGTACAGTTAAGTCCTTCACTGTTATAGTGAAGTATTTAGTCCTTCACCAACACACCTTTTTTCATGGAATATCCTCACTAAAGATATCCAATGATTTACTTAAGTCACACAAAGAGAGACCGCCCATACACCCTATCTAGATGTGCCTAAACGCACTTTAAGATTACTCAGGATGAGAGACAAACACACCTACAATACACCAACATACAAAACATACATAATATCACATTCTCCCCTGCCAAGGCTATCAAAAGACGTACTTAAGTATTCCTAAAAGAGAACACACATACATCCACTTCAAGTCTATCTAAATAATCCTTAAGACTTCCTAAGTTTAGATCATGTAAAACATAAGAAGCAACTTCCCTAACTAGAGTCATTCTAAAGACTTCCATACATAAGACAAGAATTGATCATCCTTTATTCCCTCTTCACACTTTAACTAAGGAATCCTTAAGTAAATTTAGATTAGGTAATTATTCATTTCCGTACTTTATACAATTAAGTCATTAGTTCATTAGTTCATTTAAGAGACATACATCACATAAAATAAATCCAATAATGTTCTTGGAGAAGACATAGGGACTATTATTAACACATTCAAAGCCTATTATGCAATGTCTAGATAGCGTCCCATACCACCACCTTAATATCATAGAACATCTCTAATGCATATATGTATCCCAGATGACGAGAATAGGAAATAACCGACATATACCATGGTAGAAAATCATGGAATCCATAGTTATAACCTACTCTGATTGAGGGTGTTCTACTTTCCAAGTGTAGAACATGGGCACATCCCATGTACGCACACGGTTAAGAAATATGAAGGGCTTCTTTGCATTCTAGTCTCACTCTTATTCTAGAACCACTTCCCATATAATACTCACTCGGTGCTAGTATTAGTTCTTACAGATTAAATCACACTAATGTTCATACAAAAGGGTCCCATAAAATGTTTATAACCCAATTACATTTACCTTACCATAGCAAGGTCCACTAGGGCTATCTCACTATGGCGATAAGAATCTAATTATCACTTTCCTAAGGATTGATATGATGCCGTTCTAGACAATCAACCTTAATTCCATCATTCATTACATAAGGGATATCATTACGGCTTTCGACTTCAAGTTTCGTAACCTTAGCACTAGGTCCAAGGTTTCACATAAAGGACCCTCTTATTCTCATTCAACCTCTCACCTAACATTCAATCATTCAAGAGTAAGACTCTTTAACTTCCCTAAGTCAAGACATCACATATTCACATTTATACAAGCATCAAGTAAGGGACAAAAGTCTTCCTAAACAAGACACAACATTAAATCAATTTAGCACATATAACATATTATCATTGAGACACTTAGGAATGACCCTTAACATCATTTAGTCAACCTATTCATTCTATTTTATCATCATCAACATAACCATTATAGACTCATAAAACCAATTTAGGAACAACCATGTAACAACTTAAGACTACACACTTAACACATAGCCATAACATAACATGATAACCTAATATCGTCAATAGACTAACACATACTCTCACATATGTGTAGATATAATTATACATCACGAAATAAATTCAAAAAATAGAAATATAACTTCATGTAGTTGCCGAGAAGTCCATGATCATTGCTATACTTAAAATAACGCCGACAAGGCTACATCAATTCGCATAACATCGCCACCATAAGTGGACAAAACAAATAACAACATAGTTTAAGTTTAATTAACATTAATTAAGAATAAATACATAAGTGTACCACCTGTTCATCTTCAACACATCAAGCCAATACCAAATCATCAAATTCAACCTCATAAGGCAATTACTCACGGACATAAACATCAATTCAATACATAAACTATAATAATCAATGAAATATAAACCAATTCAATATACATTCAACAATATAAATATTCATTAGGTAACAATTGAATACGATTCTTATATCATTAGGAAGCCCATAAGAAACTACACATGAATTCCTAACATTAGACCAATATAATGTAACCCATAAATAAGTAAACAACTAGGGTTCATCATTACATGGGTTCATGGGTTGATTGATTTAAAATCATCTAAAAAAAATTAAATCACTATTCAATGAATAAAAACCTTTAATGCAAGAACCCATGGTAGAATCATGAAATTGGAAAATTCATCTTTGAAAACTTTAGAAAATCTTTGAAGTGGGCTTCTTGATGAAACATGTTTCAAGGATCAAAAGGCATACCTAAATATAGCTAATTCTTAAATTTTATGAAGAATATCCACTTTATTCATCAAACCAAGCTCTTACTTGACTTTGGACTTCAATAGAGTCTTAGGGAATTCTTAAGGGATTTTGGAAATTTGATTTGGAAGAATGAAATCTTCTAAGTGTTAATGACTTATAAACACCTTTAAAATAATTAATATACCTTTTAGGATCCTCCAAACCATATATTTGGATGTGAGTGAAATTTCACTTTCACCCCTCACTTAATAGTGACCAGTGCAGGAATCACAGACCAATCAACAGACAACCACCAACGGACCGTCCCTAAACCAAATGACCATCATGTTAGTCAGTGGTCTGGCACTGAGGCTGGTCCTTGAATGATATTAACCCAAAAATAACTCCCAATCGAAGATCCACAACTAACGGGGAGTCGACTGACCCACGAGCCGTTGATTGCCAACCGTTGGTTGGGCTGTCTTAGGCAGTCTTGAACCACGTTTTGGTCCTTCCTGAAAGACCCTTGGTTGGTCCTTGGGGATGCTTGACCGGAGGTTTCAAACCAAAACATGACCTTATATGAGTTTAAGACCTCTCACATGAATTTCACCTAAAACGAACACGTAAAACTAGATGAAACATGCCTTGACACACAAGTCATTTCAAGGAACATCTTTCGAATGTCATGGACGTTCTAGAGTGCTTGACCTCCAAACTTCTCAAAACATGACACACTGACTTTATACATAATATTAACTAAATTAAGGTCTTCACAACATCATGAATCACACATAAACACATAGAACCCCATATGAGGCACATAGGTGACTTCGTCGTCAAACATCTTGGTCGTCCCTTGACGTTTAGCTACTGATTAAATAACATATTATAGAATTAGTTGGGAACTTAGACCACCTTGACCACAATGTTAGTCTCTAGTTCACCGATGTCATTTTCAGGATCTTACATTCTCCCACAATTTGACAACATTTGTCCTTGAATGACACTTGCAACTCTCCGAACACTTCAAAGAATAGAGAATAAACTACCAGCACAGAAACAAACCACACAAAATATTATCAAGGATAAAAAATCAATTTCACATAGTAAAGAGATTCACAACACAACAAGAAACTAGAATACACTTCTATAACTCATTATGCTACGAAACTCACATTCTTTATTACAAATAGTAAAAACTCATTTTATATATTCATTATTATACTCATAAACACCAGTCCTAACCACATTAAAGTAATTTTAGAACTAAAAAAACATTAGTCAATTTCCCAAAAATATTACAGTGAGCAGTTTTCCAATTCTACAATGATTTTAACAAATTTAAAAAAAAAACAAGTTTAAAGAAATTAATGATATAGATATGCTAATATAAAGGTAACATAATATAAACATCTTTCAGAACATGCTTATAGCTCAATACAATAAACAATGCAAGAAGTTAATGAAATTCAATTTCAACCGAACTCCTAAACATCATGCACATGCAACAACTAAACCACCTGTATAGCCATAATCCCCCGCTTTGTTGGAATCCATATCACAATAAGAGAAGGACAAGGACTTACCAATATCATCATCCCTTCATCCTGCTTGTTACCTCTAATCCAAAGTGCGTAGAAAAGCCTCTTTGTTGGAGGATCATCCTTTGGAACACTAGGCTCAACATTCTTTCCATCTTTTCCTCAAAAGGCAATGTTAGGACATTCTCTAACTTTATGTACATCTTTCCACATCAAAAGCAACTTCACCATAATGTTTCTAACCACAAGTATCACATGTAGGTTTGCCATCTTTGGAACTACCTCCTTTTTTAACCTTGAATTTGGCACTCCTAGATTCTTCTTGAGTTTGATCACTCTTTTTGAACCTAGGTTGCACTTGATCACTAGCAACATTCCTTTTCAAATTCATTGAGATCTTCCTCAGTTTAGACTATTGAATTGATTGTGCATACACCATCAGTCTAGACAAAGTCATGTCATCATGTAGCATAGCCGTATGACATGCTTCCTTCACTAAGTCGACTACACCGGTCAAAAAGCAACTCATTTCGTCCCTTGGATTAGACATTAGGGATGGTTCATATCTAGAAAAAGTTGAGAAATTTAAAGAGTATTCCTCAACACTCATATTGCCTTGCTTAATATTGATAAACTTCTCTACTTTTACCTCTCTCCTCTCACGGGGAAAGTACTAGCCTAGAAAAGCTTCATTAAAATCTTCCGACTCAATAAGATCCTACTCACCGGCCTGTTATCCTTCTATTAAGTGTACCAAATTTGAGAAACATCCTTCAATTTATATGAAGCCAACTTCGCCTTCTCCATAGATGTAACCCCCATAGCACTCAATACCTTGTACACTCCATCAAGAAACTCTTGGGGATATTCATCTACCTTAGAGACAAGAAAGATTGGATGATTCAACCTCACAATGTCTCTCAACCTAGATTTCATAGTGCTCTCCACAACCCCAAGCAACATACTAAAATTATTTTGAGTAGTTACGACTCAGGCGATAGTAAGCGAAGCATCTCTAATCTCCCTATTAGACATATTCGGAACCTTATTTCCTCCTACCACATCATAGGCATGACGAACTTGAGCACCTTGGACACCTTACCATCCTAGAGAAACTTGCTCAAGTTGCTCAACTTGAGGAGGAATCTTCTTATTCAACCTCTTCCCTTCCAACCTTATTGTGGACATCCTTCTAGTATTCATCTCATACAACCACAAGGAAACACATTTACAAGAAGACTCATAGCATTACTCTATCGCATGATATAGGAGTAGAAGAGAAGGGAAACACTATTGTCCTATAAACTCTTGCACATAGATGTGTCGTGACTCACACTGATGCTCAAGACTCTACTAGACGTGACTTGATGAGACTTTTTGATTCCTAAGACTACTTTCACCAACTTATGCTCTCATACCATGCTTTGTCACATCCTGAGACTACCCCGAGAAATTAGGGCACAATCTTGGATAGTGGAACGGCATACTCGACCTCTCGGAAGTCTTATACAAGCCTCTCATATGATCCATCACATATACAAAATGGAAAGTAGTTCGTAATTATAAAATTTCATAAAACAATATCATAATATTAAAAACTCTTTCAAATAGAAGTAATAGGAAATACTAAGTCTCAATCTCACCACTTACACAAAAGAATACTTAGGACACGGCCTATAAAAAATACAAAATATACTACTATATAGTCTGTTACAATCCTTCAATAAGAAACTTAAAAGACATATATGTCCTCGAGTCAAGTGAGGACATACTTCAACTTCTCTTACACGATCTTCTAAATCTTAGTCTTCTTCCCAAATGCTCTTCACCTACCAACAACTATATAGATAGATAGATAAAAGCATGAAATTAGTAAAACCACATGTACTAACTATGAATTATGCAAAAAAATATAAAAATGGACATTTATTGTAAATATGATTCTTTTCATTTAAATATCATAATATCATGATAAGAACAACATTTATCAACTTAGAATCACATAAGAAAAGATCCAAACCAAAAAACGAATTTAAGAGGTCACTTCATAGTAACGTATCTTCACTGTTACAGTGAAGTATTTAGTACTACACCAGTACACCTTTTAGCATGTAATATCCTCACTAAAGCTATCCTAAGATTCTGTCAAAAGCCGGATTGTGGAATCCGAACCGCGACTGGCATTGTTAACTTCTAAGAGGTCGCAGACAAGCATTTTCTTAGCTTTCATTACAATCATATAGTTAAGTTTGCAAAAATATTAAAACTTTTTATTTACATATTGAAGTGTACATAAAATTCATATAGTATTCTACTAGCTCAAACTCAACAACCATCTATCAATAGATTAAACAAATGAAATAAATGATCTTAATAATAAAAATATTAGTTCGCCAGTTGGCCTTATTACAACTCTTTGAATAAATACTTCAAAGGAAACACTAAAGACAGTAGTCACAAGCTAAATGTAAATAAATAAGATAGAATAATAATGTTTAGCATCCTAGAACTCAAGAGGTCGCGGACAAGCATCTTTTTAGCTTTCATCACAATCATACAGTTAAGTTTGCAAAAAAATTAAAAAATTCTATTTACATATCGAAGTGTACATAGACTTCATATAGTATTGTATATGAGTTGTATTCTAGTATCTCAAACTCAACAAACATCCATCAATAGATTAATTAAATGAAATAAATGATCTTAAAAATAATAATATTAGTTCGCCAGTTGGCCTTAATACAACGCTTTGAATACATTCTTCAAACGAAACACTAAGGACAATAGTCACTACACAAATAATTAAATAAGATAGAATAATAATGTGTAGCATCCTGGAAGTCAAGAGGACCTACAAAATTCTGGAGATCGATATTACAAACTACTTTGTCGAACTTCAAAGTTTTTGAGAACCTGCGCCTATCAAAATAGTAAATAGATATGAGGTTAGTACACACTTTTACTAAGTATGGGTGTATGCACATAACACATAAGTGACAATACATGAAAAAGGAAAGTTGTCCCTAAACAATATGTCAATCACGGTCACAACATTAGTTCTCACTCAAATCGTTAATCTTGATTAGTGATATAATTATGAAACGTTCTCATGGAATTAAGGCACACAAGTAGTTTTCTATATGAACATAAGACCTTGGATTGATGAACATAATTTTAGAACAACTTAATCAACGTTTATAATTTTTGATCAGCAGGCCAAGAGTTGCCTTCTTAATTCTTAGGTTATTTTTCAGTCCTTTCTATCTTTTGTTGTATAGTTCAATAATATCCTATGATCTTTTGTTTCACTTTCATGCGCAACGATTCATTTTAGTCCCATACCTTTATTGAATTGAGTAAGTAATTCACAAGACTAAGGAAACGATTGGCTACCCTACTTATGAGTTCGATTTCTCATTCTTCTTTTTGTAGGGTATGATTATATTAATATGCAAACCTGTATTGTCTACGCCCCTTATTTAATTATTTTCATAGTGTATAGTTCTTGGGACATAATCCATGCTACATTATTCGCTACCCAACTTGTTATGTCTATCAAACACTAGTGATTAATGTTCATTAAGCTCTTACTTTACTTAATTCACTATGAACTTATGATTCTACTCCTTTGCTCGATTGTTCACTCTGAACATGCTACTTTATTATTTTTTGTTCTCTTAAAGATTTCTCTTAGGATTAAAGGAAGTCGATCATGCGAGTTATATGAAATCCAGTGTCTCCCTCACACCAAAATGGGTGATTCACCGATTAAAGTGAACCAAGATCTGTGTCTTCCCCACACTAAAAAGAGGGGTTAACTAGCTAAGGTGAACCGTATGGATGTATTTCCCCCCCCCCCCCGTAAGGGGGGTTCACGTCTGTAGTAAACCGGATGCTTGTCCTGAGCTATAACCGACATAGATCATGTGAGATAAATATGAAATCCTATGTCTCTCCCAGACCGAACAGAGGTGGAATCACTGGCCAAGGTGAAACCTAAATTTCTAGCATTCTTTAGTGGGTGGCGTCCACTAGCTAGGTGCCCCTATGTTGGCTCTAAGTCTAGGAGATGTACGGAGACCCTAGTACACCGGGGTGGTGATCTTATATCATGAGACTGACATGTACTGGCACAAGCTCATTGTTATTTTATCTGTGCTAAGCTTAGATTTTTATATTTTTATGTTTTAGAGTTTATTCACACATTATGGAACCTTGCTTCTAGTTATGAGGTGTACTTGCTCTATGTATGACTGGTCATCCATATTTTTACTTGATGATTATTATCTTAAGTCTTTTCTTATCATCATGGTGCAAGTGAGACTGGTCTCACGGACTCTAGCACCCTATTATGTGAGTATTCTTGACATAACGATTAACTATACTTGAGACTCGTCTCACTTCTTTCTAACATTGTATATTAGGTCAGTTTCATAACTTAACTCTTAGTTATTTCTTTACTCACCTTAACTTGTTCGTGTAACTAACTAACCTTATATAATTCGTTATGATGGTTATTGATTCTTTGTAAGAGGTTATGGCATTTACAAGTTGTGTGGATAGGGTATATTGGCACTTGCCCCATTGATTGTCATACCATATGTAATGAGTTTATTGAATTTAGATTGGTATCACTTTGCATCTTTTGAATTTATTAGTACTAGCAAATTTGTAGGCACAAAATAAAACAATGATAGTATCACAAGCCAATTCAATCATTCATTACTACAATATAGTAATCTAACATGTTAAACAATTCAACTTTTAGCCATTAATTAAAATGTAAACAATCCAACAAATACTCATAACAAGTCTAAGATTAGGGAAACACACGTAGGCATTATAACATTCAATGTTCATGTAAATAACACCCGAAGTATGCGGATCTAACATGTATATTTCACTCGACATTCAAATCAGAAAAAATAGACAAAATGATCAGTTAATAAAACATACAATCAACTATTCATTGATAAATACAGTATTAATAGTACAAGAATCGGAAATCAGGAGAACTAGGTAGATGAAAATGCGATTCAATGGGGACAACCCTAGTTTTTATATTCTTCAAGTAAAAACGTTTGAAAAGCCTCGTGGATAAAGATATTCCATAAAATAAAACCCATACCTTTCTGTAGAATTTATTCTATGAAGATCACTACGAACATTGCTTGAAAAAACCTTGAAGTGTTCTTGCTAGCGCCTAGGGTTTCAGTCACGGCTTCCTTGTTCTTATGATGGCGTTAATGGTGATCAATTTATGTATAAATCTTTTAACTATTAATTTTTTAACTATTTAAACTAATATTATATACCTAACTAAAAAGATTAAATAGTTAATTACCAAAACGCCCTTCCTAGATTGACTAGAATTAGAGAACTTCTTTGACTTAACTGATTTTTGGGTCTTTCCTTGGGATCAATTTTGTCTATTTAATTTAATAAATTAAGTTAATAAATTAATTAATTAAGTATTCAAATGTAATTATTAAAATACCCATAAGTTGTTAGGACCATAATCAACCATTTTTACCATCCTATGTTAGGTACTAGGTCGTCCCTAAATTAGTTAAGTTATTTAGGTGTCACCCGATAAGGTCTGAGGTTTTTGGGTTCCTTGTCTTATCGTTCTTTGTTCATCATAGTTTGGTAATTTATTTAGGTTAGTAGGTTAGGGTCTAGGGTAGGTTAGGGGGTCTCGTCCCACGCAGTTGGATAAGCACGTGCGTCTGTCCCCCCAACCTCCCTAACAGATTCGGTTAGGGTGGTCCCCTTTGGCCGGTTTTCACATGTGTTGTGTGTTCTTTCCCAAGTAATTATTTTGAAGGTTCATTTTGAATATTAAATTATTGTCCCAAGGATCGTGACTATGTCCTTAGGCACTGCTTACTCTACATGATCATTTTAAATGGTTGTGTGCTCGTACCTAATTGTGACATAAGGAATAAAGTATTCTATCGTAGTGTCTTAATTATAGGTAAATTTCTTAAACAATTTTGGAATATTTTTTTATGTTGGGTATTATATAGAAATTCGCTAACACCCCTTAGACAATTATCTATACTATGCCTAATATTTCTCAATATTAGCCATTGAGATGCCTATGTACCCCCAATACGCATTCTTAACAACCTATTGTTCTCATCACTAGAAATTCAATTTTCCGGAATATTACATTATCCTCCCCCTCATAGGAACATTCGTCCCCGAATGACATTACTTATCATTTTAAACCAAAAAGGGTATATCTTTCGAAACTCACATTAGCATGCTAGAACTTTATCTTCCTGGCTGTTTGATTCACAAATTACTTAGTATGATGCACATACTCTAAGCTTATATGAAGCTTGTTATTTCAGATAGAGGAATTTCTTTCTCCATTATACTTTAACTTAATGCACACCACACTCATGCAACACAAAATCACGTAAAAGCTATACAAATACAACAACCTGAACTCATATAGTGCAAGTATAAAGCACACAATTATGGACTTCAAAAACAAAAAACCTCCTAATGCACTATGATTAAGAATTGTATTAAAAAAACGGACTTATATAACGTTTATCTAGCCTCAAGAACTGAATAAGTGAGGATAACAGGATGTCATGTCATCCTCAACCTCTCAGGTCGGCCTCGTCCTCCCATGTCGCTCCCTCTACAAGGTGGTTCCTCCATAACACTCTCACGATTAGAACCTCGTTGTTCCTCATTTGCTGCACTTGACAATCTAAGATTTCAAAGGGAACCTCTTAAAAGAAAGGTTCCCATCGACTCCTAACCCTTCGATGAGTAGAATGGACTCGGGATCACCTAGACACTTCTTAAGCATTGAAACGTGAAACATGGGATGCACATAATCTATGTCATTTGGTAAGTTTGGTTCATAAGTAACATTTCCTACTCTTTGCAAGATCTCATACGAAAAAAATATACTTTGGACTCAATCTTACCAAAACGCATCACCCCTTTCATGGGTGATATCTTGTGGTACAATTGATCACCTACTTCAAATTCAAGATGTCTTTTTTGGTTATCTACATACCATTTTGACGACTATATGCAGTAGCCAACCTATCTCGGATCTTTCTCACCTTTTCAAAACTTCATGTATGATTTCGAGACCCAAGATGGCAGTTTCTCCCACTTCAAATTGTCCAACGACGGATATAAATCTCCTACCATCCAATGCTTTGAAAGGTGTCATAGAAATACTGGATCGGTAGCTATTATTATAAGGGAAATCGATTAAGGGAAAGTGATAGTCCCAACTCCCTTTAAGTCCATAAAACGTGCTTTCAACATTTCTTCAAGGGTTTGGATGGTGCATTGTTCTTGTCCATCCGTTTTGAGGGTGAAACGCGGTGCTAAGCTTTACTTGTGCACCCAAACTGTTTTGAAAAGATCTCCAAAAATACGAAGTGAATTGGGCTCCCTATCTAAATTATAGCTAAACGAATCACATGCCACCTCACAATCTCATCAATATAAAGTTTGGCAAAGTCCTCGGCTCGGTAAGTGGACTTCACACGAATGAAGTGTCCGTACTTGCTCATTCGTTCAATAATGAACCAGATCGAATTGTGCATCTTTCTTCTTCTTGGCAAACCAACCACGAAATCCATATCAATGACCTCCCATTTCCACGTTGGAATCTCGACCTGTTGAGTAAGACCCGCAGGCTTAATGTGTTCGTCCATGACTCGTTGGCAACTGGGACATTCTTCTACGAACATAAAGATGTATCGCTTCATACCTTACCACTAATAAATTTCCTTTAGATCATGAAACATCTTGGTGGATCCAGGATTAAGGGAATACATATAGCCATGAGCCTCTACAATAATATTTGGCCTCAAAGCGCGAATATTTTGTTGGTGCAATCTTGTTTGGTACCTCAGTACATAGTCTCCCCCTAGGGAGAACAATTTATTCATCTTACCCAACACCAAATCTTTCAACTCCCTGAGTATCGGATCGAGATATTTCTTGGCTTTAACATCAACAACAAAATAGGATTCAGAACTTGAGTGGACCGTAACACCCCCATCTGGTGCATCTACGAGCCGTACTTCTAAACTTGCTTATCGGTGTACATCTTTAACAAACTCCTTCTTACCTAGGTTATAGTGAACAATCAGGTCGTAATGTTTTAGTAATTCTAGCCATCTTCTCTAACGAAGGTTTAATTCTCTTTGTGTAAAACGTATTGAAGACTTTTCTGGTCATTAAATACATCTACATGTTACCATATAAGTAGTGTCTCCAAAGCATCAACACAAACACATTGCAGCTAGTTAGAGATTGCGTGTAGGGTAGATCTTCTCCTGGAATTTTAATTATCTTTATGTGTATGAAATCACCTTACCATCTAGCATAAGAACACATCCCAAACCTACTCGGGAAGCATTACAAGACATCACACACCCTTCACCGCTTCTTGGAAAAGTCAGGACTGGGCTGATGTGAGTCGATCCTTAAGTTCTTGGTAACTCTTCTGACACTTTTTAGACCAGTCAAACTTTTCTTTCTACTCTGATAACACATTTAATGGAGAAACAATTGCGGAAATACCTCCACAAATCGTCGATAATAATTAGCCAAACCCAATAAAGTTTTAATATAGGTAGGGTTAGGAGTCTCGGCCAATTATTCACCACCTCTATATTTTTCGTATCAACTTTAACACCTTCATAGGTCACCACATGACCAAGGAAAGTCACTTATCTCAATCAAAACTCACATTTACTAAACTTCGCATACAACTCATGTACTTTAAGTACTTTCAATGTCATTCTAAAATTATGTTCATACTCTTCTCTAGACATACAGTATATGCGGATGTCATCTATGAATACTACGACGAAAGAATCAACATATTCACAGAAGACTCTAGTTATAAGTTCCATAAATGCGGTTAGTGTGTTAGTGAGACCGACTGACATGACAAGAAACTCATAATGGCCATATCTAATTTTGAAGACAGTCTTAAGAATGTCCTCTTGTCTTACCCTTAATTGGTGATAACCCGACCAAAGATCTATCTTATAAAAGAAACTTAAACATTTAGTTGATAAAAAATATCATGGATTCTAGGAAGAGGATTTCTGTTCTATATAGTGACTTTGGTGAGTTTCCAATAATCGATACACATTCTAAGAGTTCCATCCTTTTTCTTAACGAACAACACTAGAGAACCCCATGGGGATATGCTCGGTTGGACGAAGCCCTTATCAAGTAAATATTTTAACTAAAACTTCAACAATTTAAGTTCCGTTGTGGACATTCTTTACGCGGGGTTAAAATTGTTTTAGTGTTAGGATATTCTAGGTCAACACTGGAATCCATCACACATTCGGGAGGAATCCCTGGTAAATCCTCGGGAAAGACATCTTGAAACTCATTGACTACGACACAAAGTCTATGGAAGGGACTTTTTTTTCTATGTCTTTAACTCTAAGTAAGTGGCATAAATATCCTTTGGATAACATATTATTAAATTTAAGATCGGAAACTATTTGGATTGTTGGATTTGAACCACGCCCTTCCCATTTTAACTCTAATTCATTAGGAAACTGAAAACTTACTACCCTATTTCGACAATATATAGTAGCATAGCATTTATGAATTCAATCCATGCCCAAAATTATATAAAAATCAAGCATGGTTAATTCTATTAGATCTGCATGAGTAAGTTTATTGAGAACAATAATTGGTCAATTTCTATAGACCCTCTCGACCCTAACACTGTCCCCTATAGTAGTACTCACTAAAAATGGATCATAGAGAATCTAAGGAAACAAGTCAAATTTACTAGCTACTAAAGGAGTAAAAAAAGACAAGGTCGATCTTGGATTTAATAAAGCATAAATAGGAAAACAAAAGACAAGCAAGTCGCCAGTAACAACATCTGCGGACTTCTCTTGTTCCTCTCTTCCTTTGAACGCACCAAATCGGTTCCTCTTAGGAGGTTTGGCTGCTTCATTGGGATTCGGCCGAGGATGAGCATCTGCCTTAGCCGAATTCTACACGTTTGGGCAGTCCCTAAAAACATTCCAACACTTAACACACCCATAACATCCATTTAAACCTACCATGCACTCAATTTTGTGCACACGGTCGCACTTATCACACTCCCTTCAGCCAATCTGGTTATTCTTCTCATTGCCCTTCTTGGCATTAGTATTTTTAGATGGAGTATATTACTTGAGAATTCGTGACCCTTCTTTAACTTGGTCTTATCCGGAATCCCAAATAAATTTTAACATAGTTTGAATCGTACTGATCCGAGGGTCGCGACTTCTTGCTCTCTCGGCTTCTCCTTCTATGACCGTTTTTTCTCAACTTTTTGTGCAGGGACCATCAACCTACCAAGGTCCATATTATCGTGAAACATCTCTGCCCGACATTCCTGTTCTAAATCCTCTGACACACCATTCAAAGACCTACTCATGTCATCCCTGCTATTGGCCACAAGAGAAGAAGTATAACAAATTTAAAAGAGTATTCCTTAACCGACATAACTTGTAGTTGTAAGTTGATGAATTCCTCGACCATAGCCTCTGTCTTTTCTCTGGGAAAGAACTTTTCTAGGAATGCAGTTTTGAGAACGTCCCAAGTGATGGCGACTTCACTAGGTGTTCGACCATCTTCCCGCGTCCAGTACCGAACTTGAGCCACATCTCTGAGTTGGTTAGCACCCAACTCAGCCTTTTCTTCTTCATTAACCCCAATGGAAAAAAAAATCTTATAAACCTCATCCACTAACCCTTGAGGATCCTTTTTTTATTGGACCCATAGTAGACTGAAGGATTCATCCTAGTAAAATTCCTCAACCTACTAGCCATAGTGTTAACATGCGGATTCTCTTAGGGAGCAACTTCTCTAGTGGCTTGAGTCGTGAAGGCCTGTACTGTCACTGTAATGGCTTGGTCCATCTAAAGCAGTGCCTCCCTTACTTCTTCATCTTTCATCTAAACTAAATTAGTGGGCCTGTTCTTTAGTGTCTAGAGCTTGAGGACGAGCTTGATTGCCTCGAGCAGCACTTCTTCGACCCTTCTGTTGGCGTTTCTTCTTGTGTTCATTGTCTGCACGTATACACAAAAAGGAAGTTAGATACTAGAATGATACCAAAACTCAAAGATCTAGAAAGCACAATGAAGAGTAGAAGAAGTGAAAATACCTAACATCGCAGAGTCTCTAAATCATGATCGTTGTGCACTTCACACCATCAGTTAGAAACTATGCAACATGGTTTTGTTGAGTCTTAGTTCCTAGGTAAATTAACCTCATGCTCTGATATAAAGTTTGTCAATATCAAAATTATGGAATCCGAACCACGACCGACGTCGTTAACCTTTCAAAGGTCGTAGACAAACCTTTTCTTATCTTTCATAAATTTGCTAAAATTTTAAAACTTTATATTTACTTATCGAAGTGTACATAGACTTCATATAGTATTTTATAAGATTGGTATTCTATTATCTCGGAATCAGTAACCATCTATCAATAGATTAAACAAATAAAATAAATGAGCATCATAATAACAATAATAGTTCGCCAATTGGCCTTATTACAACTCTTTGAATTAATACTTGAAAGTAAACGCTAGGGACACTAGTCACTAGCTAAATCTAATGTGCTAATCTAGAATAATAAAGTGTTGTATCCTCGAACTCAAGAGGACCGACCAAAGTCTGGAGATCGCTATTCCAAACTTCTTCGTTGAACTTCAACCTTCTTGAGAACCTTCCCCAATAAAAATAGTAAATAGATATGGGGTTATTACTCACTTGTACTAAGTATGGGTGTATACACATAACACATAAGGGAAAATGCATGAACAAAGAAAGCTCTTCCTAACAATATGTCAATCACGGTCACAATGTCACTTCTCTCTCAAATTGTTAATCTTGATTCATGATATAAATATGACACTTTATCATGCAAATAAGGCACACAACTCATTTTATATATGAATAAAAGACCTTGGAATCATGAAATAATTTTAAAACAACTTAATCAACATTTAAAATATTTGATTTGTAGGCCGAGAGTGGCCTTCTCCATACTTAGATTATTTTTCAGTCCTCTTTATCTTTTGTTGTATAGTTCAATGATATCCTTTGATATTATGTTTCACTTAAAAGTGTAATGATTCATTGTAGTAACATACATATAATGAGACGAGTAAGCAATTTACAAGACTAAGGAAACGATTGGCTACCCTAATTATAAGTTGGATTTCTCATTCTTCTTTTTGTTGGGTATGATTTTATTAATAAACCTATATTTATTCGCTAGGCCCCTTATTTGATTATTTTCAAAACATATAGTTCTTAAGACATAATACATGCTCCATTATTGGATACCCCAACTTGTTATATCTATCAAACACTAGTTATTAATGTTCATTAAGATCTTACTTTACTTGGTTCATATGAACTTATGATTATACTCCTTTGCTCGATTGTTCAGTGTGAACATGCTACTTTATTCTTTATTACTCTCTTAAAGAATTCTCTTACCATTAACGGAAGTAGATTATACGAGCTACATGAAATCTAGTGTCTTCGCAACACCGAAAAGGGGTGATTCACCGATTAAAATGAACCAAGCTCTGTCTCTTTCCCACACCGAAAAGGGGGGTTCACCGGCTAAGGTGAATCGTGTCGATGTCTCTACACCTTAAGGGGGGTGCATGACTGTAGTGAAATAGATGATTGTCCTGAGCTTTAAACGACATAGATCATGTGATCAAAACATGAAATACAGTGTCTCCCCCAGATCAAAAATAGGTGGAATCACTGGTAAAGGTGAAATCTAACTTGCTAGCGTTCTTTAATGGATGGCGTCCACTAGCTAGGTTGTAGCATTTCTAAATCTCAAAGCATGTCGTAAAGCCTATCCTAGGTGAAATGAAATATAAGTACTGTTTCTATGTCTATTTAAATTAATTAAGGTTAGTCAATGTTTCTAACAACCAAAATATTCAAGAACATCCATGACGTTCAGAAAAATGGCTCAAATGAGTACTAGGGTGTCTTAGACATTTGACTAGTTTTATGAGTAAGAATTGAACAAAATTTGGTTAAAATATGTATGAAACGTGTTAAGGATGTTTAATGGATAAAAAGTTTGGTCACGACTCCCCAAGGACCAACCAAGGTCCCTTGAGAAGGACCGTAATGTTCGACACAACACTGTCTGGCAGTGTTCAATCGATGGACAAGGAAATGGACCGTGTGTTGACATACAGGGCGTTGATGCCACTCTTGTCCCACACTTATCCATGGTGAGGAATACCCTAGCCTGAAAAACACTTTGTTAGAAATGACGGAGTGTGGGACGAGAGGGGTAGAGCCCGTTGACTCATAGACGGCCTATCATTCGGGCTCTCGTCTTCGAGGGTCAAATTTGCTACAAAATTTTAAATGGTCTCATTTTATTAATTACGTGGTTTTTTTGTTATTTAGGTGTTTAGGAAAGCCTAATTAAGTAAGTTAACCCCTCATATAAAGACCCCAACCCTCATTAGTCTAAACACAACTCACAAAATAAACTCTCTTCCTTCTCTCTACTATCTCTCTGTATTGATAGACACCATTAAATACATAGATAAGAAAGGTCTTTGGTGGATGTAAATGGTCTAATTCACTATCAAATTTTCTTCAAACCTAAGGGTATGTGATATAATTCACCTTTGAGACTTCTTTCCTCAAAGGGCTCCTTCAAAGGTTTTCTAAAAGTTGAGTTTTCATATTGGATTAATTAAATTATGAAATTGATGCTATGAATTGACTTGTTTATACTTTATTTAGTATATAATGAGAAGAGAATCATGTATTGTAACTTAATTTGGATAAATTGAAATGGTTTGTTCTTGATTGTAGATTATGACCTTTGACCACTAACCTTAGGTTTTATCTTGATATGAATTATGTTGGGTTTGATTCAATTGACTTTATTATTGGTTAAATGATCATTAATTGTTGTTATTACATTGATAATAAAAATATTTCGATTAATTGTATTCATTCGTGTTAGTACGTGATGTATTGATCTAGGTTAAGAAAATAGACTTAGACATCATGTTTTCATGCTTTGGTTTAGTGTTGATTATGTTATATTGACTCTTCTAACTTCATTATCATGTGGAATATTTGATTATTATTTGTGTTATTAGTCAAATTAGGTTGAGTTGGAAGTTTATGTTAAGGTCCTTAATATGAAACATGGAGAGGTGTTGGTAAGTCTTGACTATTCAATTTCTAAGTTCAGTTTTGGATAATAGAGATCAAGTCATGATGTTATGTTCGAGTAGACGTTTTTTCGTGTTATAGAATTGTATGATAATTGAATTGAAATGTCTTATTCTTTCGTTGTGAGGTTGTTTAGGGTGTACTTGTTATATGGATGGTGATGTGTAATAATGCTCCCTACTACGATTTGATATTAAAAGTGTTAACCTGACTTATATGAATTGTGATGAATATACAAGGGATAGACCCTATGACATAAACTAAGTAAAAATGTTTAATAAAACTTAAATACATTTCAATAAAGGGGACTTATCTTAGCACCGAGTGAACTTTTACGTGAGGGAGTGACACCTTCCTAAGTAGGGAAGGTAGGGTTCACTACGGTCCTCACATGGTAGATAGCCTTAGGACCCAAGGTAGGCTCTATAGTTGATTTCTCCATGATTTTTCCTAAGTTTCATAAATTATGTTTCCACCATAGGATACTAGCTAGTGGATTCACCTACAAAGCTACGTTTATGTTAGGTTTTACCATGGCCGGTAGACCACCTTCCATTGTTGTAAGGTTTCATGACAACTTATTCCACATTATCTCATATGGTATATGTCGGTTAAGGCAAGTGTTCCCTAAACTAAAATAAATGCATGTAATATAAACTAATCGAAGTGACTTGAGCGGTTTGATTTTAGCCTATCTAGGGGTATGGGACTCTTCCTATGTCTTGTACTACTTTCTCTTGATAGGAGCTTTAATAAGTTAATATTATGTATGCACAATATGATATAATGTAAATGACTTTATATGTTAAATAAAATGCTGATGAACATGGGATTGGTTATTATTGTTAAAGAAGGAACATCATATGAGATTGAAGACTATGCTATGTGAAGTGAATTACTAATTATGATCTTTAGAAGGTTACTTGATTAAGTAGGGTTATGGGGATTTTTTTTGTCATTGCACTTGTGTCTTTATAAGGATTATGATTTGTAGGGTTGCTTTGATATATACATGAGCTACTCGTATTCATTCTTATGATGTTATTACTTGAAGATAGAGTTTTATGAGATAATCGGCTGAAGTACGTTGATATACATATGAATTAATTAAATTGTGTAGTATTTTTAAAGGATTCATTAATTTGCTGATTTTTGTATAAGTCCTTTAAGAGGTAAATGACATGATTTCATTAAATAACACTTTTTAGCATGCTTTGATGGTTATGTGCATATGGTCTCATACATAGTATGTGTGGCATACTAACCTTTTTTTCTCCCTTTTTCCCAAATATTTTAGGTTCCGGTTGTTGAGGTTTGATTTGAGGCGATTGAGAGGAAGACTAGGTTATTCTTATCATTCAACTGATTGGTCCTACGATGCCTATATTCTACCTATGGGTTTAATTATCTCTTATGACATTCATATTGACTCTACTTTTTATTTGAGTCAACTTTGTAAAAAACCAATATGTGTCTTACTTTTATTGTTGTAGCCCTATGTCCATGTTGAGATTCTCTTCTTAGATGGTTCATGAGATGAGACTAATTTTATGACTCGAATTCTATCTTATATATGTGTTTGAAATAAAAGTAGAAGACTATATAATCTTCTTATGCAAACGAGTCTATGTATACTAGACATTAATATTATTATGTGTATGTAGAGGTCTATGTAAACCTCTGATTAGATATAATTAAAAAGTTTTAACTCTTCTGTATTTTTAATCGAT
Organism: Solanum peruvianum; assembly: GCA_027705065.1. Taxonomy (NCBI): domain Eukaryota; kingdom Viridiplantae; phylum Streptophyta; class Magnoliopsida; order Solanales; family Solanaceae; genus Solanum; species Solanum peruvianum. Next base: position 24,535,695 of record JAKWJD010001763.1, read on the forward strand.
GAATGCAATGATGTAAGACTAAGAGGCTAGTCATAGTACTCAAAGAGGATGACAACGTTGGTTACGTCTGGGATATGACAAACTTGGTATTAGAGCATGAGTTTGAATATACTAGATGTTGAGGTCTATATCAACCACGTCTATGTAGGTTTGTATTCATATTTGTGAAGCACACCACACTTATGCATAGGAACTTATTTGATGCTTAGGAATCACTCTCATTTTTTAAATCAATTATCGTGCCTCTAGAGTTTATTTCTTATATTATTACACCTAAAACTTGTATTTTGGTTATATAAGATTAATACTTAGAGGAATGCAATTACGAGACTTAAGAAGAAGGTTGCTAATACGGGAGTTCCTCCTCATAGTGCCCAAGTTCTTACTCTTGAAGAGGTTGTAGTTGATGAATAAGCTCCAGCTATTCCTCCACCTATGACAGAGGCTCAGATGACGGATAGTCTTGCTCAAATGACCTAAGCCATGAATACTAAAAGCCTAATCCGCAACGGTTCAAGCCCAAGCTATGACTACCCTAGCCAATCGGAATGTTGCACCTAGGGTTCAACAACAAGCTTCTACTATGGCATCCCGAATTAGGGACTTCGCTAAAATGAATCCCCCTATGTTCTATGGGTCTTAGGTTGATGAAAACCTACAAGAATTTACTGATGATGTTTACAAGATACTATGTGGTATAGGGTTGTCTACGAATGAGAATGCGAGTTGGCCTCATACCAATTTAAGGATGTGTCTCAAACTTTGTTTTTGAAATTGAGGAATAATAGACTACTCTGAGGTGGGCCGGTGACTTGGGAGATCTTCAAAAGTGAATTCCTTAATCGGATTTTCCCAAGGGAGATGATAGACACTAAGGTGGTGGAATTCATTAACCTTCACCAAGGAGGTATGAGTTGTTCATGATTACTCTTTGGAGTTCATTCAATTGGCTAAATATGATCCTTCCTTTTTCACTGATCGTAGAGATGAAATGAGTCACTTTTTGACGGGTGTATCAGATTACTTGCAAGAAGAATGTCATTCTGTGATGCTTCATCATAATATGAATATTTCCCATCTTATGGTGCATGCTAGGAGATTTGAGGAGGCTAATGCAAAAATTAAGGATAGCGATTCAAAAAGGACAAGGTTGTTTGACGGCGGAGCTATGAAAGATAGGCTTGCGTATCAAGACAAGCCTAGATTCAAGAAGAGGTTCTCAAATAAAGTTCCATCCAAATTTCCCAAGACTAGGGATGAGAATACCCTAGGCCTAGAGTTCAAAAAGGGAAGAGTGGAAATTCATCTAATGAGAAGACATCTTGCAGTGAATGTGGGAAGAAGCATTTTGGTGCTTGCCTCCTTGAGTTGGACAAATGCTTTAGTTGTGGGAATATTCATCACAAGGTAAGAGAATTTCCTAATTCTAAGGAACAAGAAAAGGGTGAAAAACCAAGTGGTTCTAGTGATTCTCCCAGGACGAATCGCTTTCACGCTCTTCGTACTAGAGGTGAAAAAGAGGCCTCTCCTAATATGGTGACTGGTCTGTTACAAATCTTTGCTATTGATGTGTATGCTTTTCTTGATCTGGGTGTTACATTGACTTTTGTTACTCATTTGGTAGTGAAAATGTTGGATACTTTACCCGATGTTTAGCATGAACCTTTTGTGTTGTCTACTCTAGTTGGTTAATCAATTGTTGCAAAAAGAGTCTATCAAAATTGTGCTATCACTTTTGCCCAAGGAAGATGGATGTGGTGAGAAATTGGCCTAAACCTTAAACTCCGACTAACATTAAGAGTTTCTTGGGTCTAGCGGGTTACCATCGAAGGTTTGTGCATGCTTTTGCATCCATTTCATCTCCTTTGACTATATTGACTCAAAAGTGTAAAAAGTTTGAGTGGGCGGAGGCTTGTGAGAGGAGTTTCCAATTATTCAAAGATAGGATCATTTCCGCTCCGGTGTTGACTTTACCGGAAGGGGTAAAGGGGTTTGTTATGTATTGTGATGCATTTCGTGTAGGGTTGGGGTGTATGCTTATGCAAAATGGCAAGGTGATTGCCTATGCTTTGAGGCAACTTAAGGTGCATAAGAGAAACTATCCCACTCATTACCTTTAGTTAGAGGCTATGATGTTTGCTTTGAAAATATAAAGTCATTAATTGTATTGTGTTCATGTTGATGTGTTCACTAATCATAAGAGTCTCCAACATGTATTTACTCGAAAGGAGTTGAATCTCTATCAAAAAAGGTGGTTAGAGTTGTTAAAAGATTATTATATGAGTGCCTATATCACCCCGACAAGGCCAATGTAGTTGCGGATGCTCTAAGTCATATGAATATGGGTAGTGTATCGCACATTATATGAAGCCAAGAGAGACATAGTGAAAGATGTTCATAGGTTACCTAGATTGGGGTGCGATTTGAAAATTACCAAAAGGTGATGATATGGTTCATTTTAGCTGTGATTCATCATTGGTGGTTGAGGTTAAAACCAAGCAACACCTTGATAAACTATTTATGGAGTTAAAGAAATTCGTTTTTGGCAAGTTGAATGAGTTATTATCCTGGGGGGGGGGGGGTTGTTGAGGTACCAAGAGAGATTACGTGTTCCCGATGTAGATGGGTTGTGGGATCGGATCCTTGAAAAAGACCGTGGATCCCACTACTCCTCATCTGGGTTCGGCTAAGATGTAGCATGACCTTCGAGAGATATATTAGTGGGAAGTTTTGAAGAAGGACATAGAGGAATTTGTTGCTAAGTGTACGAATTGACAACAAGTAAAGGCGGAACATCAAAAGTTGGGTGGATTAGTACAAGAGATCATAGTTCCTACTTGAAATGGGAGGAAATTAATATGATTATTGTAGTAGGGTTGCCTCAAACTCAAAAGTCATATGATTCTATATGGGTGATTGTTGATAGGTTGACTAACTCCGCTCATATTATTCTAGTCAAATCCACTTATTCGTCGGAGGATTATGCAAAAATCTTCATAGATTATATTGTGTGTTGCCATGGTAATCCGTTATCCGTCATTTTGGATCAGGGTGCACAATTCACCTTTAGATTTTTGAGGTTATTCCAAGGAGGTTTTGGTACTAAGGTGAAATTGAGTACTGCTTTTCATCCTAAAACGGATGGTTAAGCGGAATGCACTATTCAAACCCTTAAGGATATGCTTAGAGCTTGCATTATTGATTTCAAAGGTAATTGGGTTAAACATTTTCCTTATGTGGAGTTTCTTATGATAATAGTTTTATTAATCCATCTCTATGGCTCCCTATGAAACCTTGTATGGTAAGAGGTGTAGGTTTCCTATAGGGTTTTTTGAATTTAGTGAGCCTTCGATTAGTGGTCCCAATTTGATATATACAACTTTCGAGAATGTTCACATCATAAGAAATTGGTTGCAAATAACTTATAGTCGACAAAAGCCCTATGCCGACAATAGGAGAAGGGATTTGGAGTTTGAAGAAGGTTGTAAGATGTACTTGAAAATTTCACCCATGAAGGGGGTGGCTAGATTTGGAAAGAAGGGGAGGTTGAGTCCTCGTTTTGTGGGTCCTTATGAGATATTGCAAAGGGTTGGTAAGGTTGCCTATCTCTTGAAACTCCCTAAAATTTAGCTTCACTTCATCCGGTTTTCCATGTTTTTATGTTGAAATAGGGTGCCGGTGATCCCAAATCCATTCTTCCTATTGAGGGCCTTGGAGTCAAGGATAATATCACTTATGAGGAGGTCACAGTTTAAATCCTTTATAGGCAAGTTAAGAGATTGAGGAACAAAGAGGTGGTTTCATTAAAACTGTTATGGAAAAACGACCTAGTTGAGTGTGCGACAAGGGAGGCCGAGGCCGACATGAAGACCTGTTATCCTCATCTTTTTGATGATTAAGGTTATCCATTATTTTTAATATTATCCTTACGACTAGAATTTGTGGTATCTTAATTTTTAGGTAAATTTTTGTAAAAAATTAATTTTTGAAAACTTCACAGTGATGCATATAATTAAGTTACTATAAATTTGCCTTGTAAAAAGGTGAAAATTTTCTTTTTGCTAATTTTCAGTTAGGTTTTGCATCTTGATATGGTCATTCTTTATGGAATTTATATGTAGCACGTTGATAAGATCAACTTTGTGCTAATTGACTCATGTAATGTATGTTGAGCTCATGTGTTTTGTGAGAAGGAAATACCTCATGATGAAATAGTTGAGCCTATTTGATGTAAGTTGAGTTTTGAAATTTCCTTATTGAAATGATGTGATACATGTTGATTTAATATTTTTGATTTGTTGAGCTACTAGTCTTGAGTCTATTTTTCCTTTAAAAGAGTGTTTAGTGTCATGCTGGGACGAATGTTCTTAAGGAGCGGATAATGTAACCCTTCAAAATCTCAAGACATGCCATAAAGCCTAACCTAGGTGCAATGAAGTTTAAGTACTATTTATGAGACAATTCAAATAAATTTAGGTTAGTCGAGTTTTTTAAGACCATAAAATTTCAAGAACGTCCATGACGTCTGGGAAGTTGGCTCACAAGAGTTCTAGGGTGTCTTAGCCATTTTACAAGTTTCAAGAGTCGGAATTGAACGAAAATTGGTGAAATTATGTGTAACATTCTTAGTTATTTTTCATGGTCTAAACATTTGGGTATGACTCCCCAAGGACCAATCAAGGCCCTTGAGGAGGACGCTAGTGTTAGACATAACACTGCCTAGCAGTGTTCAATAGACAAAAAACGGAACGGACCGTGTGTGGACAAACAGGGCATCGATGCCACCGTTTTCCCACACTTAAACATGGTTAGGATGGCCCTCGCCTGCACAGTTTTGTTAGCAACGACGGAGTGTAGGACGAGAGGGTTAGTGCCCGTCTACTCACATTATCGTCTGTGAGGGTCGAATTTGCTGCAAACTTTTAAATGATTTCATTTAATTAATTACGTGGTTTGGTGTTTGGTTAGGGGTTTTGGTAATCCTAATTAACAAAGTTAACCCCTCATATAAAGACCCCAACCCTCATTAGTCTAAACACAACTCATAAAATAAACTCTCTTCCTTCTCTCTACTTTCTCACTCTATTCGAAAACATCATTGAAAACTTAGCTAGGGAAGGGCTTTGGGGGCTGTAAATGGACAAATTAACCATCAAATTTTCTTCAAACCTTAAGGTATAGGATCTAATTCACCTTTGAGACTTCTTCACCAAAGGTCTTCTTGAATGGTTTTCCTAAAGTCTAGTTTGCATATAGGTATCACTAAATTACGTAATTGATGTAATGAATTCAATTGTTTATACTTTCTTTAGGATATAATCAGTAGATTATAACGTATTGTAACCTAATTTTAATAAATTGAGATGGTTTGTTCTAGATTGTAAATTATGACCCTCAACCCTAGGTATGATGTTGGTATGAATTATGTTGGGTTAGATTCAATTGACTTTATTATTTGTTAACTCATCCTAATTTGTTGTTATTAAATTGATCATAAACCTATTGTGATGAATTGTAGTCGTTCATTCTAATTATTGAAGTATTGATTTAGGTTTAGAAGATAGACTTAGACATCATGTTTTCAAGGTTCGGTTTAGTGTTGAATTATGTTTTAGAGACTCTTCTATGCTTATTATCATGTTTATTATTCCATTTTATTGGTGTATAGACACAAATTTCGGGTAGATGATAAGGACATCATGATGAAATATGGAGAGGTGTTGGTAAGTCTTGACTATTCAATTTCTTACTTCAATTTTGGATAATAGAGATCAAGTCATGAGGTTGTGTTGGAGTATACCTTTTTTAGGGCAATAGGATGTTATAATGATTGAATTGAAATTTCTTACATTTGGTTGTGAGGTTTCTTAGTGTTTATATGTTGTAAGGATGGTGATTTGTATTAATGTGCCCTACTACGATGTGATATGAAAACTTTTAACCTCACATAAATGAATTGTGATTAAAGGACTATGATGAAAAATATACAAGGGATAGACCATACGATACAAACTAAGTTATAACGTTTAATAAAGCTTAAATACATTTCAATAAAGGGGACTTAGCTTAGCACCGAGTGATCTTGTACATGAGGGAGTGACACCTTCCTAAGTTGAGAAGGAAGGGTTCAATACAGTCCTCACGGGTTGGATAGCCTCATGAATCAAGGTGGGGTGTTGAGTTGATATATCCATTATTTCCCCCAAGTTCCATAAACTTTGTTTCAACCATAGTATACTAGATAGTGGATCCACATAGAAAGCTACGTTTACGTTAGGTTTTACGTTTGCCGGTAGTCCACCTTCCATCGGTGTATGATTTCATGACACCAGATTCAACATTAGCTCATGTGGTCTATGTCGTTTAGGGAAAGTGTCCCTTAACTAAAATGAATGTATGAAGTATAACCTAAACGAAGTGACTAGAGGGTTAGGAGACACTACATATGCCTTAAACTAGTTAGCCATTATAGAAGGTTTGAGAAAATAATATTATGTATGTAAATGATGATATAATATAAATGATTTTATATGTTAAGTTAGATGCTTATGAACATGGGATTGATTATTATTGTTAAAGAAGGAACATAATATGAGATAGAAGCTATGCTATGTGAAGAGAATTATTAGTTATGATCTTTAGAAGGTTAGTTGATTAAGTAGGGTTATGGGGCTTTGCTCGGTCATTGCACTTGTGGCATTATAAGGATTATGATTGGTTGGGTTGCTTTGCTATATATATTAGTTACTCTTATTCATGTTTCTTATTTTATTACTTGATGATTGAGTTTTATGAGATTATGGGATTAAGTATTTTGATATGTATATGACTTAATTAACTTGTTTAGTATGTTTAAAGCTTTTTTTAAGTTGATTTTTGTGTAAGTCCTTTAAGAGGTAAATGGCATGACTCTATTAAATGTCCCTATTTAGCATGCTTTGATGGTATATGTGCATGTAATGTCATACTTAGTACATGTGGCGTACTAACCTTGTTTTCTTCCTTGTTCCCAAACATGTTAGGTTCCGGTCGTTGAGGATTGATTCAAAGAAATTGAGAGGAAGACTTGGACATTCTTATTATCCAAGTGGTAGGTCCTCATTTTCCTAAGGACGTTGGCGATATTCTATCTATGGGTTTACTTATCTATTATGACTTTCATATTGACTCTATTTTTCATTTGAGACAAAGTTGTATAAACCCTATATGTGGTTTCCTTTTACTGTTGTAGGGATATGCCCAAGCTGAGATTGTCTTATTAGATGGTTTATGAGATTAGACGGATTTTATGAATCTAATTCTATCTTATATATGTCTATGAAATAAAAGTAGAACACTAAGTAATTTTCTTATAAGAACGAGTTTATGTATACTCGATATTAATATTATTACGTGTATGTAGATGTCTATATTAACCTCCGATTACATATAATTAAAAAGTTTTGATTATTCTATATTTTTAATCGATGAATGCAATGATGTAAGACTAAGAGGCTAGTCTTAGTTCTCAAAGAGGTCGACGAGGCCGATTACGTCTGGAGTATACCCGGATGTGACAAACTTGATGTCATAGCATTAGGTGGAATATCCTTGATTTTCACATCTCTCTCAACCAAGTCTATGTAGGTTTGTATTCATAATTTTTAAGCGTGCGACACTTATGAATAGGAACTTATTTGAAGATTAGGAATCTCTCATTTTGGAAATCCATTATCGGGCTTCTAGAGTGTACTTGTTATATCATTTAACCTAAACCTTGTATTTTTGTTATAAGAAATAAATACTTGGAGGAATGCGTCTAGGAGACTTGAGCGGGATATTTCTAATGCAGGAGCTCGTCGTCGTGGTGCCTAAGTTACTCCTATTGAAGAGGTTGTTGTTGATGATCAAGTTATGGCTAATCCTTCACCTACAAGAGAGGCTCAGATGAGGGCTATTCTTAGTCAAATGGCCCAATCCATGACTACTCAAGCCCAAGCTGCAACGGTTCAAGCCCAAGCTATGACTATTAAGCCAATCAAGATGCTTCACCTAGGGTTCAGCAACAAGCTTCTTCTATAGATTCCCAACTTAGGGACTTCAATCCAATGAATCCTCTTATCTTCTATGGGTCTAAGGTTGATGAAGACCCTCAAGAATTTATTGATGAGGTTTACAAGACACTATGTGTTATGGGTTGTCAACAAATGAAAATACCGAGTTGGCCTCATACTAACTTAAGCATTTGTCTCAAAATTGGTATATGCAATGAAGGGATAATAGACCACTCCGAGGTAGTCCGGTGACTTTCTAGAACTTCAATGGGGAATTCCTCGATCAGTTTCCTAAGGGAGATGAGAGAAACTAAGGTGGTGGAATTCATTAACCTCCGCCAAGGAGGTATGAGTGTTCATGATTACTCTTTGAAGTTCACTCAATTGTCCAAATATGCTCCTTCCTCGGGCCCCGATCCTAGAGATGAAATGAGTCACTTTATGAAGGTTGTATCGGTTGACTTGCAATATGAATGTCATTCAGCGATGCTTCATGATAATATGAATATTTACCTTCTAATGGTGCATGATATGAGGGTTGAGGAGTCTAGAGCATAAAGGAAGGATAGAGATTCGAAAAGGACAAGGTCTTTTGAGAATGGAGCTACGAAAGATAGACACGGGATTCAAGAAAAGCCTAGATTCAAGTATAGATTCTCGATCAAGTTCAATCAAAATTTCCCAAGACTAGGGATTATAAGGCCCCTAGGATGAGAGTTCAAAAAGGGAAGAGTTAAAATTCGTCTAATGAGAAGCCATCTTGCAATGAATATGGGAAGAAGCATTTTGGTGGTTTCCTCCTTGCGTCAGTAAATTCTTTGGTTGAGAGAAGATTGGTCACAACGTGCGAGATTGTGCTAAAGCTAAGTGACAAGATAAGGGTGGACATCCAAGTTTTTCTAGTGATGCTCCCAAAATGAACCCCTTTTATGCTCTTCGTACTAGAGGTGACCAAGATACCTCTCCTGATGTTGTTACTGGTTTGTTATAAATCTTTTCTATTCATGTGTATGCTTTGCTTGATCCAGTTGCTACTTTGTCTTTTGTTACTCCTATGGTATCAAAAAAGTTTGATACTTCACCCGATGTTTTGCATGAAATTTTTGTGGTGTCTACTCAGGTGGGTGAGTCAATTTAGCAAAAAGAGTCTATCAAAATTGTCCTATCACTTTGCCCAATAGAGTTTATTATGTGGATATAGTTGAACTAGATATGCTTGATTTTGATGTAATTTTAGGTATGGATTGGTTACATGCTAGTTTCCTTACTATTGATTGTAGGACTAGAGTTATGAGGTTTAGTTTCCCAAATGAACCCATTATTTAGTGGAAGGGTGGGAATTATATTCCTAGAGGTCACATTATATCTTGTCTAAAAGCATGTAAAATGATCTCAAAGGGTTTCCTGTATCACATTGTAAGAATACAAGATTTGGATTATGATATTCTTCCTATCGAGTCGGTCCCCGTAGTGAGTGATTTTCTAGAGGTTTTCCCTAATGACCTTCAGTGTATTCCTCCCGAATGGAAAAACGATATTAGAATCGACTTGCTACCGGAAACAAACCCTATGCCATGACTAGTTTTCCTTTATAGGAGCTTTGAGAAGTTAATATTATGTATGTAAATGATGATATAATGTAAATGACTTTATATGTTAAATAAGATGCTTATTAACATGGGATTGGTTATTATTGTTAAAGAAGGAACATCATATGATATGGAAGACTATGCTATGTGAAGTGAATTACTAATTATTATCATTACAAGGTTACTGGATTAAGTAGGGTTATGGGGCTTTTCTTGGTCATTGAACTTGTGGCTTTATAAGGATTATGATTGGTTGGGTTGCTTTTCTATATACATCAGTTACTCTTGTTCATGGTTGTGATGTTATTACTTGATGATAGATTTCTATGTGATTATGGGTTTAAGTATGTTTATATGCATTTGACTTAATTAACTTGTTTAGTATGTTTAAATGATTGTTTAAGCTGTTGATTTTTGTATAAGTTCTTTAATAGTTAAATGACATGACTTCATTAAATGTCCTTTTTAGCATGCTCTGATGGTATATGTGCATACGGTCTCATACTTAGTACATGTGGCGTACAACCTCCGTTTTCTCCATTTTTGCCAAACATTTTAGGTTTTGGTCATTGAGGTTTGATTCAAGGCGATTGAGAGGAAGACTTGGATATTCTTATCATCAAAGTGGTAGGTCCTCACTTTCCCGAGGACGATGCCGATATTCTACCTAGGGGTTTACGTAGCTATTATGACTTTAATATCGACTCTATTTTTCATTTAAGATTTTCTTATTAGATGGTTTATGAGCTGAGATGGATGTTTTGACTCTAACTCTATCTTATAGATGTGTATGAAATAAAACTAGAAGACTAAGTAATCTTCTTATATGAACACGTCTATGTATACTAGATATTAATATAATTTTATGTGTGTAGAGATCTATATAAACCTGTGATTAGATATAATTAAAAAGTTTTAATTCTTTTGTATTTTTAATGGATGAATGCAATGATGTAAGACTAAGAGGCTAGTCTTAGTCCTCAAAGTGGACGACGACGCATGTTACGTCTGGGGGTAAACCCGGATGTTACATAGGTGCCCCTATGTTGTAAACATAGCTCTAAGACTAGGAGATGTATAGATACCTAGTCCACCGGCTTGGTGATCTCATCTCATGAGACTTACATGTGTTGGCACAAGCTGATTTCTAGTCTATCGGTGCTAATGTCAGATTTTTACATTTTTATGTTTTAGAGTTTACTCACATATTATGGAACCTTGCTTCTAGTTATGAGGTTTACTTACTCTATGGATGAATTTTAATCCCTATCTTTACTTGATGATTATTATCTGAAGTCTTTTCTTTATCTTCATGTTGCGAGTGAGACTTGTCTCATGGACTCTAGAACCCTCTCATGTGAGTATTCTTGACATAACGGTCAAGTGTTCTTGAGACTCGTCTCACTTCTTTCTAACACTCAATATTACGTCAATTTCAAAACATAAATCTTAGTTTTTTTTAACTCACCTTAACTTGTTCACATTACTTACTAACCTTATATCATTCGTTATGGTGGTTATTGATTCTTTGTAAGATGTTATGGCGTTCAAAATTTGTTTGGATAGTGTATGTTAGAACTTGTCCCATAAATTTTCATACCCTATGTTATGAGTTTACTGAATTGAGATTGGGATCACTTGGCATCTTATGAACTTTTTAGTATTTGACAAGTTGGCACCAAATCAAAATATGATATCATCACAAGCCAATTCTTTCATTCATGACCACAATATATTAATCTAACATGTTAAACAAGTCAAATTTTAACCTTTAATTAACATGTAAATAATCCAACGAATACTCATAACAAGTCTCATATTCTCGACACAGAAATAGGCATTATAAGATTCAATCTTCATGTAAATAAGACCTTATGTATGAGGATCTAACACGTATATTTCAATCGATATTCAAATCACTAAACATACACATAATGATAAGTTAATACAACATACAATAAAACATGCATAGAGAATTACAAATTTATAATACAAGAATCGGAAATCGGGAGATATATAGAGATGAACATGCAAATCAATGGGAACAACCCTAGTTTCGATATTCTTGAAGTAAAAACGTTTGAAAAGAATCTGGGAGAAATAATTCTATGAGATAAAATTCATACCTTCCTGTAGAATTAAATCTATGAACATCACTACAAACTTTAAATGAAAAAACCTTGAAGCATTCTTGCTAGCGTCTAGGGTTTCGGTTACAGCTTCCTTGTTCTTGCGTAGGGTGTTAGTTGTGATCTATTTAGGTCTAAATCTTCTAAGAACTGATTTTTAATAATTTAAAACTTACATTATATACTTATCTGAAATAGTTTAAGTAGTTAATTACCAAAACACTCTTCCTATATTGACTAGAATTAGAGAACTTCTTTGACTTAACCGATTTTTGGGTCTTTCCTTGGGATTTTTTTTTTGCATATTTAATTTAATTAATTGAGTTGATAAATTGATAAGTCATGTATTATATGGTAATTACTAATATACCCCTAAGTTGTTAGGACTATTATCAACCATTTGGACAATCCTAGGTTAGGTACTAGGTTGTCCCTAAGTTAGTTAAGTTAGTTAGGTGTCACCCGACAAGGTCATGGGTTGTATGGTCCTTTGGCTGGTCTTTCTTGGTTGGTCTTAGGTTGGTTTGTTAGTTAGGTTAGTTGGTTAGGTTCTACGGTAGGTTAGGGGGTTTGGTACCACGTGTTTGGACCCGCATGTGCGTCTATCTCCCAACCGCCCTAACCGATTCGGTTAGAGTGGTCCCCCTCGGCCGGTTTTAACATGTGCTTGCACATGTGTTGCGTTTAATTCCCCAACTAATTATTTTGAAGGTTCATTTGGGATAATTACTTATTGTCCCAAGGATCCTCACTATGTCCTTGGGCACTTCTTACTCTACACGATTATTTTAAATGGTTATGTGCTATGGTGCCTAGGATTAACACATGGAAGCCTCATACCTAATTGTGAGTAAAGGATTAAAGAATTTTAGTTTAGGGTCTTCATTGCAGGTACATACCTTAAACAAGCCTGGAATATATTTTTCTTATTTGGGTATTAGACAGAAATTGGCTAACACCCCTAATGTAATATTCCAGAAAATACTATGTCTAATGAAGATACAAATATGCCCTTCGGATACCCTATTAGGGGTACATAGGCACCCCAATGCTGAAAGTTGAGAAATATTGGACATAGTATAGAAAAATTGGCTAAGAGATATTAGCCAATTTTCTATTACGAACAAGAAATACACTTTTTCGGTTGTCATACCCCTATCCAATATTGATGTTCAATATATGTACCTTTAATGAAGACCCTACACTAAAAATATAGATTTTCAAGTATTCACTAAGGTATGAGGCATCCAAGTGTCAATCCTAGATACCATTCAACATGACCATCTAAAGTGATCATGTATATTAGGCATTGCAAAAGGAGATACGAGGGTCATTGGATATATAAGTAAACATTCCTAAAGGAACCATAAATAATAGTTTGTTAGGAAATTAAAACCGACCCATGTGCAAGCACATGGTCAAATCTTCTTGGAATTGGTCATAAAGAGGGGACCTCCCTAACCGAATTTAGTTTGGGTAGTTAAGGGGCAATATGTGCGAACGGGTCCCTCCATGTGGGGCCTAACTTCCTAAAAAAATCTAGGTCTTAAATAAGTGTCCTAACTAGCTAAATAACCTAGGACTAACCGAAATGGACCCTCTAGTGCACCCCACAACCTAGGAGTAAACCGGGTTGACATTGACCCAGCACTAGTTGAAGAGACAACATAGTACCTAACCTAGGATGGTCCAACAGGATGGTTATAGTCCTAAAAACTTTGGGATACTTTGATAATTATTCTATTATACTTAATTAATTAATTTAGAAACTTAATTAAATAATTGAGAGGGGAAAAACTTAAAAATCACAAAATAATTTCCAGATTTCGGTTAAGACAAGAAAGGGACAACCTAGTACCTCACCTAGGATTGTCCAAAGAGTTAGTTAAGGTCCAAAAAACTTAAGGGTACTTTATTAATAAACTTAGGTCACCTAATTAATTAAATTTGCCATTTAATTAATTAATTTAGATTGTTAAAACGAAATCCTTTCACTAACCTAGTATAATTCAAGAAAAATCATAGTACTTAACCTGCGATGGTACTGAAGGGTTGATTATAGCTCCAATGACATAGGGGTACTTTACTACTTACCATAGGTACAAAAATAATTTATTTTAAGGATTTAATTATTTAATATAAAGTCAAAATATTTACCGAAACCATAGTCAACACGAATTTCCAGATTTGACTCAGTGTTTTGTTTTCCTATGTTTAGTCAACTTAGGAGGGGTGTTTTTGTAATTGGTTAATTTTTAATTAATTTAAATTATTAAACATTTTTTTAATTTGATATCAGTTCCTACACCTAAAAATCACGATCAAAACGTTGAGACTCACGACACTAAGGTAGTAGGTGACAAACCTCAAGAAAACGTAGAACGCTAAAGATTTCTTACGTGAATTCAAGGTTTCGTGCAAGGTGATCTTCGTCGATTAAATTCTACATAACGTATGGGTTTCTCTCATGGACTTCATTATTCAAGAGAACTTTCTTTACAATGATTGAAAGAACTTGAAAACTAGGGTTGTTCCCGTGTTCTCATCGAACTCCCTTGTCCCTAGTATCCTTTTCGATTCAATGTTGAATAGGTTAGCGATCATGTTTTTGGTATGTGGTTCTTGCTGATATTATGTGTAATGTTCTTGAATTATTAATGTCGATTAATCTATGAGGTAGTGATCATATAATGTTAAGAGCTTAAAACGTGAATCATGAATCGACGATGTGTTAGTTACACCCGTAATTGTTTAAGTGTTGATGTGTTTGTACGAATATTATCTTGTTGTTGTTCTGACGTTATGAAGATGCTAAAGTTCATCAAATATTTAAATGATGCTGTCCAATATGTCTTAAAAACGTTACCCTAAAGTCATGAACTAAAATTGGTTAAGAGAATGATACTATGCTAATATGTATCCGAAATTTTTATGTATGAAGATGATTACGGTATGTAGTGCGTACCTATTGTTAATTTGATTTGTTGATGATGTTTTGTTCATTAAATGATCATATCATGCCGTCCAAGATGTTTAAAAACTTTAAGCCTAAATTTATGTTATAAGGTTAAATAAAAAGATCTCCATGAAATCATAAGTTGAATGAATGTTTGGTTTATGCCAATAAAATGGATAACAATGTCTTTCCCAAAAGTTGAATGGAACTGTATTACATTATTGCTTTTAAATAATGATGGAAAAAATTGGTTAATGAGAATCTCTTGAAACTAAAATTGAATGAATGTTTGTCTTGTGCAAATAAATTGTCTATAAAGTCATTTCCAATTTTTCTAGGCCAATACTAAATTTATACCAATATTATGTTCCCAATATAATGTAATGTCAAATTAAAGATGACCAACATAACAAAATGAATCCATAACTAAGGGTATGCCAATCAATAAGACAAGTCCCAACATACCTCATACTATATTATATGACTAAAATGTTGAAATGCCAAATGAATAAGCACATCTTAAGTAGTTCAATGAATCTATAACCAAGGGCATGCCATTCATTGGAAAAACTCAAAACATTATCTAAATGAATGACTATGAATATATGTAACTCATTGAAGAAAGTGCTCATCATCTATAAACGATGAAATGAAGCTACTACACTAAACTAAAGAAGTAACATGAGTTATAACATAATTGAAGGGGTCTAACTTTAGTAATTGACTAGCATGGGGTGTTAAATCAAGTGAGACAAATCTTACTTACACCTAAGCTACTATGTTAAGCGAATACTCACGAATAAAAGTGTTAGAATGTCTGAGACTAGTCTAATTAACACCTAAGGACGATATGTCACGACAACTCACCTTGTATCAATGTAAAATAAAGATGTTATGTAAGGAAAATTCACATTTCATCAATGTAAAGTAAGGATGACAATTCATCAAAAGAGTAATTAAATCTCAATATAGAAGTAAGTTTCCATAATTCATGAGTCAACTATAAAAGATAAATAAGATTATGAAACTAAGCCTAACACTGATAGAATAGTTATGAGCATGTGCTTGCACGTGTAAGTCTCATGACACGAGGTTAACCACCGAGGTGTATAAGTACTCTCATTAAGTCCCTAGTCTTCGAACTATGTCTAGCCAACGTAGGAAAGAGCCGTTGATTTCCACCTAAGCGAGCTAAATATGTTCGATTTCACTTTTGCCAGTGAATTCCACCACTTTTAGGTTTAAGGAATACACCGGATTTCATGTTTATCTCACATGAACTATGTCGATTAATTCTCAAGATATGTTCTTGGTTCATTATAGTCGTGAGTCATTCCTTTCGATGTGGAGTAAACACTTGAGAGAAATTAACCTTAGCCGGGAATCACCTCTTTATGGTGTTGGGAAGACACTGGATTTCATGAGTATATAATATTATCTAGATTCATTTTAACCAGTAAATCACCTCTTTTTAGTGTAGGGAAGACATTGGATTTCACGTTAAGCTCGCATGATCTTATTCCTAATGATATCTCTATGAAAGTAAGAAAGGATGATGATGATGGAAAGTATGTTCAAAGTGAGCCATGAAGAAGAGCTTAAGAATGTCAATTTCCAATATCACACTCATGAAGTTTCAACAAATAATGGGCAAAACCAAACTAGATTGACTTATAATGACTTCTTATATGATGCCAATAAAGGGGAGTAGAAACATAATAGTAACTCAAAATGTCATCACTTCCCCAATGTAAAAATGATTAATTAAGTGACATATCCAATAGAGAGTGGCTTACGAAAATTTAATGAATAAATAAAGTAATGAATCACTCATTTTAAGATAGTGAAATCATTCCTTAATTCTTGGATTACTTACATCGATTCATTGTGGGTATTGGACTACAATGAATCATTGCACTTGTAAGTAAATCATAGGAGAAAAGGAATTATAAAACTACATAAGAAGAAGAAGAAGAAGAAGAAGATTGAAAATAAAAGTAAGTATAAAGAGGTGAGCTCTCGGGTTAGGAAGAGTAAATTTTCAAGTCTTCGCTTGAGTGGTTCTGAAATTATGTTAAGGATACTAATGTATTGTAATCATATAGAAAATTTGTTTTGTGTTTTGAGTGCATTAAAATACTCATATTCATACCACATTTCACAAATAACGAATTAGAAAAGTCTAATGATGTCACTTTCCAGAAATAGCATATTGTTTATGAAGAGTTTTCCTTTATCATGCATAGCCTTATGTGTATGTGTGCATACACCCATACTTATTTCAAGTGGTGTACTAACCCCCTACTATTTACTATTTTTATAGTTGGGGGTCAGAGGACATATTGAAGACTCTTGCAGCAGTTTGGACATCAGCGTTCTCCAAACCATTCGGTAGGTCCTCTTGATTTCGAGGATGCTACAGTTTTAGTCTAGACTTAGTGTTAGACATAGCTAGTGGATTTTGTCCCTAGAATTTATTTCTTACTTTCATTTCGAAGTTTTATAATAAGGCCATGTTTGGAAAACTATTCATGATATATTCATCTTCTATTTCAAATTGACTCTTATGACAGATGGTTGTTTATTTATGTTGGCTTAGTATATGATGAAACTAAGTATCACTATATGAAGTCTATTTAAACTTCATATTTATAAAAAAAAATTAAATTTTCTGCTTAAATTAACCATATGAATGTGATGAATGCAAGAAGGGGCTTGTTTGCGACCTTTGAGAGGTCAATGACGCCTGTTGCAATTCCGATTCCATAATTCGCATCATGACAAACTTGGTATTAGAGAATAAGGTGAAATTACCTAGGAACTAAAGCTCAACACAACCACATTACGTAGCTTTTGACTTAAGGTTGTGAAGTATGCAACAATCATCACATAGAGACTACGGATGATAGGAAATCTTTCTTTCTTCTACTCTTTATCGTGCTATCTAGAGGTTTGACACTTTCTGTCATTATAAGTATCTTACTTCCTTCTTGTTTTAGAATTTAGAAGAATACACACAAGAAGGGACGATAACGGAAATGCCCAGCATGAACGAAAGTTGTGTGGGAATGTGGTTGTCTGCATGGATGTGAGTGCATGGTAGGTTCTAAAAGCTCGTTATGAGTACTGATGAAGAGGATAAAGCTAAGTTGGATGCATACCAACTAAACAATATGAATTAAATATTGATTAGCTTCATAAGTGTTATGCAACCATAGACTGTCGAAATAGGGTAGTAAGGCTTTAGTTTCCAAATAAGTTTTGTTAAAATAGGAAGGGAGTAGTTCAAATCCAACATTCCAAATAGTTTCAAATGTTAAGTCCGATAAGATGTTATCTAAAGAATACTAAATCCACTTAGTTTGAGTCAATGACTTTAAAAAAGAAGTCAATTTTATAGACTCTGTATTCGTAGTTAATATGAGGTTTGGTAAGAAAGCGAAGTTGAGTCTAAGGTATATAGGTCATTATGAGATCGTACAGCAAGTAGTTAAAGTTACCAAATGACTTGACTTATGTTCATCCAGTGTTTCATGTTTCGATGCTTTAGAAGTGTATAGGCGATCAAACGTCTATCCTACCCGTCGAGGGGTTAGGAGTCTATGGAAGTTTTCCATATGAAGAGGTTCCCATTGCAATTTTAGATCGTCAAGTGAAGCGATTAAAGAACAGGGAGGTTCACACCATGAAGGTATTATGGAGGAACACCAGTGTTGAGGGGGGAAATGGGAGGTCGAGGCCGGGGCCGATATGAGATCCCATTACCCTCACTTGTTCAGTTCTTGAAGTTAGATATACTCTTCCTAAGTTTTGTTTATATTTAAGAAACTCTAAGTTTAAGTGCTTTAATGAATTTGGTGTGGTAAGTTCCTAATCTTATGTCTTATAATAGCACTATGTGAATTAAAACGAAGTTATATTTGCATTTTATGTTTTTTTTGTGTAGCATAGGTATGTTTTCTGTGTTGCATGATTTGCGATGTGCATTAAGTTAAGTGTGATTGACAAGAAAATTCCTCAATCTCAAATATGAATATTCAGATAAATTTGAATGATATGCATTATCAAAATAAGTGTGAATCAGATATTTACAAATGAGATACGTTTAAGCATGATAGAGTAACTTTCGAAAGTCACCCCTTTTGTTTAAGTGATGTGTAAGTGTCATTCGGGAATGACTGTTCCTAAGGGGGGGATAAAGTAACATTCTGGAAAATCATATGTCTAATGAAGATCCTAGTGTGAATTTAGGATAGATAGCCTATTAGGGTTACATAGGCACCCCAATGCCAAATATTGAGAAATATTGGGCATAGTATAGAAAAAATTGGCTAAGGGATGGTAGCTAATATTCTATACAATACTAAAAAACATACTTTTTGAGTCTTCATACCCTAATCAAAGATTGATGTTCAATAAATGGACGTGTAATGAAGACCCTAAGCTAAAAACATTGATTTTCAAGTATTCACTAAGGTATGAGGTATCCAAGTGTCAAGCCTAGATACCATTCCAGATGACCATATAAGCAGTGCCCAAGGACATGATGAGGGTCGTTGAGAAAATAGGTAAACATTGCCAAATGAACCCTAAAGAATAGTTAGTTTGGAAAGTAAAACCAACTCATGTGCAAGAACATGGGCAAATCTTGTGGGAATCGGCCAAGAGAGGGGACCACTCTAGTCGAATTCGGTTAGGGTAGTGAAGGGGAAGCATGTGCCGACGGGTCCCTCCAAGTGATTCCTAACTTATTAACCAACTATAGTTCCTAAATAACTGTCCTAACTAGCTAAATAACCTAGGACCAACCGAAATGGACTAACTAGTGCACCCGACAACCTAGGACTAAACTAGGTTGGCACTAACCTAGTACTAGTTGAAGAGACAACCTAGTACCTGACCTAGGATGGTCCAAAAGGTTGTTTATGGTCCTAAAAACATAGGGATACTTTATTAATAAACCTAGAATACTTAATTAATTAATTTAATAACTCAATTAAATAATTCAAAGGGGCAAAACTGAAATCACAAAATAATTTCGAGATATCAGTTAAGAAAAGAAAGGGACAACCTAATACATAACCTAGGATGGTCCCCAGAGTTATTTAAGGTTCTAAAGACGTAAGGTTACTTTATTAATTAACTTAAGTCACCTAATTAATTAAATTATCCATTTAATTAATTAATTGATATAGTCTAAACTAAATCCTTTCACTTACCTAGTTAATTAAAGAAACATCCTAGTACTTAACCTAGGATGGTCCAAAAGGGTTGATTTTAGTTCCAATGACTTAGTGGTACTTTAGTACTTACCATAGGTATATAAATTAATTAAATTAAGTATTTAATTAATTAATATAAAGTAAAAACGTTTCCAGAAACCATAGTAAACACCGATTTCCAGATTTGACTAAGTGTTATATTCTCCTATGTTTAGTCTACTTATGAGGGGCGTTTTGGTAATTGGTTAATTAGTTTATTATATTAACTTATTAAACCTAAGTTTTATAATTCAATATAGGTTCCTAAATCTAAAAATCACGATTAAAACTTTGAAACTTACGACGCTACGGAAGTAGGTGCCAAACCGCAAGAAAACGTAGAACGTGAATCATTTCTTAGGTTAAATTCTACATAAGGTGTGCGTTTCTCTCCTTCACTTCTTTATCCAAAAAAAAATTCTTTCAAATGATTCAAGAATCTTGAAAACTAGGGTTGTTCCCGTGTTCTCGTTGAACTCCCTTGTTCATAGAATCCTTCTCGATTCAATGTTGAATATGTTAGAGACATGTTGTTGGTACGTTCTGTTGGCTGATCTTATGTGTACTGTTCTTAAATTATGAATGTCGATTTACCTATGAATTTGTGATTGTATAAAGTTAAGTGCTTAAAACATGAATCATGAATCGACGATATGTTAGTTACACACGTTATTGTTGAAGTATTTATATGTTTGTCCGAATATTGTCTTGATGTTATTCTTACGTTATGAAGATGCTAAAATCATCATATTTTAATCCAATATGTCTTAAAAACGTTACCCTAAAGTCATGAACTAAGATTGGTTAAAAGAATAATACTATGCTAAGATGTCTCCGAAAAATGTTATGCATGAAGATTATGATCTGTTGTGCATACCTACTTTTAATGTGACTTGTTTATGATGTTGTTATCATTAAATGATCATATTATGCTGTCCACGATGTTTAAAAACGTTATGACTAAAGTTATGTTATGAGGTTGGCTAAAAAGATCTCCATGAAATCATAAGTTGAATGAATGTTTAGTTTATGCCAATAAAATTATTACAATGTCTTGTAGAAAAAGTTGAATGGAATAGTATTACATTATTGCTTTTAAATAATGATGGAAAAAATTTGCTAATGAGAATCTCATGAAACTATAATTGGATGAATGTTTGGCTTGTGCCAATAAATAGCTATGAAGTCATTTCAAAATTTTCTATGCCAATACTAAATTTACACCAATATTTTGTGCCCAATGTAATGTAATCTCAAATTAAGCATGAACAACATAACAAAATGAATCCATAATTAAGGGTATTCCAATCAATGGGACAAGTCCCAATATACCCTATACTATCTTATATGACTAAAATGTTGGAATGCCAAATGAATAGGCACATCTAAAGTAGTTCAATGAATCCACAATCAAGGGCATGAAATTCATTGGGACAACTCCCAACATGCTCTAAAATAATGACTATGAACATATATAACTCATTGGAGGAAATGCTCATCGTCCATATTCGATAAAATAAAGCTACTACACTAAAGCCAAAAAGTAACATGAGTTATAACATATTTAAAGGGGTCAAAATTAAGTAAGTTACCAGAACTGAGTATTAAAGGAAGTGAGGAAAGTCTTACTTAGACCTAAGGTATTAGGTTAAAAGAATACTCACGAATGAAGGTGTTAGAATGTGTGAGACTAGTCTCATTAAAACCTAAGAATGATATGTAAGGACAATTCACATTTCATCAATGTAAAGTAAGGATGTTATGTAAGGACAATTCACATTTCATCATGTAAAGTAAGGTTGACGAGTCATCAAAAGAGTAAGTAAATCTCAATCTAGAAGTAAGCTTTCATAATGCTTGAGTCAACTCTAAAAGATAAAGAAGATAATGAAAGTGAGCATAACACTGATAGACTAGTTATGAGCATGTGCTTGCACATGTAAGTCTCATGAGATGAGGCTACCACCGAGGTGGATAAGTAGTCTCATTTGGTCCCTAGTCTTCGAACTATGTCTAGAAAACATAGGAACTAGCTAATCGCTTCCACCTAAGCAAGCTAGGTATGTTCGGTATCACTTTGTCCACTGATTCCACCTCTTTTTGGTGTGGGGAAGACACCGAATTTCATGTTTAGCTCACATGATCTATGTCGGTTAATGGTCACGATATGTTGTTCATTCACTATTGTCGTGAGCTGCTCATTTAGGTGTGGAATGAACACTTGAGATGGATTCGCCTTAGCAAGGAATCACACCTTTGCGGTGTGGGGAAAACACTGGATTTTGTGAGTATATCACATGATCTAGATTAATTTTAACTGGTGAATCACCTCTTTTCAGTGTGGGGAAGAGACTGGATTTCATGTTAAGCTCGCATGATCTTATTCCTAATGATATCTCTATGAAAGTAAGTAAGGATGATGATGATTGAAAATATGTTCAAAGTGAGCTATGAAGAAGAGATTAAGAAGGTTAATTGCCAATATCACACTCATGAAGTTTCAGTAAATAATGGGCAAAACAAAGCTACATTGACTTATAATGACATCTTATATGATGACAATAAAGGGGAGTACAAACATAATAGTAACTCAAAATTTCATAACTTTCGTAATATGAAAATGATGAATTAAGTGGCATTGACAATAGAGACTGGCTTATGAAAAGTTAATGAAAACATAAAGTAATGAATGACTCATTGTAAGATAGTGAAATAATTCCATAGTCCTTTTATTAATTACATCGATTCATTGTGGGTATGGGACTACAATGAATCATTGCACTTGTAAGTAAAACATAGGACCAAAGTAATTATTTAACTACACAACAAGAAGAATAAAAAGATTGAAAATAAAACTAAGTATAAAGAGGTGAGCTCTCGGGTTAGGAAGTGTAATTTTTCAAATCTTAGCTCGAGTGGTTCTAATATTATTTTGATGATACTTATGTATTGTAATCATATAGAAAATGATCATTGTGCTTCGAATGTATTAAAATACATCATATTCATGCCATAATTCACAAATAACAAATTAGGAAAGTCTAGTGATGTCACTTTCCAGAAATGGCATGTTGTTTAGGAAGAGCTTTCCTTGATCATGCATAGCCTTATATGTATGTATGGATACACCAAAACTTAGTAAAAGTGGTTTAACAACCCCCGACTATTTACTATATTTATATGTGCAGGTCAGAGAACAGTTAAAGACTCTTGCCGTGGTTTGGACATCAACGTTCTCCAAACCATATAATAAGTCCTCTTGATTTCGAGGATGCTATAGTTTTATTGTAGTCTTAGTTTTAGACAGAGCTAGTGGATTTTGTCCCTAGCATTTATTTTTTACTGTCACTTCAAAGCTTTGTAATAAGACCGTGTTTGACAAACTGTTTATGATATATTCATCTTCTATTTCAAATGGACTCTTATGATAGATAGTTGTTTCTTTATGTTGAGCTTAGTATATGATAAAATTAGTATTGACTATATGAATTCTAAGTAAACTTCATATTTACAAAAAGTTTTAAATTTTTACGCTAAAATTAACCATATGAATGTGATGAATATAAGAAGAGGCTTGTCTGCGACCTCTGAGAAGTCAATGACGCCATTTGCGATTCAGATTCCAGAATCCGGGTCGTGACACCTTATCCAATTTTCTATACTATATCAAATATTTCTTAATATTGGTAATTGGGATGCCTATTTACCCCCAATACACATTCTTAATGATCTATTAGGCTCTTCACTAGACATGTAACTTTCCGTACTATTATAGACTCACATAAGTCACACAAACAAATACCACCTGTACACCCTCTCTATATGTGCCAAAACGATCCTTAAGATTACTTATAAGGAGACACATACACACCTACAATACACCAACAAACAAAACATACATAATATGACAATCTACCCTACCAAGTCTATCAAAAGACTTAGTTAAGTATTCCTAGAAGAGAACGCCGATACATCCGCTTCAAAGCTACCTAAATAATCCTTAAGACTTTCTAAGTTTAGATCATGTCAAACATAACTTCCCTCATAAGAGTCATTCTCAAGACTTCCATATATAAAGCATGAAAATATCATCTTTTATTCCCTCTTCACACTTAACTAAGGAATCCTTAAGTCATTTTAGATTAGGTACTTATTCATTTGCGTACTTTATATCATTAAGTCATTATTTCATTAGTTCATTTAAGAGACATACATCACATAAACGATATTCAAATATGGTTTTGGAAAATACCTAGGGACACTTACTAACACCTTCAAAGACTATTATGCAATATGATGAGAATAGTCAATAAACAACAAATACCATGGTAGCAAATCATGGAATCCAGAGTTGTAACCTACTCCGATGTTGGGTGTTCTAGTTGCCTATGGTAGAACGGGGACACATCCCATGTAGGCACATGGTTAAGAAATATGGAGGGCTTCTTCGTATTGTAGTCTCGCTCTTTATCTAGAACCACTTCCCGTACCATACTCACTTGGTGCTACCTTAGTTCTTTAAGATTAAATCACACTAAGGTTCATACAAAATGGTCCCATATCATGTTGATGACCCAATTGCATTTACCTTACCATAGAGAGGTCCATTAGGGCTATCTCACTATGGAGTCAAGAAGCTCATCATGACTTTCCTAAGGATTTATATGATGTCGTTCAAGCCAATCAACCTTAAGTCCATCATTTATTACCTGAAGGATATCATTACGACTTTTAACTTCATGTTTCATAACCTTACCACTTGGTTGAACTAGTAATAACTTGACACACTGACTTTATACGTCATATTAAATCATTTAAGGATTTCACAATATCATGAATCACACATAAACACATATAACCATATATGAGGCACATAGGTGACTTAGTCGTCGAACATCTTGGTCATCCCTTGACGTTTGACTTCCAATGCATCTAATACTTTAGCTACTGCCTCAATACAATATTATACACTTATCTGGGACCATAGACAACCTTAACCACAATTTTAGGCTCTAGTTCACCAATGTCATTTTCGGGATCTTACATTTTCCCCTGCTTGGACAACATTCGTCCTCGAACGACACTTGTCACTCTCCGAACACTTCCAAGAATAGAGAATCAACTAGAAGAACATAACCAAACCATATAACATATTATGAAGGAGAAACATCAATTTCAAATAGTTAAGAGATTTATAACACAACAAGAAACTAAAATACACTTCCATAACTCATTATGCTACGAAATCACAATCTTCATTCCAAATAGTAAAAACTAATTTTATATTCATTATCATCTCATACACATCAGTCCTAAAAACATTACAACAATTTTAGCCAAATAAACCATTAATCAATTTCCCAAAAATATTACAGTGAGTAGTTTTCCAATGCTACAATGATTTTAACAAATTTTCCAAAAATGAAAATTTTAAGGAATTCATGATATAGACATGCTAATATGAAAGGTGACATTATATAAACATCTTTTATAACATTCTCATAGCTCAATAAATTACACAATGCAAGAAGTTAATAAAATTCAACTTCAACCGAACTCCTAAACATCATGCACATGGAACAACTAGCACACCTATCTTGCCATACTCCCCAACTTAGAAGGAATCCATATCACAATAAGATAAGGGAAAGGACTTACCGATATCATCATCACTCTCATCCGGTTTCTCACCTCTAGTCCAGAGTGCATAGAAATACTTTTTTGTTTGAGCATCATCCTTTGGAACACTAAGGTAAAGTTTCTTACACTTTTTTCCTCTAGAGGCAGTGCTAGGACAATCTTTCACTTTGGGTCAATATTTTCCACTTCCAAAGCAACTACCGGTACCCCATAGACACTCACCATAATGTTTCTCAACACAAGTGGCACATGTAGGTTTGCCATCATTGGAACTACCTCCTTTCTCAATCTTGAAGTTACCACTTCTAGATTCTTCTTGAGTTTGAGCCCTCTTTTTGAACCTAGGTTTCACTTGATCACTAGCAACACTCCTTTTAAAATTCCTTGACATCCTCCTAAGTTAAGATTGTTCGATTGATTGTGCATACACAAAGAATCTACTCATATCATCATGTAGCATAGTCCTATGACATTCTTCCCTCACTAAGTCGGCTAAATCCATCACAAAGTGACTCATTTCAACATCCCTTGGAGTTGACACTAAGGATGGTGCATATCTACACAAAGTTGAGAAGTTCAAAGAGTATTGCTCAACAGTCATATTTCCTTACTTGAGATTGATAAACTCCTATACTTTTACCTCTCTTCTCTAACGGGGAAAGTACTTGCCTAGAAAAAATTCTTTAAATTCTTCCCACTCAATAGGATCCAACTCCACCAGCCTATTATCCTTCCATTGAGTTCACCAAATTTAAGAAAAATCCTTCAGTTTACACGAATCAAACTTCGCCTTCTTCCTAGATGTAACCCCCATATCACTCAATACCTTGTACACACCATCAAGGAACTCTTGGAGATCTTCATTTATTTAAGAGATAAGAAAGAATAGAGAATTCAATCTCACAAGGTCTCTCAACCTTTTCCTTCCACATAGGGGGTCTGATCACCTTGAGCAGGCACTTGAGCATCTTGGATACCTTGTCCGCGTTCAGGAACTTGCTCAACTTAAGTCGGAATCTCCTCATTCAACCTAATTTCTTTTAACCTTCTAGCGGTCATCCATCTAGAATGCATCTCCTAGAAACACATGGAAAAATATTTAGGAGGATACTCATAACATTAATCTACCGCATGACATAGGAGTAGAAAATAAGGGAAACACTATCGTCCTGTAGCCTCTCGCCCGTAGATGTGTCGCAACTCACACCGATGCTGAAGACTCTAGTAGACGTTGCTTGATGATTGTTTTTTATTCCTAAGACTACTTTCACCAACCTACGCTATGATACCAAGCTTTGTCACATCCCGAGATCACACCCTAGAAGTTAGGGCACAATCTCAGATTGTGGCACGACGTATTCGTCCTCTCGGAGGTCTCATAAGCCTCTCATATCATCCATCATATATATATAATAAAAAGTAGTGAGGAATTAAAACTTTTCATTAAACAATATCATGGTCTTAAAAACTCTTTTATATAGAAGTAATAGTAAATACTAAGTCTCAACCTCATCATCTTAGACACAATAATAATTAAGACACTGCCCTTACGAAATACGAAACATACTACTATATAGTCTATTACAATCTTTCAATAGGAAACATAAAAGACATATATGCCCTCGACTCAAGTGTGGACATACTTCAACTTCTCTTGAACGATCTGCTAAATCCAATTCTTCATCCCAATTTATCTTCACCTACCAAGAACTATATAGATAGATAAAATCATGGAATTAGTACAACCACATGTACAAGGTATCTTATGCATAAAAATCATGAAAATGGACATTAATTTGAAATATGCATATTTTCATTTAAATAGCATAATATCATCATATAAATCATAAGAACAACATTTATTAACTTAGAATCTCCTAAGAAAACATTCAAATCAAATAAAAAAATTTACTAGGTCACTTTACAATAACCTCCCTTCGCCAACACATCTTTGAGCATGTAATATCCTAACTATAGATTTACTTAAGTCACACAAATAGATACCTTCTATACTCCCTCTGAAGATGTGACGAAACGATCGTTAAGATTACTCATAATGAGAGACATACACACCTATGATACACCAACAAACAAAACATACATAATATGACAATCTCCCCTACCAAGGCTATCAAAAGACATAATTAAGTATTACTAGAAGAGACCATACATCCGCTTCAAGGCTACATAAATAATCCTTAAGACTTCCTATGGTTAGATCAGGTCAAACATAACAAGCAACTTCCCTAATTAGAGTCATTCTCAAGACTTCCATAGATAAAACATGAAGAGATCATCTTTTATACCCTCTTCACACTTAACTAAGGAATCCTTAAGTCACTTTAGATTAGGTACTTATTCATTTGCATACTTTATATCATTTAGTCATTAGTTCATTTAATAGACATACATCATATAAAGGACATTCAAATATGGTCTTGGAGAATACCTAGGTACTCTTACTAACACCTTCAAAGCAGATAATGCAATGTCTAGATAGTATCTCATACCACCACCTAAATCTCATACAACTTCTCTAATCCAAATATGTATCCCATATGATGAGAATAGGAAATAACCAACAAATACCATGATAACAAATCATGGACTCCATAGTGGTAACCTACTCTGATGCAGAGTGTTGTACTTGCCAATGGTAGAACATGGACACATCCCATGTAGGCACATGGTTAAGAAATATGAAGGGCTTCTTGGTATTGTAGTCTCACTCTTTAACTAGACTACTTCCATTACCATACTTACTCGGTGCTAGACTTAGTTCTTGTAGAGGCAATCACACTAAGGTTTATACAAAAGGGTCTCATATCATGTTCATGACCCAATTACATTTACATCACCATAGCAAGGTCCACTAGGGCTATATCACTATGGCGACTAGATGCTTATCATTACATTCCTAAGGTTTGATATGTTTTGTTTCTAGCCAATCAACCTTCAGTCCATCATTCATTACATGAAGGATATCATTACGGGTTTCAACTTCAAGTTTCATAACCTTACCATTTGGTCCAAGGTTTCACATAAACGACCCTTTTTTCATCATTGAAGGTCTCACCTAACATTCTTTCATTCAAGACTAAGACTCTTTAAGTTCGTACGTCAAGACATCACATATTCATATTCATATATGCATCAAGTAAGGGACATAAGTCTACCTAAACAAGACACAACATTACATCAATTTAGCACATATAACATATCATCTTTGATACAACTAGGAAAAACCCTAAACATCATTTACTCAACCTATTAACTAGTCTAACATCATAAACAGAACAATCATAGACTCATACAACCAAATTAGGAACAACCATGTAACAAATCAAAGACTACACACTTAACACATAGCCATAGCATTACATGATTACCACCATCAATAGACTAACAAATTAATCCAAATATAGGTAGATATAATCATACATCATCAAATTAACTACCCAAATAGCCATATAACTTCAAGTAGTTGCCGACAAGGCCATAATCATTGATATACTTAAAATAATGCAGATAAGGCCACATCAATTCATATAAAACCACCACCATAAGTGGACCAAACCAATCACAACATAATTTAAGTATAATTAACATTAATTAAGAATAAATATGGAAGAATACCACCTCTTCATCCTCAACACTTCAACCTCAAAAGGCCCTTACCCATGGCTATGAACATCAATTTAATACATAAAATATTATAATCAGTGAAATCTAAAACAATTCAATATAGATTAAGCAATATTAGACCAATTATATAAAAAGTGAATACAAATCTTATATCATTGGATGCCCATAAGAAACTACACACGAATTCCTAAACGTTAGACCAATATCAAGTGACCCATAAATTAGTCAAAAACTAGGGCTCATCAATTACATGGTTTCATAGATAGATTTAGCTAAAATAATATAACTAAAAACAATTCAATCACTATTTAATGATTAAAAACCTTCAAAGCAAAAACCCATGGGAGAATCATGAAAATGGACAATTCATCTTTGAGAGCTTTAGAAAACATCTTTTAAGTAGGCTCCTTAATGAAATGAGATTCAAGGATAAAAAACAATACCTCAATGAATCTAATTCTTCAATGTTATGAATAATCTCCACTTAATGCGTCACAGCAAGCTCTTCGTTGACTTTCTACTTCAATTGAGTCTTTGGGAATTCTTAAGGGATTTTGTGGCTTTCATTTAGAAGAATGAAATCTTTTAAGTGTTAATAACTTATGAAAACCTTTAAAATACCTAATATACCCCTTAGGAACCACCAAACTATATATTTGGAAGTGGGATGAAATTACACTTTAATTCCTCACTTAACAGTGACCTGCGCAGGAAACACAGGCCAATCGATGGACAACCACCAATTGACTGTCCCTTGACTAACGGACCGTCCTGTTTGTCCGTGGTCTGGGACTAATTCTGGTACTTGTGTTATCTTCACCCATGACTAACTCCACCCCGACGAGCCGTTGATTGCCAACTTTTTGTTGGGTTGTGTAGGGCACTCTTGGACCATGTTTTGGGTCATTCCTCAAGCACACTCGCTTGGTCCTTGTGGATATTTGCCAGGAAGTTTCAAATTCAAACATGACCTTGATATACCTTCGTTTCCAGTATTATTAATACTTTTTCCTTAAGTTTAGTGTGTCCAAAAGCCTTTTTATGCTAATTTTTATATTAGTTTATCTTTATTTGCAGGAAATCTGTCCAACGATGAAAGCGGAGATTTTGAGCGAAGAAATACAGAAGAGACCACCTACGGAGCTTGTGACGGTCCGTAGGTGGCAGCGTAGTGCAGCTGCTGAAGGAATATGGGAAAGTCTAACCAAGTGTGGGGTTACAAAGTCTATGACGGTCCATTGTGTCTATGACGGTCCATCCTGCTGGTTCGTCATGAAGTTCAGAGAAGTAGTCGCAGTATCCATATTCCAAGAGTTCAAGTGTTTTGAAATGAAGACCCTCGACGGACCGTTGTGCCTATGACGGTCCGTTATACTTGCTGTCGAGGGTAATGAAGAGAGCAGAAGAAGAAATTGAACAAGTATAGTACGATAGAGTCCATGACGGTCCATCGTGACCACGACGATCCGTCGCGAGGTCCGTCGACCCAGCCGCATTTTGACAGATTTCTAGAAAATATAGTCCTTATTTTATTAGGTTTTAATTTTCTATAAATAGTTCAAAAAACCTCGTTTTTGATGTTAGACTGGGTATTATTAGTTAGACTCCATATAGTTAGAGTCTGTATTAGTAGACACTATATTGTTAGACTTTTGATTATCATTAGACTTTTTGTGAGATTCTTATTTACTTTGAGATTCTTGCAAGTGATTGTTGGTGATTAATTAAGAAAACTTTCGGATTTTACTCTTTCTCATTGAAGTAAGTACATGAATTCTTATATAATATATTTGAATATTGTGATTATGACTATGGGTAACTAAACTCCATAACTAGGGTTGTGGGAACCATAGGCAAATAATGAGGTAAAACCTAACTAAAATAACAATTCTAGAATAGTGTCTTGCATGTATTAATAATTCTTTCGCTTAGAAGTCTTTTTAATGGATGGACAACGTTAGAACTCGCCTTAATGCTACTTGCAAGACCAAGGAGGTAGATAATAGGAAAATTATTATCAACATAGATTTAGTGTATACTATCTAATAGGCTAGTATTGATTCATACGAGTTAATAACATAGTCAAATATTTAATACAACGCTTAATATGAGGTAAATATAAGGGTTAGGATAGCAACACACATAGCCAGACCAAGGTGCGGAGTAGATTTTCTAGATGCCAGACCAAGGATTTAGAAATACATAACTTATCACTTTGCATGCAAGATACTAGGAAAAATTGTTATAGTTAGAATTATCAAGTTATGAACCTGTGGGGAACACGTAAACCCTAGTTAATTTTATATATTGATTAAACTACAACATTCAAAGTTGTTAAGTGTCTCTTTCAATTTACCTAGTTATTTTAATTCATTTAAAAATAAAAACCCCCTTTTTATTGTTTTTTGCTTTCCAAGGAAGTAATTGACAAAACAATAGTAATAATAGGTTAAAGTTAAGTCTAAACTATTTTCCTCGTGGGAATGGTCCCAACCTCACTAGTTAAGTTATTTACATGACACGACCACTTTACTTCTTATTTGAGAAGTAAGTTTGAGCGTATCAAATTTTGGCGTCGTGGATGCAGAGGTCTATTACCGAGGGAGGAGAGCGCCTGGAGTGGAAAATAGTCCAGTATATAGAACGGAAGATCGCTGAGGTACACAAGCGCTTGGACGCCTTTGAGTGGCGGGTGATAGCCCGGCCAGCCCCTCCGGTGGATGTGTGACTCTTCAGGCTGCGGTCGACAGTCTTCGCGCAGATATCGTCACGATCTTAGAGGCTAGGGTGCCGGAGTCTGAGGCCCCTTCTATCGAGCCTGCTGAAGACACAGTGTTCGCGGCCCTATTTGCCACCTCAGAGATTCCACCACATCTCCCTCGAGAGCCTGCCAAGAGGCATAGGGGTCGAGCACAGGACGAGGCGCGAGCACGGAAGAAGGAGCGTCGTGAGATGGAGGCTGCGAGGAGAGTCTCACTTGCTAAGGAGGCGGCGCACAAGATGAGAGTAGGAGAGTTAGTAGGCTGGGGTGTCTAGCTCCCTCATGGTGGAGATAGCGGGAGGCACTACTGATAGTGCGGTTGTTGCTGAGGACACCACTGAGGGTGTCGAAATTGCAGGGACGTGGGTTCCGGGCAACCGGACCCACCACCTTGCTGATCGACGGTGCTTTGCTCCACAAGTTTGCTTCACCTACAACTCTAGTATTTAATTTTTTTATGCATTGGGGACAATTGCATTTTTTTTTTTTGGGGGTGGGGTAAATGGAAAGTGAGTCCTAGGGTGAAGTCTGAGTAGACAAATTCACTATCCTCTTTGGGGTTTTCTTGCCTGTGTTCTTTTTCCCCAAAAGATTGATTACTTTTTTTGTTGAACCGGCATGTCTATATCTTGTGTACATAGTTTAATTCTGGAGCATGATGGCTTATCCAGATAAATAGGAAAACGATACATGACTAGGCATAGTAACTGATAAATGTATGGCTCTAAGCATGACATAGAGGTACACCATTGCATTACCCTGTCTAAAATTCAAACTAGGTGTCTGATAATCTGGTATAGTACTGAGATGTCAAGTGAGTGTGAGGAAGATTTGAATAGTCCACTATTTGTACTGAGCTAGAACTTGCCTGGTTAGTCCTGCTAAAAGTAAGTTGTAATAGACAATTAGGAAAGGATCATAGGCCCTTATTCAATATAGCCCATTTTTAGCCTAAATAAAAGAAAACCAAAAGAAATTTATCCTTCTTTGATCCAAATGATCTGAGCTTAAATTAGACCTTTCTTTTTCACCCCAACTGATCTTTTCTGGGAACAATATGTTGGCCATGGTCCGTCCTTGGACATGTGCACCTCAGCTTATGCCAAAACCATAAGTTGAGGGTGGCTAATGCAGTAAACAACCTTCGTTATGGCCCTGACAAACTTTGGGTATTGTGTACTTTGACTCATGGCAAAGCGCATGAGTTGAGGGTGGCTACTATGAGGAATGCTCTGGAAAGTGGGGTTGAAAGAACAAAGAGAGAGACAGAACAAAAGTAAAGTGACTCAAGAATTAGTTGAAAGATAAGTAAAGAAAAAGAAAAATATACAAGAAATACAAGCAAGAAAAGAAGAGAATCACGTACACAAATGAAGAAAGAAGAGAAAATAGCAAGGTTAAAGAATATGAGACACTGGGCGAGATAAAATGATAGAAAATGGAATGTTTAGCCGATATTTCAAGGAGGGCAAAAAGTCACTAAAGTATACCTACATATACCCTACCTTACCCTGAGCCTTTGTTACAAGCTAAGAAAGTCCTATCGTGATCCTAAGGGTTGTATAGCAAACTTAAGGCAGTGAAAATAATGGCAATCTTATGGCAATAGGTATGAATGAGTGTGACTTTCTTCTGAGAGCGAGTGTTGAAAAGTAATCCTTATAGTAAAACTTAAATCATTGTGTGAAAAATGAGGATTTTATTTCAAAGTGAGGACACTAGTTGCAATATCGGAAATATTAGCATCTCGGTGAGAAATTGAAGATGATAGGTGTTAGTGCATGGTGAGTCCGTGTCATGTTCTGATCCCACATAATTCAAGCCTAATAGTGATAGCATGCATAGATATGATGAGATTAATCGGGATTGATAGCCAAATGATTGCAAAGGATAAAACATGGATATCATTGTACAAAGATTTTGTATTGAGTCATAGTGTGTCACTTGAGGACAAACAACTAATTTAACTTGAGGATGTACCTTATATTAGTTTAATACCTCTCACATGAATTTCACCCAAAACAAACACGTAAAACTCGACCAAACATGCTTAGACACACAATGTAATTTCAAGGCACATCTTTCGAATTCCATGGACGTTCTTGTGTGTTTGACTTCCAAACTTCTGGAAACTTTGACACATTGAATTTATACATAATATTAACTCTTTTAAGTATGTCACAATATCTTGAATCACACATAAACACATATAACTACATATGAGGTACATAGGTGACTTAGTCGTCGAACATCTTGGTCATCCCTTGACGTTTGACTTCCAATGCACCTATACTTAACCTACTGCCACAATACCATATAATAGACTTATTTGGTACCTAATAACACCTTGACCATAGTGTTAGGCTGTAGTTCTCCTATGTCATTTTCGGGATCTTACTCACTCATCCACTTGGACAAGAATTGTCCTCAAATAACACTTTTCACTCTCCGAACACTTCCAAGAATAGAGAATCGACTAGAAGCACATAATCAAACAATATAACATATTATCAAGGAAAAACCATCAATTTCACATAGTTAAGAGATTCATAACACAACAAGAAACTAGAATACACTTCTATAACTCATTATGCTACGAAACTCACATACATCATTCCAAATAGTAAAAACTCCTTTTATATTCATTATTTTACTCATACACATCAGTCCTAACCACATTACAACAATTTAAAACCAAAGAAACAATTATTCAATATCCCAAAAATATTATAGTAGCAGTTTTCCAATGCTACAATGATTTTAACAATTTTTCTAGATATGCAAATTTTAAGAAATTAATGATATAGAAATGCTAATATGAAAGGTAACATCATACAAATATGTTTTACAACATGCTCATAGCTCAATTAATACACAATGCAAGAAGTTAATGAAATTTACTTTTAACAAAACTCCTAAACATCATGCACATGCAAAAACTAGCACACCTATCTAGCCATACTCTCCCACTTAGAAGGATTCAATATCACAATAAGGGAATGACAAGGACTTACCAATATCATAATCACTCTCATCCGTCTTTTCACCTCTAGTTCGAAGTTCATAGAAACACCTCTTTGATGGAGCATCATCCTTTGGACCACTAGGATCAACTTTCTTACCCTCTTTTCCTTTATAGTCAATGTTAGAATAATCTCTAACTTTGTGTCCTTTTTTCCACATCCAAATCAACTACTGGTACCTAATAAACACTCACCATAATGTTTCTTACCACAGGTAGCACATGTAGGTTTGCCATCTTTGGAACTACCTCTTTTTTCAACCTTGAACTTAGCACTCCTAGATTCTTCTAGAGTTTGAGCCATATTTTTGACATTAGGTTGCACTTGATCACTAGATACACTCCTTTAAAAATTCCTTGACATCTTCCAAAGTTTAGACTCTTCAATTGATTGTGCATACACCATGAGTCAAGCCAAAATTATATCATCATGTAGCATAGTCGTACGACTTTCTTCCGTCACTAAGTCGGCTACACCCATCACAAAGCGACTCATTTCATCATTTGGATTACTAACTAGGGATGGTGCATATCTAGACAAAGTTGAGAACTTCAAAGAGTATTTCTCAACACTCATATTGCCTTTCTTGCAATATATAAACTCCTCTACTTTTACCTCTCTCCACTCATGGGGAAAGTACTTTCCTAGAAAAGCTTCCTTAAATTCTTCCAACTCAATAGGATCTGACTCAACCGGCCTATTATCCTTCCATTGAGTGTACAAAATTTGAGAAACATTCCCCAATTTATACGAAGCCAACTCCCCCTTATCCCTAGTTGTAACACCAATAACATTCAATATCTTGTACACACCAGCAAGGAACTCTTTAGGATCTTCATCTACCTTAGAGCCAAGAAAGATTGGAGGTTTCAACCTCATAAAGTCTCTCAACCTAGAGGTCTTAGTGCTCTCCACAACCCTAGGCAACATACTCAAATTAGCTTGAGTAGTTACGGCTCGGGCTATACCAAGCAAAGCATCTCTAATCTCCGTATTAGACATCTCCGGAACCTCATTACCTCCTTCCACATTTGGGGCATGATCACCATGAGGAGGAACTTGAGAACCTTGAGCATCTTGGACACCTTGCTGATCTTGAGGAACTTTCTCAACTTTCTCAACCTGCTCAACTTGAGGAGGAATCTCCTCATTAAACCTCTCCTCTTCCAACCTTCTAGCGGCAATCCTTCTCGTATTTATCTCCTAGAAACACAAGGAAACACATTCAGAAGGATACTCATAACATTACTCTACCACATTACATAGGAGTAGTAGATAATGGAAACACTATCGTCCTATAGCAACTCACCCCATAGATGTGTCGCAACTCACACCGATTGTCAAGACTCTAATAGACGTGAGTTGATGATACTTTTTGATTCCTAAAACTAATTTCACAAAACTATGCTAGATACCAAGATTTTTCATATCCCGAGTCCACACCTTGAAGTTATTGAACAATCTCGGATTGAGGCACGGCATACTCGACCTCTCGAAGGTCTCATACTAGTCTATCATATCATCCATCGTATACATATAATGTAAAGTATTACAGAGTTAAAACTTTTCATTAAACAATATCACCGTCTTAAAAACTCTTTCATATAAAAGTAATAGGAAGTACTAAGTCTCAATCTCATCATCTTGGACACAAGAATACATGGGACACAGACCATACGACATATAAAATATACTACTATATAGTATATAACAATCCTTCAATTAGAAACATAAAAGGCATATATTCCTTCAGATTAAGTGAGGACATACTTCAACTTCTCTTGAATGATCTTCTAAATCCAAGTCTTCATCCCAAATGATCTTCACCTACCAAGAACTATATATATAGATAAAAGCATCGAATTAGTACAACAACATGCACTATGTATGGCTTATGCATACAAATCATGAAAACGAACATTTATAGGAAATCTGTATCTTTTCATTTAAATATCATAATATCATCATAAGAACAACATTTACAATGAAGTCCCTTCACTATTACAATGAAATCCCTTCACTGTGATAGTGAAGTATTTAGTCCTTCACCAATACACGTTTTAGCATTTAATATCCTCACTAAATCTATACTATAATTAACTAAAGTAACACAATGAGATACCGCTAATACACCCTCTTTAGATGTGCCTAAACGATCCTTAAGATTACTCATAATGAGACACATATACAATATGGAAATCTCCCCTACCAAGGCTATCAAAAGACTTACTTAAGTATTCCTAGAATAGAACGCCCATACATCTGCTTCAAGGCTACCTAAATAATCCTTAAGACTTCCTAAGTTTAGATAATGTCAAACATAACGATCAACTTCACTAACTATAGTCATTCTCAAGACTTCTATAGATAAGACATGAACATATCATCCTTTATGCCCTCTTCACACTTTAATTAAGAAATCCTTAAGTCACATTAGATTAGGTACTTATTTATTTGAATATTTTATATGACTACTTCATTAGTTCATTGGTTCATTTAAGAGAAATACATCACATAACGGACATTCAAATTATGGTCTTCAAGAAGACCAAGGGACTCTTACTAACTCCTTCAAAGCGTATTGTCCAATGTCTAGATCGCATCCATACCACCATCTAAATCTCATAGAACTTCTCTAATGCTAATATGTATACCATATGATGAGAATAGGAAATAACCGACAAATACCACGGTAGCAAACCATGGAATCCGGAAAGGTAACCTACTCCGATGGAGGGTGTTCTACTTCCCAATGTTATAACATGGACAAATCTCATGTAGTCATATGGTTAATGAATATAAAGGGCTGCTTTGTATTCTAGTCTCACTCTTTAACTAGAACTACTTCCCTTAATATACTCACTCGGTGGTAGCCTTAAATCTGATAGATAAAATCACATTAAGGTTCATAGAAAAGGGTCTTATATCATGTTTATGACCCAATTACATTTACCCTACTAAAGCAAGGTCCACTAGGGCTATCTATCTATGGCGACAAAAAGATCATCATGACTTCCCTAAAGATTGATATGATGCCTTTCAAGCCAATCAACCTTAAGTCCATGATTCATTACATACGGGATACCATTACGGTTTTCGACTTCAAGTTTCATAACCTTATCACTTGGTTCAACGTTTCACATAAATGACCCTTTATCATCATTAAAGGTCTCACCTAACATTCATTCATTCAAGACTTATACTTTTTAAGTTCCTAAGTGAAGACATCACATATTCATATTCATACAAGATTGAGGTAAGGGACACAAGTCTACCTAAATAAGACACAATATTACTTCAATTTAGCAAAGTCTACCTAAACAAGACACAATATTACATCAATTTAGCACATATAACATATGATATTTGATAAATTTAGGAATGACCCTTAACATCATTTAGTCAACCTATTCACTACTTTAACATCATCAACATAACCATTATATACTCATATAACCAAGTTAGGAACAACCATGTAACAACTCTAAAACTACATAGTCAAACCCATAGTCATAGCATACCATGATTACCTTATATCATCAATAGATTGACACAAACATTCACATATAGGTAAATATTATCATACATCAGAAAGTCAACTACACAAATAGCCATATAACATCAAGTAGGTATCGATAAGGACATGATCATCAATATACTTAAAATAACGCTGACAAGGCCACATAAATTCACATAACACCGCCATCATAAGTGGACCAAACCAATCACAATATAATTTAAGTCTAATTAACATTCGTTAAGAATAAATAGGGCAGAATACCACTTCTTCATCCTCAACACTTCAAACCAATACCAAATCATCCAATTCAACCTCATAAGGCCCTTACCCATGGCCATGAACATCAATTTAATACATAACCTATAATAATTAATGAAATCTAGACCAATTCAATATAGATTCGATAATATAAGACCAATAATATAAAAATGGAATACATTTCTTATATCATTAGAAAGCCTATACGAAACTACAAGTGAATTCCTAAACATTAGACCAATATCAAGTAACCCATAAATAAGTCAGTACTAAGGTTCATCAATTACATGGGTTCATAACTAGACTGATTTAAAATCATCTAACTAACAACAATTCAATCACTATTTAATGATTAAAAACCTTTAATGCAAGAACACATGGTAGAATCATAAAATTGGACTTGAGACTCAATTTGTCACACCAAGATCTTCCTTGACTTTAGACTTCAATGGATTCTTTGGGAATTCTTATGGGATTTTGGAGTTTTAATTATTAAGAATGAAATCTTCTAAGTGTTAATGACTTATAAAAACCTTTAAAATACCAAATATACCCCTTAGTAACCTCCAAACCATCCATTTGGAAATGGGGTGAAATTACACTTTCATTCCTCACTTAATAGTTAGCACCGCAGGAAATACAAGCCAATCGATGGACAACCAGCAACGGACAGTCCCTTGACTAACAAATCGTCCTGTTGGTCCGTCATCTGGATTTAAGGCTGGTCCTTGGATTATATTCACCCATGACTAACTCCAAATGAATGAGACACCATCGACGGGGCGTCGAATGGCCCACGAGCCATCGATTGCCAACCGTTGGTTGGGCTGTCTTGGGCAGTCTTGGACCATGTTTTTGGTCCTTGCTCAAGGACCCTTGGTTTGTCTTTGTGGATGTTTTCCCGGAATTTTATAACCCAAACATGACATTGTAGGATTTTACGACCTCTCACATGAATTTCACCCAAAACAAACACGTAAAACTAGACCAAACATTCCTAGAAACACAAGATCATATTAAGGTACATCTTTCGAATGCCATGGACGTTCTTGAGTATTTGACCTTCAAACTTCTCGATACTTGACACACTGACTTTGCACATCATATTAACTCACTTAAATACTTAACCACATCATGAATATCACATAAACAAATAGAACCACATATGAGGCACATAGGTAACTTAGTCGTCGAATGTCTTGTCCATCCTTTGACATTTGACTTCTAATGGACGTAATACTTTATATACTGACTCAACACCATATTATAGACATATTTGGGAACTTATACCACCTTGAACACAATGTTAGGCTCTAGTTCACCTATATTATTTTTGGGATCTTACATCAAACCTGGACGTTTCCCACATAAAAATAATCCTTAAAAAGTTGTAGACCTCCCACATAAGTTTCACCAAAAACTAATACTCACAATTCATCCAAACATGCAAGTCCCCATCAAGACACACATGAACGTCTCAAGGGCTGACTTTGAATGCCTTTGACGTTCTTGGACGATTGGCCTTCAAACTTTACAAAAAATTATATAATATCATTAAACATCATTATAACTAATTTTAAGACTTCATAATGTAACAATCCAGAAAATTTTGTGTCTACAGAACAGCCTAGTAAGTCCGTTAGAATGCTTGATTGGGGTACATAGGCATCTCGATGCCCAATATTGAAAATTATTGGGCAAATTATACAAAATTGTCTAAGGGGTGTTAGCCAATTTATATAATGCTATCCAAGTAATCAAAACATATTAAAAGCTTGTTTAGAAATTGTACCTTCAATCAAGACCCTAAGCTAATATAATTGCCATTATATACATATAGATCAACAACCAACGCGTGAGGTATGAGACATCCAAGTGTCAAGCCTAGATATCACAGTACATAACCATTTAAAATGATCATGTTAGATAAGCTATGCCCAAGGGCATAGTGAGGATCCTTAGGACAATAAGTCAATAATCCAAATGAACCTTCCAAATAGTTAATTGGGAAAGTACAAGCAACAAATGGTCAAGCTCATGGGCAGCACATGGGCAAGCACATGTGCAACCACATGTGCAAGAACCGGCCAAGAGGGAGGGGGACCATCCGAATCGATTCAGTTAGGGCGGTTGGGGGGACAAC
Organism: Solanum peruvianum; assembly: GCA_027705065.1. Classification (NCBI taxonomy): domain Eukaryota; kingdom Viridiplantae; phylum Streptophyta; class Magnoliopsida; order Solanales; family Solanaceae; genus Solanum; species Solanum peruvianum. Next base: position 24,576,653 of record JAKWJD010001763.1, read on the forward strand.
CGCACATGCGGGTCAAACTTGCGTGGGACAAGGACCCCTATCAAACCCTAGACCCTAACCAACCAAGCTAACTACCTAACTAACCTAGGACTAACCAAGAACGGCCAGCCATGGGACCCGACAACCTAGGAAAAACTAAATAACTTAATAAATTAATTTCTCAATTTAATTAATTAATTTAAAAGGACTAACCGAAAGCAAAAAGAAATTTCTAGATTTCAGTTAAGACAAGAAATAAACAACCTAGTAACCTAACCTAGGATGGTCCAAATGGTTTACTTAAGCCCTAACAACTTAAGGACACTTTAGTAAATAACCTAGGATACATAATTATTTAATTTAACAACTTAATTAATTAATATAAAAAATTTAAATCAAAAGGGAATTTTCAGATATCGGTAAAGATAAAAAATAGACAACCTAGTACCAAACCTATGATTGTTTAAAAAGTTTGTAATGGTCCAAATAACTTAGGGGTACTTTAATAATTATCCTAGGTTACCTAATTAATTAATTTAGAAACTTAATTAATTAATTTAAAAGGCCAAAACCGAAAACACAAGGGGAATTTCCTGATTCGGTTAAGACAAGAAAAAGACAACCTATTACCTAACCTAGGATGGTCCAAATAGTTTGTTATGATCCTAACAACTAAGGGGTACGTTGGTAATTACCCTAGATCACTTAATTAATTAATTTAGAAACTTAATTAATTAAAATAATAGTACAAAACCGAAACTACTAGGAAAGACACCAAAATTGGTGAAGTCAAGAATCTTCAAATCCGAGTCAATCTAGGAGGGGCATTTTTTGTAATTATCTAATTTGTCTGCGTTAATTAGGTTCTATATCCCAAGTAGAATTAGTTAACATTAATTTTATAAAGACTTCGAAACTTTATTCACTCCAAGAAAACGTTACAACTAAATCAAGAGAAAAACGTGAGAACAAGAGAAGTCGCAAACTAAACCCTAGGACGCTAGCAAGGGATGTTTCAATGGTTTTTTGTTCAAAATTCTCATTGATCTTCGTAGATTTGATTCTACAAAAAATAATGGGTTTTATTTCATGGAATTCTTTCTCCAAGAGGTTTTTCAAACGTTTTTTCTTCAAGAAGATTGAAACTAAGGCTGTACTATCGAATTGCATGTTCTTCTCCCTAGTTCTCCCGATTTCCGATTCTTGTTGTATGGTAGCATTATTATCGATACATTTCTGGTGGTATGTTGTTTTAACTGATCGTATATGTGTTTTTAAGTGATTTATATTTCAAAGAAATATGCATGTTCGATTTGCATTGTAACGACCCGGATTCTTGAATCTTAATCGCACCCGGCGTCGTTGACCTCTCAAAGGTCGCAGACAAGCCTCATCTTGCATTCATCACATTCATCTAGTTAAATTTGAGCAAAAATTAAAAATTTTAGTATTTATGAAGTTTACTTTGACTTCATATAGTCATTACATATTTGCATCATATACTAAGATCAACATAAAAAAAACCATCTATCATAAAGAATCAATTCGAAACTGAAGATTAATATATCATAAATAATTTTTCAAACACGACCTTAATACAAAGATTGGAAATGAAAATATGAAATAAATTCTAGGGACAACATTCACTAGATATTTTTAAAACTAAGGCTAGACTAAAATTGTAGCATCCTTGTAATCAAGAGGACCTACAAAATGGTTTGGAGAAATGCTGAAGTCCAAACCGATGCAAGTGTCGTCAATCTACCCTCTGACCTGCACCTATAAAATTAGTAAATAGTAGGGGTTAGTACACCACTTGTACTAAGTATGGGTTGTATGCACACATACACATAACACTATGCATGATCAATGAAAGCTCTTCCTAAACAACATGCCATTTCTGGAAAGTCTTGTCATTAGACTTCCCTAATCTGTTAGTTGTGAATTGTGTTATGAATATGATGTATTTTAATGCAATAAAAACAAACAACTCATTTACTATATGATTACAAGACATTAGTATCATCAACATAATATTAGAACCACTCGGGTGATGATTTGAAAATTTACTAACCCCCAACCCGAGAGCGCCATTTTTGATAGTTGGATTATTTTTCTGTCATTTTCTTTTGTTTGTTGTGTAGTTCAATAATTCCTTTGTTCGTATGTTTTACTTAGAAGTGAAATGATTCATTGTATTCCCTTACCAACAATGAATCCATGTAAGTAATTCAAGGACTAAGGAATGATTTCCCTACCCTATAGTGAGTCATTCTTTACACTATATAGTCATTATATTTCATAAGTCATTCTCTATTGGTCATGCCATTTATTTCATTACTTTCATGTTAGGGAAGTCATGAGGTATTTAGTTAACATTAGGTTTCTACTTTCCTTTATTGGCATCATATGAGAAGTCATTATAAGCCAATCTTGTTTGTCTTTGCCCCTTATTTGCTGAAACTTCATGAGTGTGATATTGGTAGTTGACATTCTTAAGCTCTTCTTCATTGCTCACTTTGAACATATGTTCCATTATCTTTCTCACTTTCATACTGAAATCATTAGGAATAAGATCATGCGAGCTAAAAAGAAATCCATTGTCTTCCCCACACTGAAAAGAGGTGATTCACCGGTTAAAATGAATCTATACCATGTGAGATACTCATGGAATCTAGTGTCCATCTCACACGGAAAAAGGGTGACCCCTGACTAAGGCGAATCCTTCTCAAGTATTCACTCTACACCTAAAAGTAGTGGCTCAAGACTATAGTGAACCAAGAATATATCGTGAGCATTAACTGACGTAGATCATGTGAGATAAAAATGAAATCCAGTGTCTTCCTCACATCAAAAAGGGGTGGAATCACCATCAAAGGTGAAACCGTCATGCCTAGCTCGCTTAAGTTGAAACCACTGGTTAGTTCCTATGTTGGCTAGACATAGTTCGACGACTAGAGACTTAATGAGATTACTTATCCACCTTGTTGGTAGCCTCATCTTCATGAGACTTACACGTGCAAGCACATACGTATAACTAGTCTATCAGTGTTGTTCTCAATTTCATTTTCTTCTTTTTCTTTTAGAGTTTACTCATGCATTATGGAATTTGACTTCTACATTGAGATTTATTTACTCTTTTGATGACTTGTAATCCTTACTTTACATTGATGAAATGTGAATTGTCCTTACATATCATTATTACTTTCCTTACATATCATCCTTACTTTACATTGATGAAATGTGAATTGTCCCAACATATCATCCTTTCTTTACATTGATGAAATGTTAATTTTCCTTACATATCATCCTTAGGTGTTAAAGAGACAAGTCTCACACATTCTAGCACCTTCATTCGTGAGTATTCTTTTAACATAGTAGCTTAGGTGTAAGTAAGACTTGTCTCACTTTCTTTAACACCCCATTCTTGTAACTTAATTATTTAAGACCCCTTTTATTATGTTTTAACCCACGTTACTTCTTTACTTAAGTGTATTATCTTCATTTCAACGTTTATGGACGATGAGCACTTCTTTCAATGAGTTACATATGTTCAAGGTTAATTTTTGTAGAGCATGTTGGGATTTGTCCCAATAAATGTCATATCCTTGGTTATGGATTCGTGAGTAACTTTAGAAGTGATTATAATATCATTTGATACTCGAACTACAAAAGATTGACATATGATTAGTATTGGCTCAACATTTGGATATTAAATTACATAACCATTTTTGTTGGTAAAGACCAATGTTCCGTATGTTCATGTTTAAATTCAATATGTATTAACCTTTACCCAATGTTTCAATCATTTACATAAGCCCCTAGCCATTAGCATGCATTCGTTTTGACAAAGTAGTGTTAGCCAATTTTATTGGCACCTGATAGTCAATTCATTCAAGATGTGATTTCATACTTGTCTTTTAAGCCAATCTTAGTTCATGACTTTAGGGTAAAATTGTTAAGACATATTTGAAATCATCATATTAACATTTAATGACTTTATCATCTTCATAACATCATAATCACAGCAATACAACATATCACACTTAACGTTTTTGGAACATATCTTAGTAATGCATCCTTCTTTAATTTATGTAAGTGACCCTTAGCATCAAACGAGTTCAATTCATATTTAATTCGACATTGAACAAAAAAGAACCCTACACATTAAGATCATCCATCACCACATACCAACAACATGATCAAGATTAATATATGCGACATTGAAAACATAACAAGGATACTAGGGAAAGGGAAGTTCGATGAGAACTTTGAGAACAACCCTAGTTTATGAGATTTCATGAATTACAACGATGAAAAGAACTTTTGAAGAAAGAATACAATGAGAGAAAACCATAACATAGGTAGATCTTAATCTTAAGATGATAACTCCACACGGAATCCTTGAAAAGTACTTTGAAATCGCCTAAGAGAGACTTTGGCGTTTTACGTTCTTGCGTTTGTTGTTTACTGCCTTAGTCGTGAGTCTCTTGTGAATGAACGTGGTTTCTAGGTTTTTTTAACTTATGTTAAATTATTCAACTTTAGGTTAATTAACTTAATTAATAAATTAATTAATTAAATACTAAAGTACCCCTCCTAAATTTACTAGACATAGAAGGACCATTGACTTAGACAAATCCGAAGTTGGCTAAGTGTCTCTGCTCGAAAATGGTTTTAAATTAATTAATTTGCATTCTTATTGAGATAATTAAGGTTATTAAGAGAATTATTATAATTCCTCTAAGTCACTAGGACCACAATTAAAAACTTTGGACCATCCTAGGTTAGTACTAGGTTGTCCCTAAGTTAGTTAGGTGCCACCCTACCAAGTCCTAGGTTGTCGGGTGAATTAGGGAGTCCAATTCGGTTAAACCTTGGTTAGTTGTCTAGTTAGTATAGTTGTTTAGGACTTAGAGTTTGTTCGGCTTGCTGGTCCCACATGGAGGGACCCGCCCGTGCTTGTCTTGCCTAACCGCCCTAACCGAATTCGGTTAGGGTGATTTCGTGGTCCCCCTTGATCGGATCCTTCACGTGTGCTGACCATGTGCTTGCACATGATTTTGTTTTACTTTATTAACTAATTTATCTTGATGGATCATTTTGGGAATGTTTACTTATTGTCCAAAGGACCCTCACCATGTCCTTGGGCACTTCTTAATCTACATGATCATTTTAATTGATCATGAGCCATGGTATCTAGGCTTGACACTTGGATGCCCCATACCTTTTGTGAGTTTTACGAAATATATTTTATGAGCTTAGGGTCTTCATTTCAGTTACATTTATTAAACTTCAATATTGGATTCAGGTATGGAAACCCAAAAAGTATATTTCATATTCGTATATAGAAAATTGGTTAACATCTCTTTGCCAATTTTTTCTATACTATGCCCAATATTTCTCAATACTGGGCATTGGGGTACCTATGTACCCCTAATAGGCTGTCCTAAGGGCATATTGGTCTCTTCATTAGACATGATTTTCCGAAATGTTACCCGCATACTTAGGGTGTTATCTACGTAAATGTTGAATGTTATAATGCCTATATGTGTTTAGAGAATCGGTGCTTATTGTGAGTATTCGTTGATTGACTATGTGTTCATTAAAGGTTATATGTTGACTTGTTTAACATTTTAGATCTCTACATTGAATCCATGAATGACTGAATTTAAATAACAAAAATGATTTTGTGCCAACAAAAGGGCTAGTACCAATAGATTCAAAAGATGCAAAGTGATCTCATTATAAATTCAGAAAGGTCATAACATAGGATATGTCATTCGGTGGGACAAGTCCCAACATACCCTATCCACACAACTTTTAACACCTTAAAATCTTACAGAGAGTCAATTACCATCATAAGGAATGATTTAAGGTTAGTAAGTGATGTAAACAAGTTAAATTGAGTAAACAGAAAGTGTTAAGTTATGAAATTTACCTAATAAAGAGTGTTAGAAAGAAGTGAGACGAGTCTTAAGAACACTTAATCATTATGTCAATAATACTCACAAAAGAGGGTGCTAGAGTCCATGGGACAAGTCTCACTTGCACCATGATGATAAAGTAAAATTTAAAGATCATAATCATAAAGTAAAGATAGGGATGACAATTCATCCATAGAGTAAGTAAACCTCATAACTAAAAGCAAGCTTCCATAATGTATGAGTAAACTATAGCAGATAAGAAGATAAAATCTGAGTTTAGCACCGATAGACTAGTAATGATCTTGTACCAGCACAAGTAAGTCTCAATAGATGGTATTTCGAGGATCTCAATAGGCCACCTATTCTTCGAACTATGTTCGCCAGCATAAGGACTAGCAGAGGGGAGCCTCCCCCAAGAATGCTAGGTAAGTTCAGTTTCACTTTGGCCGGTGATTCCACCTCTTTTCGGTGTGGGGGAGACATCATATTTGCATGTCTATTTAAAATGATCTATTTCAGTTATATCTCAGTACAAGCATTCAGTTACCACTATTAAACCCCCTTTACGATGTGGGAAAGACATTGACCGATTCACCTTAGCCAGTGAATCCTCCTTTTTGCTGTTGTGAAGACACAAAACTTGTTTCACTTTATCGGTGAACCACCCCTTTTCGGTGTGGGGGAGACACTGGATTTCATGTAGCTCGCATGATATATTTCCGTCAATGCTAAAAGAATTCTTTAAGAGATTAAGAAAGAATAATTACCAAGTTCAAAGTGAATAATTGGGCAAGGGAGTAGAATCATAAGTTCATACTGAACTAAGTAAAGTAAGAACTTAATGAAGATTAATCTTTAGTATTTTATAGACATAGCAAGTTGGGGTTAGACAATAATGAAGTATGGATTATGTCTCAAGAACTAGATATTATAAAATATTCAATAAGGGGGTATAGCCAATACAGATTGGCTTATTAATGTAAGTATACCGAAAAAGAAGACGAATGGAAGATATAACTCATAAGTAGGGTAACCAACTGTTTTTGTAGTCTTGTGAATTGTTTACTCGATTCTTTTTAGGTAGGGGACTAAAATGAATAATTGCACTTGTAAGTGAAACATATGATTAAAGGAACCATTAAACTACACTACAAGAAGATAGAAAAGACTAAAAATAAATTAAAGTAAAGTAACAATCGTGTTTTTAAGTTGTCCTAAAATTATGTTCATGATTCCAAGGTCTTATTTTTATATAGAAAACGAGTTGTATGCCTTAATTTCATAAGAACATTTCATATTCACATCATAAATCAAGAGGACATTTTTAAGTAAAGGACTAACGTTGTGACGTAACATTAACATTTTTTTAGGAAGGAGTTTTAATTGTTCATGCATCGTCCCTTATGTGTTATGTGCATACACCCATACATAGTACAAGTACGTACTAACCCCATATCTATTTACTATTTTATGGGAGCAGCTTCTCAAGAAGGTTGAAGTCTGTCGAAGCAGTTTGAAAAACCGATCTCCATACTTTTGTACGTCCTCTTTAGTTCGATGATGCTACGTCAGTATTCTATCTTAGTTCATTAGATTATCTAGTGACTATTGTCCCTAGCGTATCTTTCCAAGTATTTATTTCGAAGCATTGTAATAAGGCTAATTGGCAAACTATTATTATTTCTATCACGATCATTCATTTCACTTGTTTAATCTTTAATAGATGGTTGTTGAGTCTATCTATTAGAATATCAGTCTTATACAAAGCTATATGAAGTCTATGTATACTTATCTAAGTATTAAAAAGTTTTAAATTTTCCGTAAATTTAACTAAATGATTCTGATGAAAACTAAGAAGAGGCTTGTCTGCAACCTCTAGAGGTTAAAGACACCGATTGCGGTTTGGATTCCTGAATCCAGGTTGTGACAATAAGCTCATGATATACAAATATAAGCACGTATAGATACATGAGGAACATAGGCGACTAGTCATTGAACTTCTTGATCGTCCCTTGACGTTTGACTTCAACTCACCTTAAACTTTATACACTGCCTCAATACCAAATTATGAGCCATTTGAGGACATTAGAACCTTAATGCAAACAAGTTAGGCTCTAGACACGCTAAATCATTTTGGGGGTCTTACACGTATTTTGACTATATTATAGGAAATTTGATCGTGTCTCTATATTATTGAATTCTGGTGTAGTTTGATTAGGGCTATTGAATTATCATACAATCATGTTAGAATTGTTAGTATGCTTCCCTAAATAAATTAATTTATGTGGAATTGTTTGTATGCTTCCCTAAATACATTAATTTATATGGAATTGTATTTTATACATTGTATATTGTAATTATTGAATTGAATTGGTGATCATGGCCATGGGTAAGGATATTTGAGTATCATTTTGGATATTTTAGCTATGGATGGAAGTGGATGGGTCTTACGCTGCCCTGGTTCTCTTTATATTATGTAATTTAGGTCTTTAATTATGTTGTGATTTGTATGTTCCACTTACGGTGGCGGTGTCATCTACTTTACTTGTGAATTATGTGGCATACTTGGCATTACTTTATGAATTATGAGTATAATGCCCTTGTCGGAATTACTTGATGTATTATGATGATAAGTGCAGTTGATATATGTGAAGTATGATCATATCAATCGAATTGTGAGTAAGGTATGTGTTATTCTATTTACATTAGGTGATCATGTTAGACTATGACTATGTCCTTATGTGTGTAGTCTTAGGGTTGATGCATGATTTTTCCTACTTGGTTATATGAGTCTTATGATGGTGATATTAATGGTTCCATACTAGTGTATATGGTGACCTATAATTGACTTGGTCTTCTCTAGGTGCTCTAAAATAGTATGCTATGTGTATGGTATGGTGAAGTGTGTGTGTAGTTTTTGTACACTTGTGTCTCTTACTTGATACATGTGTAATGTGAATATGAATTCTTGACTTAGTATGCTAAAACTCCTTAGTATTGTATGTGTTATTGACATGTGACCCTTTATATGGAACATTCATCCTAGATGTAAGTTTATGATATCCTTGAAGTTGAAAGCCCTAATGGTATCCTTATTGTGTGAATGGTGGACTTAAGGGTGGTTGGTTGGAATTTCATGAAATCATTCTTAGAAAGGTCATTGAACTATCCTCTATCCATTGTAGGTAGCCTTAGTTGACCTTCTTTGGTAAGGTGAAATGTGATTGAGTTATGAACTATATATGGAACATCTTCATGTGATCCTTTTATTGAAAATACTCTATCAGAAAAAGGCTAGCACCGAGTGAGTATGATTTGGGAATTTTCTCTAAATAATATGGCATTAGAGAACAAAGAAACCATTCATATTTCATAACCATGTTTCTACATGGGATGTGTCCTGGTTCTACCATTGGCCTGTAGAACAAACCTCCATCGAAGTAGACTCTTGACGCTGGATTCCATGCATAGCTTGTGTGGTCTATGCCGGTTATTGCCTATTCTCATAATATGGGATACCCACTAGTGTTGAAGAAGTTTTATGAAGTTTAGGTGGTGGTATGAGATGCTCTCTAGACATTACATGATTAGGCTTTGAAGATGTTAGTGAGTGAGTCCTTACGTCTTCTCCAAGACCATTACTTTAATGTCCTTATGTGTTGAATGTCACTTAAATGAACTAATGAAGACAATAACTTATGTTAGAAAGCATGTATATTAATAAGTACTTATCTAGAGTTGTTTAGGGGTTGCCTAGTTAAGGTGTGAATGGGGCATAAGGTATGGTCTCTTCATGTCTTACCTAGGGAAGTCTTAAGAATGACTTTAGATAGGAAAGATAGTTGATAAAGCAGACATGATACAATCTTAGGAAGTCTTAAGGATTAAGGTGTATGGTTGTTCTCTTCTTGAATTACTTAAGTAAGTCTTTTTATAACATTTGGGGAGGAGAATGTCATATTATATATATTTTATTGTATGAAGTGAGAATGATCTTATTCTAGATAGTCTAAAGCATTTCTTAGGTGCGTGTGAAATATTGTATGGGAGGTTGCTTCATAACTTACTCAAGTAAGACTTGAATTATATTAGTTAGGAGCATCTCATATTTATGTGTTTTGGATGTATTTTAATGCTATATTTTGATATGTGAATTTTAGATGAACTTATAGTGAAGTCATTGTAAGCTCATTGTAACCTTACTGTAATGTTCATATATATATATTGAGTATAATTTGTAATGTGTTCTAATTGTGATGTTTGGATTTTAAAGGTGGTTCTTATACTTATACAAATGAAGTTTTTAATCAAGAAGAGCATATTTCTCATAAATCTTCATTTATCATGATTTTATTCATTAAGTCATACTTAGTACATGTGTTTAATTCCATACTTTTGTTTATCTTTAAAGGTGTGGTTAGCAAGTGAGAGGTCTCATTGAAACTAGTTCAGAATCCAGTTATCATCAAGCAAAGTTGAAATATTTCCTTGCTTTACTCGAGGGCATAATCATCTTTAGACTTCTTTAATTCAAAGTATTGTAATAGATATTAAATTGTTATATTTCTACTATATGGATCGTTTCCAAAGTATTCCTTATGTCTAATCATGTCATATAATGATACTTAGAGTTTTCTACTATTTTTTATATGAAAGATATTTTAAGATGTTTTCGTGTCAAAAGTTTTAATTTTGCAGTACTTTCCACACATATATGCAATGAATGATGTTAAGTGCTTGTACAAGACCTCCATGAAGTCAAGTATGCCACGTCGCACTCCAAAAGTGATATCTTCTAGGGTGTGCTCTCGGGGTGTGACATTGATGGATTATGTTAAGGTTTCCATTGGAGTGAATAGGGTGACTTATAGTTTACTTGGTGGTCCCTATGTGCTTCTTAAATGTTATGTTATATGTGATAAGATGAAATATGTGTGTGTCTTGTTGTAGTCGACCTATGTCCCTCGACTTGATACATGAAGAATAGGGATATGACTCTTGACATAGTAGGCTAAAACACATTTGTCATGTATGTATATGTGTGAATGGGATGTGACCTTGAACATAGAAACAAGGGTCATAGTATTGAACCTTCAACCTAGTTAGGAGGTTATGATGTCCTTGAAGTTGAAAGTCGTAACGGTATCCTTCTTGTGTGAATGGTGTACATAGGGGTGGTTGGCCGAAAAAAATTAATTCATCCTTAGGAAAGTCATTGGGCTATCTAAGTAACCATTGTAAGATAGCTCTAGTGGACCCTCTTTGGTATGGTGTATTATGATTTGATTATGAGTACTATATGGTACCTCTTCACATTCTACTTGATTGAATTACACTAGGAGAACAAAGACTCACACCGAGTGCATATGCCATGGGTAGTAGCTCTACTTGATAATAAGACTAGAGTGCAAAGAAACCATTTATATATCTAAACTATGTTCCTACATTGGTTGTGTCCTCGTTCTGCCATTACAAAGTAGAACAACCTTCATTTGAGAAGGTAATGACTCCGGATTCCATGCCTAGCTAGTATGGTCTATGTCGGTTATTGCCTATTATCATCATGTGGGATACATGTTTGTGTTGGTGAAGCACTATGAAATATAGGTAGTGGAATGGTACACTATCTAGACAATGCACGAGTACGCTTTGAAGATATTAGTATGTAGGTTCCCTAGGTCTTCTCCAAGACAATTATGTGAAAGTCCTAATTGTTAAACATTTCTTAAATGGGATAATTAATATAGTGATTTAAGTTAAAAGCATGTTAATGAAAAGGTACTTGTCAAGATTATCTTTGAGGATTGCTTAGGTAGGCTTGAAGAGGGTGTATGGGTGGTCTCTTCATGTCTTATTTCAGTGATTCTTAAAGTAATTCTATGTAGGGTGTTTAATTGATGAAACGGGAATAATCTTATATTAGGTAGTCTAAAGGATCTCTTTGGTGTGTGTGAAAGGGTTGTATGGACGGTCACTTCACAACTAACTCAAATGAGAATGAGAATAACCTTTTGTTAGGAGAGTATCATGTTTATGTGTTCTGAAGTGTTCTTGATGTTATATTGTGGAGTGTGACATATACGTGAAGTTGGTGTTGCACGTGGTTCTTATACTTATGTTATGAATATTTCTTAAAAAACATGTTTTATACAAATGTCATTTTAGCATAATTTTATTGTATATAACCTACTTAGTACATACAATGTGCGAATTCCATATGTTGTTTACTTTTAAAGGTGTAGGTGGCAATTGAGAGGTGTTCTTTAAGTGAAGCTTGGAAACTAGAAATCTTTCAAGCAAAGTCGTGGTATGTCCTCACTTGTGCCGAGGACATAACTGTCTATTGATTTCTTGTTAAAAGCATTATAATAGACTTAGCTATTTTCTATATTGTATTGTATGGGACGTATCCCAAAGATATTCATGTGTCTAAGATAGTCACAAATACTTAGTCTTTCCTTATGATTTTTGTATGAAAGGTTTTTTGAAGTACTATTCGATTCTGTGAAAATTTTAATTTCGCACTAATTTTCGTACATGTTATATAATGAATGATGTTTAGGGGCTTGTACGAGACCTCCGAAAGGTAAAATATGTCGTATTGTAACTCAAGAGTACTCTAACTTCTATGGTGAACTTGCAGGTCGTAACAAACTTGGTATCAAAGCACAAGGTGATGAAGTAGTCTATACGATTTGAAGTCTCATTAAAGCCACGTGTAGTATATTCTTGTTCCTTGGTTTGAGTTATGACACATCCATGAGCGAGAGGAAATAGGATGATTGAGTTTACCTTCTTCTCTACTCTTGTGTCGTGTCGTAGGGTAAAAAGTTATGAGTGTCCTTCGTAATGGGTTTCCTTGTTTTATAGGAGATGACTACTAGAAGGATGGGTGCAAGAAGGGTTGAAGAAGAGAGGGTGAATGAGGAAGTTCCTCCACAAGTTGAACAAGTTCTCCAAGATGGACAAGATCTGCAAGGTGTGCAAGTTTCTCAAGGTGAACTAGTGCCTATTGGGGGTCAAGGATATGTGTTTTGGTGTTTCCCCTAGATATGAATAAAGGAGAAATTAGAGAGGCTCTCCTTTTCCTAGACCTAGCCATGACAACTCATGTGAAAAGGAGTATTGATCCTAGGGTGAATGCTTTAGAGAGTACCATGACCTCTAGAAGGAAGGACTTTGTGAGGATGAATCCTCCTTTATTCCTTGGCTCTAAGGTGGAAGAGAATCCCCAAGAGTTTCTTGATGGTGTATACAAGGTGTGAAGTGTCATGGCTGACTTCTAGGGAGAAAGCATAGTTAGCTTCGTACTAATTGAGGGAGGTGTCTCAAGTGTGGTACACTCAATGGGAAGATAATAGGCCAGTTGAGTTGGGTCCCATTGAGTGGGAAGAGTTTAAAGAAGCTTTCTTAGGAAAGTACTTTCCATGTGAGAGGAGGGTGGTGAAGGTTAAAGAGTTCATTGACCTTATGCAAGGTAAAATATGTGTTGAAGAGTATTCCTTGAAGTCATCCTTGTTGTCTAACCTTAGGGATGATATGAGTAGGTTTGTGATCGGTGTTGCCGACCTTGTTAAAAAAGAGTGTCGTACGTCCAATACTCCATAATGACATGAACTTGTCTAGGCTTATGGTGTATGGACAACCCATTGAACAGTCCAAATTTAGTAGGATCTCAATAAATTTGAAGTGAAGTGGATCCAATGAGAAAAACCAACCTAGGTTTAATAAAAGTGATCCAAATCAAGAAGGATAGTGCTCCTAAGGTCAAGATTGAGGATGGTGGTGGTTCTCGAGGTGTTAAGCCTACTTTTTTTACTTGTGGGAAGAAGCACTTTAGGAAATATTTAGCCGGTACTGGTGGTTGCTTTGGTTGTTGTAAGGATGGTCACAAGGTGAGGGATTGTCCTACCATTGCGTATAGAGGAATAGAGGCCAAGCAAATTCGTTCTAGTGTTCTGGAAGGTAATGGTCCAAGAAAGAATCACTTCTATCCTCTCCGAGCTAAATGATCAAACTCAAATGATGATGGTGCCGGTAAGTTATAACTTTCTCTTTAGTTGTTATGGGTTCCTTCTAAGTGGGGGAGAATGTAGAGTAGTTGGGTTGTAGATTGTTGTCTCTTCTCTTATATTCTATACAAGCACGAGGGTTAGATTTTGATAGTAACATTTTCCATTTTTTTAGGTGTCTTGAGTTAAAATGAATTTTATTGATCTCTTTGCATTGTGCATTTTCATGAAGTTATGCTTAAATGGTAAAATGATTTTATATGATTTTGTCTCTCATGTTGTCATGCCTTCATCATGGTTGCTTAAATAATGCATTTGTGATTTAGTAAGCATGCCTTCTTGTGAAGTAGTTTGATTTTCGTCTTAATTGTGCTTTCATGAGAGTCGATGTAATGAGCTTGAAAATGATGCATATGAGAATGACAATGTGGGGAAGGAACTTCCTCTTATATGTTAAGAAATGGTAGGGTCTTAATACATGATGAGTTGTAGATACAGTTCAATCCTTCTTGTTATGTTGTGAGTCTCTTTGTTATGTGGTGTTGATGTTCTTCCTATCTATGTGTATTGAAAATAGTGTGGTATAATTATGAGCTGCTAGTGTTGAGTCTTAACTCTTGAAAGTGTTTAAAAAGTGTAGCGAGTGTCATTCGAGGACGAATTTTTCCAAGTGGGGGAGTATTGTTACTCTCTCAAAATGAGCTAGGTTGAGTTAGAGCCTAACATGTTGGTTATGAGGCTTTTGAAATCCTAAAAGTGTTAACTATTGTCTTAATATAAATTGTGTAAAGTTTGGATGAGTTTGGAGGTCAAACGTCTAAGAATGTCTAAGACGTTCTAAGGTTAAGCTTGAGACGTGCTTCTGCGTTCTAGTGTGTTGGCATGTTTTCTGTGTTGGTTGGAGTCTAAATTGGTAACATCCGGGGAGAACCCCCTAGACGTAACCGTTCTCATCGTCCTCTTTGAGGACTAAGACTAGTCTCTTAGCATACATTATTACACTAATAGGTTAAAAAAAATTAACTTTTCATTTTTTCTGTATTGAGGTTTTCATAGACCTCTACATACACAAAATATATTTGTATCGACTATACTACCCATCGTATAGGAAGATTACATAGTTTTCTACTTTTATTGCACATAAATATATAAATATATAACACATAACATAGTTTTTAAAGATTGTCTCATCTCATAACCATCTAACAAGATTTACAATTTGGGCATAGCCCATACATCAAAGTAAGAATATCCACATATATAGGCTTTATACAATCCGTACTCAAATAAAAAGAGATAGAACATAAGAGTCGTAAAACTAAAACAACTTCATAAGCTCTATATTGGAATCACCCTCGGAAAGTGAGGACCTACCCAATAGGATGAATGAGCAACTCCAAGCCTTCTTCAAAGACGTCTCAAAGAGACCTCAAAGATCGAAACCTAAATTGCTGGTGAAAAGGGAGAAAATGGGGTTAGTACACCACATGTACTAAGTATGAGACCATATGCACATATAAGATCAAATCATATAAAAAAGACATTTATATGAGTTGCCCTTTTCATTAAAGCCTTTATGCACATTCAACAAGATCGTACCAACCAGTAGGACAGGTTCATTTAGTTATAGGCATGTATATCACAAGAACAATAACACCAAGTCTAGTCAAGTTAACATGCATATTATATAATTGAATACATAGATAAATCAAGACAATCACCCATGAACCCTCATTAAGTCAACAAGTTCAATGACTATGCAAAGACACATAACCTTACTCAATCAAGTAACTCAACAACAATCACGACCAACATCCAACTTCACACAACACATCATGTAAGAATACATTTCATCATACTTTACCAACAACACATAATGTCAATTACATATAAGTTCATTATATAAATATCATTTATATTTATACGCATATACATACATAAGAACATCCTTCTAAGACTCCCTTCAATGCTAACTAGTGCAATGTATAGGTAGAGTCTCATACCCCTACCTAGACTAAGCTAAACCTTTAAGTTCATCCTAGTTAGATTTCATTGATTACTTCATTTTATCTTTTAAGAACATCTTACCTTAACCGACATAGACATCATGAGCTAATTGTGGAATCCGGTGTCATCGAACCTTACACTGAAATAAGGTGGACTACTTCTCAAGGTAGTACCAATACATGAACATAGATACTACGTGGATCCCCTAGCTAGTATTATTATGGGGAAACATAGTTCAATAACTAGGATACACAATAGGGACCCTCTTTATGCTACATGAATTATAGTATCTAATCTCAAGAGTACATTCGTGATCCTACCTTCCCTATGTGAGAAGGGAAACTCCTCAATCTAGTTCACTCGGTGCTAAGCTAGAGTCCTTGTTGAAATGCCTTTAAGCCTTTATTAACAATCATAGATTAGTTTAGATAATAGGGTTTAGCCCTTGTATAATCATCATCATTATATCTAAATAAGAATTTCATGAGTATAGTCCTTTCGTTACAATTTATATAAGTGAGGTTAGCACATTTATATATTCATTCATGATAAGCCGCATTGGTAGTCATCACCATAATTATAACATTTACATCGTAATTAACCTCACAACCATGGTGATGACATTTCAATGGAACATCGAACCACCCTATCAATCCTAATACAAGACATACTTTAACACAACATCATGACTTAATCACAATTAACCATAAATTGATGTAAAGACTAGGGATCATAAGACTTACCAAGTCTCCCTCATAATTCATCATCAATATCTTACCATCAACCCTTAATTAAACTAAATTAAGGCATGAAATCATCATAATTTAATGACCAACATGATAACAAGGTTAGAAGAATCACCACATCACAATTCAATACTAGATCATAGCTTAAGACAAGATACTTAGGTCAATTCACAACACACTTCTTAACCTAGATCACTTCTCAATAAATAGCATGAGAAGGACTACAATTCACCCTAATTAATTCATTATTAGTATAAGAACATAATCTATTAGTAATTCAACCAATAACCAAGTAAACAATATAACCTAATTCATATCAAGATCATAACCTAAGGTTAAGGGGTAAAGGTCATCTTCTACAAACTAGACCAAACCAAAAAATATATCATAATTATGTTAGAATAAATACTAATCTATTAATAATATCCAAAATAAATCATAAACAAATCAACTCATAACATTAATTTCGAGATTGGAAAAGACCCACATGAAAACTCAACTTTTGAAAATACTTTGAAGGAACCCTTTGAGGAAAGAGGTCTCAAAGGTGAATTAGATCCCATACCTTAATGTTTGATGAAGAATTTATGGTGAATTCATCCCTTTACAGCCCCTAAAATCCTCCCCTAGCTTGGTCTTCAATGGAGTTCTTCACTAGAGAGAGAAAGAAGATAGAAGGAAGAGAATTTGGGTTTGTGAGTTATGAGAGTTTACTTAGTCTTAATTAGGTTAGGAATTTATATACGGTGTTAAATAAGTTAACTAAACTTTCCTTAATCCATATACAACGACCAAACCTCTTAATTAATTATTTAAGACTTAGTCAAAACGTGTAGAAAATTGGACCCTAACAATTGAGACCTCGACCAACGGTCCATCTGTGAGTCGATGACCAACCCCCTTCTGTGTTACACATCCATAGTCTTGGTCAGATACTATGCACATAAGGCACTTCAATGAATTGTCTAAGTGTTGGTCGAAGTATTACATTGGCGTCCCGTCGATCAACACACGCCCGTTGATGCCTTTTCGTGGGTGCACACTGCCCAGTTGGTGTTTGACTCCAGTGTGCAGCTCCTTGGGGAGTTGTACCTAGACGTTTTGATTATGAATCAACTTAAACACATGTTATACACTCTACCACCAATTTTCATCATTTTCTAACTTTTAAAATCTAGTCAAATAGGCTAAGTCACGCTAGTGCCTCCTTGAACTAATTTTCGGATGTCATGGACGTTCTTGGACATTTAGGTTTTTACACTTCCTAAATGACTTATATTCATTAAGGTGAACGTCTAGAATTTATGACACACGTGTAAGGTTCTAGAACATGTCGTGAATTTTGGAAGTTTTAAATTATCCCCCCTTAGGAAACATTCATCCCCAAATGAAATTAGGAATAGACTCAAGACTAGCAGCCCAACCAACAACAATGCAAGACAACATAAATCATATTGCTTAAACAAGGCAACTCAAAAGCTTCAATTACCACACATAAGTCTCAACAATTATATTATGAGGAATTCTCTTCTCATAACAACAACATGAGCTCAACATACTTTAGAATAGCCGATTGTGCTAAAGTTCAACTTACCAACGTGATACATATCATTTCATAAAGACTCATCATATCAAAATGCAAAACATAACTCAAAAAAGTAAAAGAGCAAAATTTTTTAGTTCAAATGCACAATTTCACTGTAAGTTACTATAACCACATAACAAAATGCATATGTTGCAAAACTCACAAAAAATCAAGAAACTTCAATTTCTAGTCATTATTTTCATTATTAATAGAAGTAGCTAACCTTAGTTATCAAATAGATGAGGGAAACGGGACTTCATGTCGGCCTCAGTCTCCCATGTTTCACCCTCAACTAGGTGATTCTTCCAAACACCTTTACGGAGCCACCTCTTTGTTCCTGAACTTCTTTACTTTCCTATAAAGAATTCGAACTGTAACCTTTTCATAAGAGAGTTTATCCTTCACACCAAGAGCCTCAATATGAAGAATAGATTCAGGATCACCGATCACTTCTTAAGCATAGAGACATGGAAAACCGGATAAACTAAAGTCAATTCACTAGGCAAACTTAACTCATAGGCAACATTATTAACCCTTTGCAAGATATCATAGGGACCCACATAACGGGGACTTGACTTCCCTTTCTTGCCAAATCTAACAACCCCTTTCATAGGTGAAATTTTCAACTACACTTATTACTTTCTTCAAACTCTAAATTCCTTCGCCTATGATTGGCATAAGACTTTTGCTAATTATAGGCCGTTTTCAACTGGTTCCTTATGATGTGAACTTTTTCCAAAGTCTTATAAATAAAATTGGGACTAAGAATCGAAGACTTGCCGACTTCAAACTACCCAATAGGAGATCTACACCTCCTAACATACAAGGATTCATAAGCAGCCATGGATATGGATGAATGGAAACTAGTATTGTAAGAGAGCTATACCAAAAGGCAAGTGTTTATCCAACTTCCCTTGAAGTCAATGACACAATGTCTAAGCATATCCTCAAGGGTTTCAATAGTACGCTCTGCTTGACCATCCGTTTGGGGATGAAAAGTGGCACTCCACTTCACCTTAGTACCCAACCCTTCTTGGAATGACCTCAAAAACTTAGATGTAAATTGTGCACCCCTATCCGACATGATGGACAATGGAATACCATGGCGACACAAAATCTCATCTATGAAGATCTTTGCATAATCCTCCGCCGAAGAAGTAGACTTGACGGGAATAAAATGAGCAGACTTTGTCAACCTATCCACCACTACCCATATGGAGTCATATTGTTTTCAGTCTTAGGAAAACCTACCACAAAATCCAAATTGATTTCTTCCCACTTCCAAGTAGGAATTTGGATTTCTTGAAGTAAACCACCCGACTTTTGATGTTCGGCTTTCAATTTTTGACAATTTGGACACTTTTGCAACAAACTCCAATATGTCCTTTTTCAAACATTCCCATTAAAACACTTCCCTGAGGTCATGATACATCATTGTTGACCCAAGATGAATAGATTAAGTGGAATTATGAGCTTCCTCAAGAATTTGATTCCTCAAATCATATAAATTAAAAAAAATAACCTTCCCTGATACTCAAAACACCATCCTCCTCCCACCCCAAGGAAACTAACTCATTATGCTTACCAAGAACCAATTACTTCAACTGCATCAATGGTTGATCAAGGTGTTGTTTAGACTTCACCTCAACAACTAAGGATGACTCGGAGTTATGATGGACCATAAAACCACCATTTGGAGAATCTTTCAATCTAACCCCTAATCTAGCCAACCTATGAACATCTTTTACTAGGTCTTTCTTGGATTCTTCGACATGAGATACACTATCCATAATGATATGACTTAGGGCATCCGCGACCACAGTGGCCTTGTTGGGGTGATAGAGAACACTCATGTCATAATTTTTCAACAATTCTAATAACCTTATTTGTCGGAGATTCAAATCCTTTTGGGTAAAAAAATATTTGATACTCTTGTGGTCGGTATACACATCAACATGAACACCATACAAGTAATGCCTACAAATTTTCTAGGCCAATACTACAGCCGCTAACTCAATTTCATGGGTTGGATATTTCTTCTCATGCACCTTAACGTGTCTAGAAGAAAATGTGATCACCTTCCCATGTTTCATAAGCAAACACCCCAAACCCACTCGGGATGTATCACATACAGAAAAAATTTCTTTGTACCCTCTGGCAAAGTCAATTTAGGAGCAGAAGTAAGCCTATCTTTCAAGATTTGGAAGCTTATCTCACATGCCTCAAACCACTCAAACATCTTAATCTTTTGGGTGAAAGTATTCAAGGGATAAGCAATGGATGTATAACCATCTAGAAACCTCCGATAATAACCTGCGAGACCCAGGAAACTCCAAATGTCAGTTGGAGTCAATAGTCTCGGCTAAATTTTCATCGCTTTCGTTTTCCTTGGGTCAACCTCAACTCCCTCACTAAAAATGATATGACCAAGAAACACCAGCGACCTCAACCAAAACTAACATTTCATATACTTGGTAAACAACTGATGTTCTTTAAGTACTGGCAACACCACTCTAAAATGACCCATGTGATTACTCCCATTTTTTCAAATATACTAAGATATCGCCGATGAAGACAATAAAATATGAATCTAGGTAACTTCAGAACACCCTATTCATTAGGTCCATAGACGCCGCTAGAGCATAAGTGAGACCAAAGGACATTACTAAGAACTCATAGTTACCAAAATCTAGTCTGAAATATCGTGTTTGGTATACGGTCACCTCTCATCCTAAGTTGGTGATACCTCGATCTCAAGTCAATCTTAGAAAAGTAGCTTGCCCCTTGGAGTTGATCAAACAAGCCATCAATCCGTGGGAGAGGCTGCTAGTTCTTAATAGTGACTTTATTGAGTTGGTGATAATCAATGCACATTATTAAGGACCCATCCTTCTTCTTTACAAACAAGACCACAACACTCCATGGAGAAATTCTAAGTCTAATGAAGACTTTTCTAGTAAATATTTAAGTTGAGACTTCAACTCCTTCAGTTCGGCCGGAGCCATCCAATAAGGAGGAATTGAAATGGGATTCGTATCTGGTAGAAAATCGATACTGAAATCAATTTTCTATTCAGGAGGAATACTAGGAATATCATTAGGAAAGACCTCGGAAGTTCACTCACCGCGGGGACTGATTCAATGGAAGGAATTTTGGAGTCTAAATCTTTGACTCTTAATATATGATATACACAACGTTTTTAGATTGTTTTGCATGCTTTTATAAAGGAGATTATATAACTTTTAGGAATAGATTTTCCCCCTTCAACTCGACCACAGGCTTGTTTGGGAATTTAAATCTCACCACTCTAGTTCTACAATCAATAGTGGCAAAGCAAGCATGCAACCAATCCATACCCAAAATGATATCAAAATCAAGCATATCAAGTTCTACTAGTTCAACATAAGAAACTCTATTGAGCAATATTATAGGACAATTTCTATACACCCTCTTTGCAATAACCGACTCCCCACCGAGGTAGACACTATAAAAGGTTTATGCAAGATATCAGGTAAAATATCAAGCTTTTTAGCTACAAGATGAGTAACATATGACAAGGTAGCACTGGGATGAGTAAAGCATAAAAATCAATAGAAAAGACTTTCAACGTACTGCTCACCACATCGGGAGATCTCTCTTGCTCACCCCTAGTGCGTAGAGAATAGAAAAGGTTCTTCTAGAAAGTATCATTAGAGACAGTTGCTTTAGCTTGACCGCCACCCCAATATTAACTCTTCACATTAGGGCAATCCTTAACCTCGTGTCCACTTTTAGATAATTCAAAATAATTATCTGTCCCCTTAAGGCAATCACCATAATCTTTCTTGTGTCACCTTGCACTTGTTAGTTAGTGAACTAGTGCTCCTTCCTTTTTCGGACTTAGGGCTAGACACCCTATCATCCCTCTCCTTTGGGAATTTGGACGGAACTTAACAAGAAAACCTTTTCTTGAACTTAGGCTTGTCTTGGATATCAAGCCTTCCCTTTGAAGAACTACCCACAAAAGATCTTGCCTTTTTTTGCACCTCTACTATTTCTCCTAGCCCTTTCCTCCTCCACATTTCGAGCATGCACCATGAGACGATAAAGGTTCATATTGTCATGTAGCACAGCCAAATGATACTCCTCTTGCAAGTCCTCTAAAAACCCCATCACAAAGCAACTCATTTCATCCCTAAGATTCAAAACCAAAGAAGGAGCATACTAGGACAATTTAGTAAATATCAAAGAGTATTAAAGAACATTCATAATTCCTTGATCAAGGTTTATGAACTCCAACACTTTGGCCTCCCTTATGTCCCTAGGAAAGAACCTATCAAGAAAAGTCTTGAAGATCTCCCAGTAACCGGCCCACCCCTTATAGGCCTATTCTCCCTTCATTGGACCTACCATGTTTGAGAAACATCTTTGAGTAGGTAAGTGTGTAACTCGTCCTTCTCACTAGTAGTCAATCTTATAGCAAAATGAATCTTGTAAACTTCATCGATGAACTCTTGGGGGTCTTCTTCAACCTTTGACACATAAATAGTAGGAGGATTCATCTTAGTGAACTCTATTAGATGGGAATCCATGATAGTAACTTGTTTATTTGGAAGGGGTACAACCTCCCGGTTAGCTTGGATCGTCATATATTGGGTAGTGACGGCTTGGGCCAATTGGAAGAGGGAAGCCCTTATGTCACCATCTGTAACATTCAAGAAAAAATGTACTTATCTAGTGAAGAGCCTATTATGTTTTTAAAATATGCATTAAAGTACATAGGCATCCTCGTTGTCCGACATTTAGTAATATTGGGCATGTTAGAGAATATTGGCTTGAGGGTGTTAGCCATTTTTTATGTATTCACAAGTAAATGAAAATACACTTTGATGTTCAAATGCTTCAATACAAACTTATTTAGGAATTGTACCTGCAATAAAGACCCTAATCTAAAATTCTTAATATCTTCAATTCTTCACCTCATCTCTTACTCACATTAGGTACTAGGCATCCAAGTGTCAATCATAGGTAAAATAGCACATATCATTTAAAATGATCATGTAAATTAAGTAGTGCCCAAGGACATAGAGAGGATCCTTGGACCAGAAGTGAACTTTCAAGAATGCACGGATTGAGGAAAGTTCACAGCAACATATGTGCAACCGACCTAGAGACAAGCCCAATCAATTCGGTTAGGGTGGTTAGAGAGCAGGGTGTCAGATCAAACCATGTTGGGCTGATCTCCCTAACTAATTCAAGGTCCTAAAAAACTAAACAAAACTAGATAATTAACCTAGGACTAACTAAAATAAACCAACTAGTGTGCCCAAAATCCTAAGACCTAACCGCGTGACACTAACTGAATAACTAACTAAGAAAACATCCTAGTACCTAACCTAGGATGTTTCAAAAGGGATCGTTATGGTCCTAACGACTTAGGGGTACTTTAGTAATTACCCTAGGTAAGTTTATTAATTAAATTAGCAACTTATGTGATTGATTTAATTCTTGGTGAAACTCGAGACCTTAGTCAAATGCTCTCCTAGTTTTGGTAGATTTAGGAGAGGCATTTTGGTAATTTA
The DNA here is from genome assembly GCA_027705065.1 of Solanum peruvianum. NCBI lineage: Eukaryota > Viridiplantae > Streptophyta > Magnoliopsida > Solanales > Solanaceae > Solanum > Solanum peruvianum. Next base: position 24,600,470 of record JAKWJD010001763.1, read on the forward strand.
ATTAGAGGGTCTTTGCGGTAATTCTTGGGACGTCTATATATTGATATTAGGTTAGTTTTAGACCACTTTAACACGTCCCAAATAAAATTAAACGAAATTCCTCACAATCTCTCAAGAAAGCTTTCTTTTCAAAACTCCATTGAAGAACAAGAAAAAGCTTAAGGAAGAAGACCAAGGTTTCGAAGTCTCCAATCAGATTTTGTGGATTCTTCATGTATAAGTGATGGGTTTTAACTCTTGGGATATCTTTCCCTAACAGTTCCGTTGAAGATAAGTTTTCAAGAACTTCAAATACTAGGGTGTTTACTCTACAAAATGGATTTTCTTCCTAACCCTAGATTTATGTTTTTTCAATGAAAAGTAAATGTTTTCTATATCTAATTTCGCATGAATTGTTGATTTATTGATTAATAATGTTTGAATATCGTGTGATACATGATCTTTCTATAAGTTATGGTTTTGAATAGGTTGTTTCTATTGTTTGATATCGTGAAAAAGCAGGGTTAGAAGTTAAGGTTTGAATGAACCCTTTTATGATCCGTTTACCTTCTCCTACGCTATGCATTGATCTTGTACATGATTTTATGAGTTTTTGTTGATTATGTGATTGAGTATTTCACTAAGTATTATTATGAATATCACATGATGAATAAGGTTATTGGAAGCAAGAGGTAAGTCTTCTAAAATTGTGATTACTCTAAGATGTTTATGTTAGCCTATAAGTTATGATGCTATGTTATGAAAAGTATGTATGATGTTGCTATGTGAATATGCTGTCTATGAACATGTAAATTGTGAGATCATGATAGTAACACAAATATGTAAGTTTATGATATCCTTTGTATGCTTCACGCAAGGTGATTATGTTATGTTAATCTCACATAAAAAAAGTTACGATGAAAGGTCAATTCTCATCTAATCTAAAAGATCTCACGATCATGTTATACAGAGAGATTATCTACGATTACCTATAATAAATTTATCATAAAAGAAAACTTAAAGGTTATTTCAAGAAAAGGGACTTAATCTAAGCACCAATGAACAAGATATGGGAAGTGTACCTTCCCTAGCGGGAAGGTAGGTTCACAATGATTCTTAAGATTGAGACTGCCATGTGTAACTATGGGTCTATAATACATCTCCTAGTTCTCAAACTATGTTGCCACCATAAGTTACTACAAATTTGATCCATATAAGAAAGCTAGGTAGCATTCAATTCTAATTTGGAAGGTAGACCACCTCTTTTTTTGTGTGTGAAAGACACCATATTACATGTTTAGATCACATAGTCTATATCGGTTAATGTCTATACTCCCTCATGCAAAACAAAAGACAAATAAACAAACATTGACTAGGGTGACTCGAGGAGTTTGCTAAGTATAGGTAGTGGTATGGGATGCTAGCTAGATGATATACCGTGGTTTCACGGTATTTTTAATGTTTTTTCCTTAAGTTTAGTGTGTGTCCAAAAGCCTTTTTGTATTAATTTTTATGTAAGTTGTTCTTTATTTGCATGAAATCTATCTAAAGATGAACGCGGAAGTTTTTTGAGCAATAAATGCAGAAAATTAACCACCTACGGAGCTTGTGATGGCCCATCATGACCAGGACGACCCGTCGCGAGATCCACCGACCCAGCCGCGTTTTGATAAATTTTCAGCAAATAGAGTCCATCTTTGTTTAGGTTTTTCTTTTTTATAAATAGTTCGAAAAACCTCATTTTTGGGGTTAGACTCTTGGTTGTTAGACACTTTTATGTTAGATTCTTTGTTAGTAGATTATTTTGAATATTACACTTTGGATGATTACACTTTTCTCTGGAGTTTATTGTTGGTGATTTTGTCGATTAATCAAGTAAATTTCTTGATTTTATTCTTTCTCATTGAAGTAAGTGCATGAATTCTTATATTATATATATGATTATTTTGATTATGACTATGGGTAAGTAACTCCATAACTAGGGTTGTGGGAACCATGGGTAAATAAAAAGATAAAATCTAACTAAAATAACAATTCTAGAATAGTGTCTTGCACGTATTGATAATTCTTTCATTTGGAAGTCTTTTTAACGGATGGCCAACGTTAGAACTCCCCTTAATGCTACTTGCCGGACCAAGGAGGTAGATAATAGGAAAAGAATTATCAACATAGATTTAGTGTATACTATCTAATAGTCTAGTATTGATTGGTACGAGATAATAATTTAGTTAAATATTGAATACAATGGTTAATATTAGGTAAAGGTAAGAGTTAGTATAATAGCACACGTAGCCGAACCATGGTGCGGAGTGAAATTTTCTAAATGTCAGACCAAGGATTTAGAAATGCATAACTTATCACTTTGCATGCAAGATACTATGAAAGAATTGTTATTGTTAGAATTATCAAGTTAGAAACCTGTGGGAAACACGTTAACCCTAGTTACTTTTATTAATTGATTAAACTTAAACATTTGAATCTCTTAGTTGTGTCCTTTAATTTAGCTAGTTATTTTCATTCATTTATAAATAACCCCCCCCCCTTTTATTGTCTTTGCTTTCTAAGGAAATAATTGAGTAAATAATAGTAATAATAGATTGATGTTAAGTCTGAACTATTTTCCTCGTGGGAATGATCCTAACCTCATTAGTTGGGTTATTTACTTGATACGACCGCTTTACTTCTTATTTAAGAAGTAAGTTTGAGCGTATCACTAGACATTGCATAAGTTGACTCTAAGGGAAGTCCTAGGAGATTGTTCGTATGAATATGATAATATGAAAGATATGGAGATTATGATATATGATGTTACTTTTATATGAATGTTGTCTATTATGATGAATACGTTATATGAAGCAAAGCTTTACTTACAGTCTAATACCTTATTTACTCGGTTATTGGAGTTATGGGATCCACATGACCATTGCACTTGTAGGTTGGGGATGAGGTCATTGGTAAACATTTTGTATTTTATGTTTATATGGTTTATTGAATATGAATTGTTAACGTGACTTTATGAGAATATGCCTTCGATTATGATCATGCTGTAAGTGATGGAATGTTTAACTTCTATATGTTATATTGTATTTACATTGAAGATTTTCATATGACTTAGCATGTTTTCTAAAGAGATGATAAATGATCTTTTTTCAAGCATGTCCCTATGTGTTATGTTCAGATACCCATACTTAGTTGGCGTACTAACCCCATTACTTTATATTACTACAACTGTAGGTTCCGGCCATTGAAGTTAACCAGGTCGAGTTGAAGAAGCTTGCAACTCTTTCTCAAAGTCTTGGTAGGTCCTCACATTCGGGATGCTATCATTTGTTTTCCAGCCTAAGAAGACTTAGTAGTTTTTAGAATACGTTATTCCATTATGTTCTTTGGATTCTTTTGTATTACGGCCTATATGGCATATTGACTATTATTGGCTAAGTCCAGATTTGCATTCTTAGATGGTTTCTATATATGTAAGACTGTTTTAGAATATCTTATATCTCTATGAATCTTAAGTATGAAGTCTAACTATACTTCAATCAATATGTAAAAGTTTTTCATTTTTCCGTAATTTTTTATGATCACGTGTTATGACGAATATTTAGAGGCTTGTCTTCGACCTCTGTGAGGTTAACGACACCGGTCTCATCTGGGTTATGCTGTCCGGGAGTGATGCCATCCGTCAAAGGTAGAGGATTGACCGGAGCTTGCTCAACATTAGGATCTTACTCAGGAGGAGGTACTTGATCACCATAGGGAGGAACTCTCGCATTGGCTATCTCTTCCTCAAGTCTTTGAGCCGTATTTCTTTGAGTATTTATTGCCTATAATCAAAATACAAAGTTTAGGTGAAAGAACACAATAAGTACACTTTAGAGGCACGATATTGGATTTCCAAGAAAGAGAGAGTTTCCTATGCATCACATAGATTTCTATCTATAAGTTTGGAGTCTTCACAATTATGAGTACGAATCTACATAGACGTGGTTGAGAGAGACATTGATATCAAAGATATTTAACCTCAAGCTCTGATAGCAAATTTGTCACATACAGTGGGCACCCCCTAGACGTAAACCGCGTCGGCGACCTCTTTGAGGACAAAGACTAGCCTCTTAGCAAACATCATGGCATTCATAGGTTAAAAATATGGGGAAAAATTATATTTTTCATTTCTTCTACATCGAGTTTTACATAGACCTCTACATACACATAATATATTCGTATCGAGTCTACATAGACCCTTCATATAGGAACATTGCATAGTCTTCTAGTTTTATTACACAGAAGTGTATATATATCTATATCTATCTATGTATAGATATATATATATATATATATATATATATATATATATATATATTATATATATATATATGATAGAACATAGTTTTTAATGATTGTCTTATCTCATAAAAATCTAACAAGATTAATAATTTGGGCATATCCCATACATCAATTTTAAAATAGCCACATATAGGCTTTATACAATCCGTACTCAAATGAAAAGAGATAGAACATAAGAGTCTTAAAATTAAAACAACTTCCAAGCTAGATATTGACATCTCCCTCGAAAAGTGAGGATCTAACAACTTGGATGAATGAGAAATTCCAAGCCTTCTTCAAAGTCGCCTCAAAGAGCCCTTAACGACCGAAGCCTAAAATATTAGGGAAAAGGGAGAAAATGGGGTTAGTACACCACTTGTACTATGTATGAGACCATATGCACATATACGATCAAATAATGCTAAAAAGGGATATTTCAATGAGTATGACCTTTTCATTAAAGCCTTTATGCACATTCAACAAGATCATACCAACCACTAGGACATGTTCATTTAGTTATAGACATTTATATCACAAGAACAATAACACCAAGTCTAGTAAAGTTAATATTCATATTATATAATTAAATACCTATCTAAATCAAGATAATTACCCATGAACCCTAATTAAGTCAACAAGTGCAATGACTAAGCCAAGCCCCATAACCTTACTCAATAAAGTAACTCAACAAGAACCACGACCAACATCCAACTTCACATAACATATCATGTAAGAATACATATGATCATACTTTACCAACACCACATAATGTCAATTACATATAAGTTAATTTTATACATATCATTTGCATTTATAAGCATATACATAAATAAGAACATCCTTCTAAGACTCCCTTCAAGGCTAACTAGTGCAATACATAGGTAGAGTTAATCCATTACTTTATTTTACCTTTTGGGAACATCTTGCCTTAACCGACATAGACCACATGAGCTAATTGTGGAATCCGGTGTCATGGAAACCTACACAGAAAGAAGGTGGACTAATTGCCAAGGTAGAACCAATACAAGAACATAGCAACTGTGTGGATCCACTAGCTAGTATTAATATGGGGGCAACATAGTTCAAGAACTAGGATACATAATTGGGACCCTATTTATACTACATGCATTATAGTGTCAAATATAAAGGGTACATTAGTGATCCTACATTCTGTAGCAACCCTTAAAATGGATATGCTAAGTAATGCTTAATGTGTCTAGAATGCCAGCGATTAGACCGAGTTCACACGAATTGATGTGCGTAAAACCAGACCTCGAAACCCTTGCTACATCAAAGCCAACTAACATCGGGAGTGATACGCTCAAACTTACTTCTCAAATAAGAAGTAAAGCGGTCGTATCAAGTAAAGAACCCAACAAATGAGGTTGGGATCGTTCCCACGAGGAAAATAGTTTAGACTTAAATTTTAATCTATTATTACAATTATTTAGTCAATTATCTCCTTAGAAAACAAAATACAATAAAAGGGGGGTTTTAATTTCTAAATTAATGAAAATAACTACCTAAATTTAAGTAAACAACTAACAGATTCAAATCTTGGATTTTAATCAATTAATAAAAGTAACTAGGGTTTAAGTGTTCCTCACAGGTTCCTAACTTGATAATTCTAACTATAACGATTGTTTCCTAGTATCTTGCATGCAAAGTGATAAGATATGTATTTCTAAATCCTTGGTTCGGCATCTAGAAAATTTCACTGCACACACCTTGGTCTGGCTATGTGTGTTGTTATACTAACCCTTACTTTTACCTCATGTTAAGAATTGTATTCGATATTTGACTAAGTTATTACCTCATACCAATCAATATTATCCTATTAGATAGTATACACTTAATCTATGTTGATAATTATTTTCCTATTATCTACCTCCTTGGTCCGACAAGTAGCGTTAAGGCTATTTCTAACGTTGGTCATCCGTTAAAAAGACTTCTAAACAAAAGAATTATCAATACATGTAAGACACTATTCTAGAATTGTTATTTTAGTTAGATTACCTCATTATTCACCCATGGTTCCCACAACCCTAGTAATGGAGTTTAGTTACCCAAAGTCAAAATCACAATATTCGAATATCTAATATAAGAATTCATGCACTTACTTCAATGAGAAAGAATAAAAAACCAGAAGTTCACTTGATTAATCAACAAACACACCAACAATCAATTCCAGAAAAAGTGTATCAATTACTAAAATTAATCGATAACTAAAGATTCTCCAAAAGTATAACAATCACAAAGTCTAATATCCAAGAGTCTAACAACAAAGAATCTAACTAACAAAGAGTCTTACCCCAAAAACGAGGTTTTTCCAATTATTTATAAAAAACACAAAATCCTAATAAAAGAAGGACTCTAATTGCTGAAAATATGTCATGTCCTCCGTCATCCTATACTTTACAAATCCTTATGGTGCTTTATTCATTACCCTCGATGAACAGGTATGACGGACCGCTCCAAGAACGACGGTCCGTCGAGGGTATCTGTTCTATAGCACTTAAAGTTCTTGGAATTTTGGTACTGGGACTACTCTCTGATCATCACGATGAACCAGCAGGACGGACTGTCGTGTCTATGACGGTCCATAATGAATTTTATAATCCCACACTTAGGTCAGACTTACCCATCTTCCTTCACCATCTTTACTACAATGCCACCTATGGACCGTAACAAGCTTGACGGACCATCACAAGCCCCGTAGGTGGTAACTTTTCTGCATTTCTTGCTCAAAAACTTTTGCGTTCATCTTTGGACAGATTTCCTGCAAATAAAGAAAAAGTTACATATAAATCAATACGAAAAGGCTTTTGGACACACACTAAAGTTAAGGAAAAGGCATTAAAAATACCGTGAAACCATGGTATATCAATACCCTCAACTTAAATTCGTTGTTTGTCCTTAATTGACGCACTATGACTCACTACAAAATCTTTGTACAATACTATCCATATTTTAGCTTTTACAATCATTTGGCTATCAATCCCGATCAATCTCATCATGTTTATGCATGTTATCAATATTAGGCATGAATCATGTGGAATCAGACCATGACACAGACTCACCACGCACTGACACGTATCCTCTTTAATTTCTCACCGAGGTGCTAATATTTCTGGTATTGCAAGTAGTGTCCTCACTTCAAAACAACATCCTTTTTTTTCACACAATAATTTCAGTTTGAGTATAAGGATTTATTTTCAACACTAACTCTCAGAACAAATTCACAACTCATTCATACATATTACCAAAAGCTTGGCCTTATTTTCACTACTTTAAGTTCTCCATACAACTCTTAGGATCACCATAAGACTTTCCTATCTTGTAGCATAGGATCAAGGTTAGGTAGGGTATATTTAGGTATACTTTTGTGACTTTTTGAACTCTTTTACATATCGGCTAAAAATACCACTTTTTATCATTTTATTTTGCCCAATTTCTCATATTCTTTCACCTTGCTATTTTCCCTTCTTTCTTCATTTGCGTAAGTGACTCTCCTTTTTTCTTGCTTATATTTATTATATATATAATATATATATATATATATAATATATATATATATATATATATATAATATATATTATATATATATATGCATATATATATATATATATTAAATTTATTTAATTTAACTTTTCTTTCAATTCGTTTTTTTGAGTCACTTTACTTTTGTTCTTTCTCTCTCTTTGTTCTTTCAACCCCACTTTCCAGAGCATTCCTCAAAATAGCCACCCTCAACTCATGTCTTTTCCATGAGTCAAAGTACACAATGCCCAATGTTGGGTCAGGGCCATGAAAAGGTTGTTCACTGCATTAGCCACCCTCAACTTATGCTTGTGGCATAATCTGAGGTGCACATGTATAAGGAGGGACCAGGGTGTTATGCCTCGTATATTTATACGTAGTGCGCGTCATGAACTAGTAGATGTAAGTCCGGGGAATGAGATTTTAGTTTAAGTTCCAAGTGTTTAAAGAAATATTAGGCAAGGATGTTAATTCTAAATGTGATATTAATTAGTGGTTGATTAGGACATTAACTTTAAGTGTGGGATTAATTAGTGGCTGATTAGGAAGAAAAAAATCTAGTGGGCCCCACCACTAAAGGCAAAGTAAAAGGAATCTGATTGGGAGCTGGCCTTAGTGGAGCATGGGTAGTGGGGGGATGCCTCCACTTAATATTATTAGATATTAAAAAGGAATCAAATTGGGAGATGGCCTTAGTGGAGCATGGGTAGTGGGGGGCTGCCTCCACTTCATATTATTAAATATTAAAAAGTAATCAGATTGAAAGATGGCCTTAGTGGAGCATGTGTAGTGGGGGGGGCTGCCTCCACTTCATATTATTAATTGATGTAGTGAAATGCATTGCAAGCATATCATCTTTTTTTCACCACTTGGCTTAGGCAGCCATGGAAATGGAGAAAACCAGCCATGAAACTCTTGGCCAGCAGCTGCAAAGAATTTGGTTAGTAATCTCTTTGCTTGGTGTGTTAATTCCTTAGAATATATTTGTTAATTAGCCATTAATGTTAAGAAGGGGGCATGAACAGTAGCTTAGGAAATTTGTTTTAATTATTGAATGTGCTAAGTATGAAAAGAAACCATGATCGGATTGCTAGTGGTGTTATGTTAGTGTTTGGGCTGTTTTGATTAAAGCAAACTGCAGGAAATTTTGTTTTGGTGTTATGTATGTGTTAATATGTTTATGGGTATATACTCCAAAGGATGAATACGATAAGGTAGATGTGTTGCAAATTATAAAATGAGTTATCGCTCGGTGTGTCGTTGTTTCGTTACTATGGTTGCCGAGATGAAACTGTTTTGGGGGAGGCTCTTTATTATGATTCGTTGGATTATATGTGTTATTGGTATTGCTGTGGATAATTTGGTTTGTTGTCGGATTGGAACGAAGTAAGGATTATAGGGGAAGTGCTGCCGGATTTTCGTTAGATTATTAGCTAGCTTACAATAAGTAGTAAAGCGCGACGTTTATCTAATTGTGGCACGATTATTGCTTGTTATAGATTAATAGCTTGAGCAGTAAATATTGGACGTGCGGCTCGACTATACAGTATGTAACGCTATCCTTTCCTTCTTTGTTTGGCATGACTTTTAAAAATGAGCAAATAACGGACAGATTTGATACCTACTTCTAGAGCGTCTAGGTGACGTATATTCTTACTTCCACAACTATTCCTTGATATATCGGCTATGTCTAAGGCTATGGTGATTTCTGATATTTATGGTAGTGCTTCTTAGAGTCATTGAGATTTTACGTTTCCATATCGTTTTTAAGGTTCATAATCTTGATATAACGTTAATCTTTGGTAATACTCCTTGCTTGTTCACGTTGATTGTTCTATTGAGTTATAAGAAATGATTTTAATTCCATATGGTTGCTCATAATATTTTGCTCGTGCATAGAGTCATTTATCATTTCACCGAGTCCCAGGCCGGGTAATGTTCGTGCGGAGTTTCTTGCATATGTCACCGAGTCCCTCACTAGAGGGTCGGGTATGTATATTATATATATGATTGGTGATGAGGATGGTTATGATGATGATGATGACGGAGATGATGTGGTGACTATTTCACCGAGTCCCTCACTAGAGGGTCGGGTACGTATGATGTATATATAATGATGATTATTTTGCCGAGTCCCTTACTAGGGAAGCTGGGCATCTTATATGTTAAAGATATGCATGATTTTAACTTAAAAGGTACCTGCGTAGCGATATCTTGTTTCGACTTATCATGTTGGTATCCTGCCATCTTTACCTTATGCTTTACATAGTCAGTACATTGTCCGTACTGACCCCCTTTTCTCGGGGGGCTGCGTTTCATGCCTGCATGTGTAGACGCTTTGTTCGGTGATCCTCCCGCATAGGATATCTACTCTGTTGTTTGGGAGAGCTCCACTGTTCCGGAGCCTAGTCATTTTGGTACATTACTTTTGTGTAGTTTTTTGCTTGTCTATGGGTATGGCGGGGCCCTGTCCCGTCGAGTTTAACTACTATACTCTTAGAGGTCTATAGACATCGTTTGGGTTGTATATTTATGTTTTGGATAATGGTCTGGACATGGTTTTTTGGGATGTCCGCTTGTACAAGGGCAGCCTTGTCGGCTGCGTACATCATTGTGTATTGTGTAGTGGTAGCCTTGTCGGCTGCGTATGTTATTATTCTTTGATAGTGGCAGCCTTGTCGGCTCGCGTATATTGTTACGGTTGAATGGTTATGACTCCTTATGTGACAGATCCACTTATATATATATATATATATATATATATATATATATATATATATATATATATGGCATTGGGGTTGGCTTGATTTGATTAAATTCCATATTGTCTTAGTTTCAGTTGGTCATACTTTATAGGTTTGTATGTGAGTGTCCAAAATGGGCACTAGTCACGTCCCATCGGGTTGGGTCGTGACAAAGTGGTATCAGAGCGGTTCTTCCTCGGAAGTGTCTACAGACCGTGTCTAGTAGAGTCTTGTTTATCGGTGTGTTGTGCACCACATCTATAAACAGGAAGCTACAGGACATTTTGGATGTCATCCTTTCTTCTTATTCTACATTGTGCGATAGAGCTATATTAACAGGATAATCCATCTCTAAAAAATCCCTGTGTTTTCAGTTATGCCTCCAAAGAAAGCGACAGCCGCCCAGAAGGGTAAATCGATAGCAGAAAGTACTAGTCAGACCCAGAGAGTTACTAGGGCCCATGCCCAGTCTATGCCTGGTATTGTGCTCCAGTCGGAGAGCTTTGCTACACCGCCACCGCTAGAGGATCTTAGAGCAGCAACAACTCCATTTTGGGGGACACCACCACCACCCCCCGAGGCCCCAGAACCTGAACCTCCAGCTCCTCAGCCTGGGGCAGAGGATAGTGCCATGAGAGATGCGGTTCAGTTGCTGACTAGATTAGTGGAAGGTCAGGCTCGCAGGCATGGACTAGGAGTTGATCATGCGACACATCTGATATCTTAAGGGCTCTTGACTTCTTAAGTTGTTATCTTCCAGAGTTCTTTGGGTCAAGGCCCCAGGATGATCCGCAAGAGTTTATTCGTCAGATACAGCGTAAATTGAGGATAATCAAGGCTTCGGAGACCGAGTTGTTGAGTTGGATACGTATCGTTTTGCGGGGTGTAGCTATTAATTGGTATGACTCTTGGGAGTTATCTAGGGGTGAGGGTTCTCCTCCAGCGGTATGGGATGAATTTGTGGAGGCTTTCCAGGGCCATTTCTTGCCTCCACAGACGAAGCGAGCTAGAGTCGATAGATTCTTGCGTTTGAGGTAGAATGGCATGAGCATTCGAGAGTATAGCCTCAAGTTTGTTTCATTGGCTAGGCATGCGCCTACTATTGTGGCTGATATGGCAGACAGGGTACATCGTTATGTGATGGGATTGGATCGTTATTTGATTAACGGTTGTATGGCAGTTACTCTTCAGCAAGGTATGGACATTGCTCGGGTGCAAGCATATGCACAGGGGGTAGAGGATCGGCACTGGGGACGTCAGCCAGATAGAGAATATAATAGAGGCCAGCATAAGAGGGCTAGATCAGCAGGTTATCCTGACGAGTTTCGAGGCGGGCAGTCTCAGCACCATGTTAGATTTTCTTCCCAGCCAGCACAGAGTGCACCCCCACGTTCCATGGGTAGGGGGTTCGGTCGTACAGGATATTCGAAAGGTGGTCAGAGCTCTAGGACGTCAGGGTCACAGATGGGCAGGGGTTTGAGCCATTCGAGGCCACCTTTGCCTCGGTGTTCTCGCTGTGGTATGTCCCATCCTGGGGAATGTTGTTGGGCTACAGATGCGTGTTTTCGTGCGGCCGTCAGGGTCATACTATGAGGGAGTGTCACCTTAGAGGTAGTGCAGGTGGTATCGCACAGCCTACTGAGTCCGTTGCTGGTTCATCTCCTTCTGTAGCTATGCGTCCTATGGGGCAGGGTATTCAGGCGCCAGCAGGCCGTGGTAGAGGACGTGGTGGAGCTTCCAGTTCTAGCGGTCCCTCGAACCATATATATGCTTTGACTAGTAGGCAGGATCAGGAGGCGTCACCTAATGTGATCACAGGTATATTATCACTGTTCTCCTGAAGTCTGTATGCATTGATAGACCCAGGTTCCACCTTATCATTTATATCTCCCTTCGTTGCTAGTAGGATCGGAATAGAGTCTGAGTTGATAGGTCCATTTGAGGTAGATACACCTATAGGAGATTCTGTCATAGCTACGCGAGTATATAAGAATTGCTCAGTGGTTATATATAGTCGTCATACCGTAGCAGATCTAATAGAGTTAAATATGATTGAGTTTGATATTATCATGGGCATGGATTGGTTGGCTGCTTGTTATGCTAATGTTGATTGCAGAGGAAAGATAGTTCGATTTAAATTTCCAGGGGAACCGATTATAGAGTGGAAGGGGAGTACAGTATCGCCGAAAGGTAAGTTCATTTCATACCTTAAGGCCGGGAAGATGGTGAGAAAAGGCTATATTTATCATCTGGTTTCGGTGCATGACATAAAGGCAGAGGCACCGACTCTTCAATCAGTCCCAGTAGTTAATGAATTTCCCTATGTATTCCCAAAGGAACTTCCAGGCCTTCCTCAAGAACGGGAGAAAGAGTTTACTATAGATGTACTGCTAGATACCCAGCCTATATCTATACCTCCTTATAGAATGGCACCTGCTGAGTTGAAAGAATTGAAAGAGAAATTGAGAGATTTGTTAGAAAAGGGCTTCATTAGGCCTAGTACGTTACCTTGGGGAGCACCGGTATTGTTTGTGAGGAAGAAGGATGGGTCGCTGTAGATGTGTATTGATTATAGGCAGCTGAACAAAGTAACAGTAGAGAACAGGTATCCCCTCCCAAGGATTGACGATCTATTTGACCAGTTGCAGGGTACTAAGTGTTTTTAAAGATAGACTTGCGGTCAGGTTATCATCGGGTGCGGGTAAGGGAGGCAGATATTCCAAACATGGCATTCCGGACCCGATACGGGCATTATGAGTTTAGAGTGCTGTCTTTTTGGCGGAATAATGCTCCAGCGGTGTTTATGGATTTAATGAATCGAGTGTTTAAATCATTCCTTGATATGTTTGTTATTGTATTTATAGGCGATATTCTGGTCTATTCACGTTTCAGAAGAGGAGCATGCAGACCACTTAAGTACGGTACTTAGGGTGCTTCAGCACCAGAAGTTGTATGCTAAGTTTTCTAAGTACGAGTTCTGGTTGACTTCAGTGGCATTCTTGGGGCATATTATTGGAGCTGATGGTATTCGGGTAGACACGCAGAAGATTGAGGCGGTAAAGACTTGGCCCAGACCTACGACACCTACTGAGGTATGCAGCTTTATGGGGTTAGCAGGATATTACAGGAGATTCGTAGAAAAGTTTGCCTCAATTTCAGCGTCTTTGACAAGGCTAACTCAAAAGGCATCCAAGTTCCAATGGACTGATGCTTGTGAGCGAAGTTTCCAGCTATTGAAAGACAAATTGACTACAGCTCCAGTCCTAACTCTTCCAGAGGAACCATACGGCTATGTTATTTATTGTGATGCTTCCGGTGTTGGGCTAGGATGTGTATTGATGCAGCATGGCAAAGTTATAGCCTATGCCTCCCGACAGCTTAGGAAGCATGAAAAGAACTATCCTACTCACTATCTTGAGTTAGCGGTCGTGGTTCATGCCTTGAAGATACGGATGCATTATATATATGGTGTCCATGTGGACATCTATACAGATCATAAGAGTCTCCAATATATCTTTAAACAGAAGGAGCTGAATTTACGATAGAGGCGGTGGTTAGAGTTGCTAAAGCATTATGATGTTGATATTTTATATCATCCAGGGAAAGCGAATGTTGTAGCAGATGCTCTTAGCCGTAAGTCCATGGGTAGCTTGACAGATGTACAACCAGAAAGGAGGAGATGGTTCGGGAGATCCCGGCTATCCAACCTTGGAGTCCGTCTGGCTAATTCAGAAGATAGTGGAGTTTCTATTCACGAGAGGTTGCTGAGTCCTCATCATAGATGAGGTAAAGAGACACCAATAATAGGACCCTATTCTGGTATAGTATAGAGATGCAGCTCTTCAAAAGGAAAAGACCCCATTTAAGGTTACACCTGATGGTGTATTACGATATGAAGGCAGATTGTGTGTACCCGATATTGCGGGACTACGACGGCAGGTTATGGGAGAGGCACACACTGCCTGTTATTCTATTCACCCAGGGTCAACAAAAATGTATCATGACCTCAGATGCTTATACTGGTGGAATGGCATGAAAAAGGACATAGCGGAGTTTGTTGCTCAGTGCTCGAATTGTCAACAAGTCAAGATCGAACATCAAAAGCCTAGTGGATTATTACAGGAGATAGAGATCCCGACATGGCAATGGGAGATGATTCATATGGACTTCATTACAGGCTTACCTCGCACCCAACAGAAGTATGACTCTATATGGGTTATTGTAAATAGGCTGATGAAATCGGCCCATTATCTACCAGTCAAAACTACTTATTCGGATGAAGATTATGCGAGGTTATATATAAGGGAGATAGTGAGACTTCATGGGATTCCCACGTCTATTATATCAGACAAGGGAGCTCAATTTACAGCCAATTTTTGGAGATCGTTTCAGAATGGATTGGGGACACAGGTGAACCTTAGCACAACATTTCACCCTCAGACTGATGGGCAGGCTGAGCGTACTATTCATACATTAGAAGATATGTTGCGGTCCTGTATTAATGACTTCAAAGGTAGCTGGGATGATCACTTGCCGCTCATTGAGTTTTCCTATAATAATAGCTACCATTCTAGTATCCAGATGGCACCGTACGAGGCCTTATATGGGAGGAAGTGCAGGTCACCTATTGGTTGGTTTGATGTTGGCGAGACTACTTAATAGGCCCGGATATGATTCAGCAAGATGTTGACAAGGTGAAGCTTATTCAAGAAAGATTATTAGCAGCCCAGAGTCGACAGAAGTTATATGCAGATAATCGGCGTAGAGATGTGGAGTTTCAGATTGGTGACTGGGTATTCCTGAAGGTATCACCTATGAAGAGTGTGATGAGATTCGGCAGGAAGGGGAAGCTCAGTCCGATATACATTGGGCCTTATCAGATTGTTCTTAAGATAGGCAAGGGTTCATATGAGTTGGATCTACCATCTGATTTGAAGGCGGTACATCCAGTCTTCCATGTATCGATGCTACGTAAATGTATTGGTGATCCTTCTAGAGTATTCCCTGTAAATGATGTTCAGGTAACAAATGAGTTGTCATATGAGGAGAAACCCGTAGCTGTACTTGATGCCAGGTTAGAAGTTTACGTACTAAGGATGTGGCTTCCGTCAAAGTGTTGTGGCAAAAAAAATAATAGGGAGGAGATGACTTGGGAAGCGGAAGATGAAATGAAGAATAAGTATCCTTACTTGTTCCCCGTACCTGCAGGTAATTCTATTCCTAGCTTGACTATATTGATTGATAAACGAGATTATGTAGTATGTTGTGACTCTGTGAGGCATCTGTAAGTTACGAAATGCAGGTTGATAGGTATAACTGTTAGAGAGACTTCGCTGGAATTTTTTTTTCGGTAAGACGCTAACTTAACATTCGAGAAAGAATGTTCCTAAGGGGGAAAGGATGTTATGCCTCGTATATTATACGTAGTGCGCGTCATGAACTAGTAGATGTAAGTCCGGGGAATGAGATTTTATTTTAAGTTCCAAGTGTTTAAAGAAATATTAGGCAAGGATGTTAATTCTAAATATGATATGTTTTAGTGGTTGATTAGGCCATTAACTTTAAGTGTGGGATTAATTAGTGGCTGATTAGGAATAAATTAATCAGTGGGCCCCACCACTCAAGGCAAAGTAAAAGGAATTATTTTGGGAGTTGACCATAGTGGAGCATGGGTAGTGGGGGGCTGCCTCCACTTCATATTATTAGATATTAAAAAGGAATCAGATTGAAAGATGGCCTTAGTGGAGCATGGGTAGTGGGGGGCTGCCTCCACTTCATATTATTAAATATTAAAAAGGAATCAGATTGGAAGATGCCTTTAGTGGAGCATGTGTAGTAGGGGGGGGGGGGCTGCCTCAACTTCATATTATTAATTGATGTAGTGAAATGCATTGCAAGCATATCATCTTTTTTTCACCACTTGGCTTAGGTAGCCATGGAAATGGAGAAAACCAGCCGTGGAACTCTTGGCCAGCAGCTGTAAAGAATATGGTTAGTAATCTCTTTGCTTGGTGTTTTAATTCCTTAGAATATCTTTGTTAATTATCCATTAATGTTAAGAAGGGGGCGTGAACAGTAGCTTAGGAAATTTGTTTTAGTTATTGAATGTGCTAAGTATGAACAGAATCCATGATCGGATTGCTAGTGGTGTTATGTTAGTGTTTGGGCTGTTTTGATTAAAGCAAACTGCAGGAAATTCTGTTTTGGTGTTATGTATGTGTTAATATGTTTATGGGTATATAATCCAAAGGATGAATACAATAAGGTAGATGTGTTGCAAATTTTAAAATGAGTTATCGCTCGGTGTGTCGTTGTTTCGTTACTATGGTTGCCGGGACGGAACTGTTTCGGGGGAGGCTGTTTAATATGATTCGTTGGGTTATATGTGTTATTGGTATTGCTGTGGATAATTTGGTTTGTTGTTGGATTGGGACGAATTAAGGATTATAGGGGAAGTGCTGCCGGATTTTCGTTAGATTATTAGCTAGCTTACAATAAGTAGTAAAGCGCGACGTTTATCTAATTGCGGCACGATTGTTGCTTGTTATAGATTAATTGCTTGAGCAGTAAATATTGGATGTGCGGCTCGACTATACGGTATGTAACGCTATCCTTTCCTTCTTTGTTTGGCATGACTTTCAAAAATGAGCAAATAACAGACAGATTTGATACCTACTTCTAGAGCGTCCAGGTGACGTATATTGTTACTTCCACAACTATTCATTTATATATCGGCTATTTCTAAGTCTATGGTGATTTCTGATATTTATGGTAGTGCTTCTTAGAGTCATTGAGATTTTACGTTTCCATATCGTATTTAAGGTTCATAATCTTTGTATAACGTTAATCTTTGGTAATACTCCTTGCTGGTTCACGTTGATTGTTCTATTGAGTTATAAGAAATGATTTTAATTCCATATGGTTGCTCATAATATTCTGCTCGTGCATAGAGTCATTTATCATTTCACCGAGTCACGGGCCGGGTAATTTTCGTGCGGAGTTTCTTGCATATGTCACCGAGTCCATCACTAGAGGGTCTGGTATGTATATTATATATATGATTGGTGATGGGGATGGTTATGATGATGATGATGACGGAGATGATGTGGTGACAATTTCACCGAGTCCCTCACTAGAGGGCCGGGTACGTATGATGTATATATAATGATGATTATTTTGCCGAGTCCCTTACTAGGGAAGCTGGGCATCTTATATGTTAAAGATATGCATGTTTTTCACTTAAAAGGTACCTGTGTAGCGATATCTTGTTTCGACTTATCATGTTGGTATCCTGTCATCTTTACCTTATGCTTTACATACACAGTACATTGTCCGTACTGACCCCCTTTCCTCGGGGGGCTGCGTTTCATGCCCGTAGGTGTAGACGCTCAGTTCGGTGATCCTCCCGCCTAGGATATCTACACTGTTGTTTGGGAGAGCTCCACTGTTCTGGAGCCCAGTCATTTTGGTACATAACTATTGTGTAGTCTTTTGCTTGTCTCTGGGTATGACGGGGCCCTGTCCCGTCGAGTTTCACTACCATACTCTTAGAGGTCTATCGACATCGTGTGGGTTGTATATTTATGTTTTGGATAATGGTCTGGACATGGTTTGTTTGGGATGTCCGCTTGTACAAGGGCAGCCTTGTCGGCTGCGTACATCATTGTGTATTGTATAGTGGCAGCCTTGTCGGCTGCGTATGTTATTATGCTTTGGATAGTGGCGGCCTTTTCGGCTCGCGTATAATGTTACGGTTGAATGGTTATGACTCCTTATGTGACAGATCCACTTTATATATATATATATATATATATATATATATATATATATATATATATAATATATATGGCGTTGGGGTTGGCTTGATTTGATTAAATTCCATATTGTCTTAGTTTCAGTGGTCATACTTTAAAGGATTGTATGTGAGTGTCCAAAATGGGCACTAGTCACGGCCCATCGGGTTGGGTCGTGACACAGGGCCAACACATTATTCCCAGAAAAGATCAGTTGGGGTGAATAAGAAATGTCTAGTTTAAGCTCAAATCATTTGTATCTAAGAGGGATTAATTTCATTCGTTTTTTTATTTAGGCTAAAAATTGGCTATTTAAACAAGGGCCTATGATGCTTTCCTAATTGTTTGTTAAAGCTTACTTTTAGCAGGACTAACCAGGAAAGTTCTAGCTTAGTACAAATAGTGGACTATTCAAATATTCCTCACACTCACTTGACATCTTGAAACGCTCAAACTTACTTCTGAAATAAGAAATAAAGCGATCATGTCAAGTAAACAACCCAACTAGTGAGGTTGGGATCGTTCCCACGATTAAAATAGTTTAGACTTAATTACTTCCCTAGAAAGCAAAAACAATAAAAGGGGGGTTTTCTATTTCTAAATAAATGAAACTAACTAGCGAAATTGAAAGAGACACTTAACAGCTTCGAATGTTGGAGTTTTATCAATTAGTGAAAGTAACTAGGGTTTTCGTGTTCCCCATAGGTTCATAACTTGATAATTCTAAATATAACAATTCTTTTCTAGTATCTTGCATGCAAAGTCATAAGTTATGTATTTCTAAATCCTTGGTCCGGCATCTAGAAAGTTTCACTCCACACCTTGGTCCGGCTACGTGTGTTGCTATCCTAACTCTTATCTTTACCTCATATTAAGCATCGTATTGGATATATGACTAAGATATTACCTCGTACCAATCAATACTATCTTATTAGATAGTGTACACTAAATCTATGTTGATAATTCTTTTCCTATTATCTACCTCCTTGGTCTGGTAAGTAGCGTTATGGCGAGTTCTAACGTTGGCCATCCGTGAAAAAGACTTCTAAGCGAAAGAATTATTAATACATGCAAGACACTATTCTAGAATTGTTATTTTAGTTAGGTTTTACCTCATGATTTGCCTATGGTTCCCACAACCCTAGTTATGGAGTTTTGTTACCCATAGTGATAATCACAATATTCAAATATATGATATAAGAATTCATGTACTTTCTTCAATGAGAAAGAGTAAAATCTGAAAGTTCGCTTGATTAATCAACCAAAATCACCAACAATCACTTACAAGAATCTCAAAGTAATCAAGAATCTCACAAAAAGTCTAATGATAATCAAAGGCCTAACCAAATAATCCAGATTCTAACTAATAATACAGAGTCTAACCCCAAAAAATGAGGTTTTTTGAACTATTTATAGAAAATAAAAACCTAAGTAAACAAGGATTCTATTTGCTGTAAATTTGTCAAAATGCGGCTGGATCGACGGACCTCGCGACGGACCGTCGTGGTCACGACGTACCGTCACGGACTCTGTTGACCCATACTTATGCAATTTCTTCTGTTGGTTTCTTCATTACCCTCAACGGCAAGTATGACGGATCGTCGCAGGCACAACAGTCCGTCGAGGGTCTTTGTTCCAAAACACTTAAACTCTTGGAATATGGGTACTGGGACTACTTCTCTAAACTTCATGACGAACCTGCAGGACGGACCGTCATAGACACGACGGACCGTCATGGACTCCGTAACCCCACACTTGGTCAGACTTCCCTCTTTTTCCTTTAGCAGCTGCGCTACGCTGCCACCTACGGACCATAACAAGCATGACGGACGGTCACAAGCTCCGTAGGTAGTCTCTTCTGCATTTCTTGGCTCAAAAACCTCCGCATTCATCTTTGGACAGATTTCCTGCAAATAAGGAGAAACATATATAAAAATTAGCACAAAAAGGCCTTTGGACACACTGAACTTAAGGAAAAAGTATTAATAATACCGTGAAACCATGGTATATCAACACCCTCCACTTAAATGCGTTGTTTCTCCTCAAGCGACGCATTATGACTCAATACACAATCTTTGTACAATAGTATCCATGTTTTATCCTTTGCAATCATTTGGCTATCCATCTCGATTAGTCTCATCATATTTATGCATGAATCACTATTAGGCTTGAATTATGTGGAATCAGACCATGACACAGACTCACCATGCACTAACACCTATCCTCTTCAATTTCTCACCGAGGTGCTAATATTTTCCGTTATGCAACAAGTGTCCTCACTTCAAAACAAAATCCTCATTTTTCACACAATGATTCTAGTTTGAGTATAAGGATTACTTTTCAACACTCACTCTCACAACAAATTCACACTCATTCATACCTATTTCCATAAGCTTGCCCTTATTTTCATTGCTTTAAGTTCTCTATACAACCCTTAGGATCACGATAGGAGTTTCTTAGCTTGTAACATAGGCTCAGGGTCAGGTAGGTATATTTAGGTACACTCTAGTGACTTCTTTCCCTCCTTGACATATCGGCTAAACATACCATTTTCTATCATTTTATCTCCCCCAGTTTCTCATATTCACCTTGCTGTCTTCTCTTCTTTCTTTATTTGTGTAAGTGACTCTCTTCTTTTCTTGCTTGTATTTCTTGTATATTTTTATTTTTTTTTCTTTACTTTTCTTTCAACTAATTCTTGAGTCATTTACTTTTGTTCTTTCTCTCTCTTTGTTCTTTCAACCCCACTTTCCAGAGCATTCCTCATAATAGCCACCCTCAACTCATGGCTTTGCCATGAGTCAAAGTACACAATACCCAAAGTTGGGTCAGGGCAATAACGAAGGTTGTTTACAACATTAGCCACCCTCAACTTATGCTTTTGGTATAAGCTGAGGTGCACATGTCCAAGGAGGGACCAGGGCCAACACATTATTCCCAGAAAAGATCAGTTGGGGTGAAAAAGAAAGGTCTAATTTAAGCTCAGATCATTTGCATCAAACAAGGATAAATTTCATTTGTTTTTCGTTTATTTAGGCTAAAAATGGGCTATATTGAATAAGGGTTATGATCCTTTCCTAATTGTCTATTACAGCTTACTTTTAGCAGGACTAACCAGACAAGTTCTAGCTCAGTACAAATAGTGAACTATTCAAATCTTCCTCACACTCACTTGACATCTCATCACTCTACCAGATTATCAGACACCTAGTTTGAATTTTAGACTTAGCGTAATGTAGTGGTGTACCTCTATGTCATGCTTAGAGCCACAATTTTATCAATTACTATGCCTAGTCATGCATCATTTTCCAATTTATCAGGATATCATTTTAGCCATCATGCTCCAGAATTGAACTATGTACACAAGATATAGACATGCCGGTTTAACAGAAAAAGTAATCAGACTCTTGGGGAAAAAGAACACAGGCAAGAAAACCCCAAAAGTGGAGAGTGAATTGGGCTACTCAGACTTCACCCTAGCACTCCCTTTCCATTTACCCCACCCCCAACAAAAAGACATGCAATTTTCCCCAATGCATAAAAATGGAAATACTACAGTGGTAGGTGAAGCAACCCTGCGGCGCAAAGCGCCGACGATCAGCAAGTTGGTGGGTCCGATTCCCCATAACCCACTTCCTCTGTAATCTGGACACCCTCAGTGGTATCCTCAGAAACAACCGCACTACCAGCAGTGCCTCCCGCTATCTCCACAGTTCAGGAGCTAGACGCCCCAGCCGCTAACTCTCCTGCTCTCATCTGGTGCGCCTCCTCCTCAACAAGTGAGGCTCTCCTCGCAGCCTCCATCTCACGGCTCTCCTTCTTTTGTGGTAGCGCCTCATCCTCCGCTCGAACCATATGCCTCTTGGAATGCTCTCGAGTGGGAGGTGGTGGAATCTCTGAGGTGGCGAATAGGGCCACCAACACTGTGTCTTAAGCAGGCTCGACAGAAGGGGCCTCTGACTCAGGTACCCTAGCCTCTAAGATCATGTCAATATCTGCATGAAGAATGTCGACCGCAGCCTGAAGGGTCTACACATCCACCGAAGGAGCTGGCCGGGCTAGCACCCGCAACGCAAAAGCGTCCAAGAGCTGGTGAACCTCAGCGATCTTCCGCTCTGTGTGCTGGACCATTTTCTGCTCAAAGCGCTCTTCTGCCTCGGCAACAGACCTCTGCATCCACGGCTGGATATGATGAAGAAGTGTAGCCATTTGCGCCTCTAATTTTTGGACCCTAGAAAGCAGGACCAGAGTGGGTAAAGGGGTTATGCAAGAGGAGCTCGGGGAAGTGCTACTACCCGGGATAGACTCGACCGGGGTAGTGTCAGTTGAAGCCGCCTGCGTAGCTGTGCGGGCCTGGGCTACCATATCATCTAGACCGTCAGCAAGTGGGGGCAGCTCGTGACGGTGCCCTCTGCGTGAGCCAAGTCATTGGCCTCATCTCTGATGAGGCCGATATCAACAGTGCCCAGAGGGGTCTTGAGGTGATCAACGTGCCATATAGGCACACCTGTGGACCTGTAGAGCGAGAAGACTATGCACGGGAAAGGGTAAGTAGTTGTGACCTCAAAAGCCCTCTCGTGCATAACTGCCTGTAGAATCCACACAAAATCCACCTCGAACCCGGATATCATTGCCGCCATCAGTACTGCTCGATCCCATGTAACGATATTATCAGCGGCTATGGGCGAAAGGTAGTGGCGGACAATCAACCACAAAAACTTTGCCGTGAAAGTCAGGTTGGCCTTCTTTATGCCCCCCCTTCGGCTCGGTCACCCAGTCGTCACCCTCTCCATCTACAGACAAGTGCAGGGCCATCCACCTCTTGATGGTCTCTCTTAGTGATGGCTCACGCAGGAATTGGCCATCTTTAAAAATCTGCCATCAGTAGTCAAACTTGGCAGTGAGAGGGGTCCGATTAGTATCAACACCCTCGCCGTGTAGAAACCGAGGGATTAGCATCAACACCCTCGTCGTATAGAGTGCTCGCGCCTCATCCTCCGCTTGACCCCTACGCCTCTTGGCATGCTCTCAAGGGGGAGGTGGTGGAATCTCTGAGGTGGCGAATAGGGCCGCCAACACTGTGTCTTAAGCAGGCTCGACGATAGGGGCCTCAGACTCAGGAACCCTAGCCTTTAAGATCATGTCAATATATGTGCGAAGACTGTCGACCGCAGCCTGAAGGGTCGACACATCCACCGAAGGAGCTGGCCGGGCTAGCACCCGCAACTCAGAAGCGTCCAAGCGCTGGTGAACCTCAGCGATATTCCGCTCTGTGAGCTGGACCATTTTCCGCTCCAAGCGCTCTTCTGCCTCGGTAATAGACCTCTGCATCCACGGCTGGATATGATGCAGAAGTGTAGCCATTTGCGCCTCTATTTTTTGGACCCTAGCAAGCAGGAACAGAGCGGGTAAAGGGGTTGTGCGAGAGGAGCTCGGGGCAGTGCTACTACCCGAGATAGACTCGATCGGCGTAGTCTCAGTGGAAGCCGCCTGCGTAGCCGTGCGGTCCTGGGCTACTGTATCAGCCAGATCGTCAGTAAGTGGGGGCAGCTCTGGATGGGGCCCTCTTCGTGGAGCCAACTTACTTCTCAAATAAGAAATAAAGCGGTCGTGTCAAGTAAATAACCCAACTTGTGAAGTTGGGATCGTTCCCACGAGGAAAATAGTGTAGACTTAACTTCAATCTACTATTACTATTGTTCAGTCAATTACTTCCTTGGAAAGCAAATACAATAATAGGGAAGTTTTCTATTTCTAATGCAATGAAACTAAATAGCGAAAATAAAAGAGACACTTAGCAGCATTGAATGTTGGAGTTTAATCAATTAATCAAAGTAACAAGGGTTTACGTGTTCCCCACAGGTTCATAACTTGATAATTCTAACTATAACAGTTCTTTCCTAGTATCTTGCATGCAAAGTGATAAGTTATGTATTTCTATATCCTTGGTCCGGCATCTAGAAAATTTCACTACGCACCTTTGTCCGGCTACGTGTGTTGCTATCCTAACCCTTATCTTTACCTCATATTAAGCATCGTATTCGATATTTGACTAAGTTATTACCTCGTACCAATCAATACTAGCCTATTACATAGTGTACACTAAATCTATGTTGATAATTCTTTTCCTATTATCTACCTCCTTGGTCCGGCAAGTAGCATTAAGGCGAGTTCTAACGTTGGTCATCCGTTAAAAAGACTTCTAAGAGAAAGAATTATTAATACATGCAAGACACTATTCTAGAATTGTTATTTTAGTTAGGTTTTACCTCATTATTTGCCTATGGTTCCCACAACCCTAGTTATGGAGTTTAGTTACCCATAGTCATAATCACAATATTCAAATATATGATATAAGAATTCATGTACTTACTTCAATGAGAAATAGTAAAATTCAAAAGTTCGCTTGATTAATCAACAAAAATCACCAACGATCACTTACAAGAATCTCAAAGTAATCAAGAATCTCAAAGTAATCAAGAATATCACAAAAAGTCTAATGATAATCAAAGGCCTAACCAAATAATCCAGAGTCTAACTAATAATACAGAGTCTAACCCCAAAAATGAGGTTTTTCGAACTATTTATAGAAAATATAAACCTAAGTAAACAAGGATTCGATTTGCTGGAAATCTGTCAAAACGCGGCTGGGTCGATGGACCTCGTGACAGATCGTCGTGGTGACGACGGACCGTCACGGACTCTGTCATCCCATACTTGTGCAATTTCTTCTGCTGCTCTCTTCATTACCCTCGCCGGCAAGTTTGACGGATCGTCACAGGCACTAGGGTCCGTCGAGGCTCTTCCTTCCAAAACACCTAAACTCTTTGAATATGGGTACTTGGACTACTTCTCTGAACTTCATGATGAACCTGCAGGACGGAACGTCATAGACACGACGGACCGTCATGGACTCCGTAACCCCACACTTTGTCAGACTTCCCCATCTTCCTTCAGCAGCTGCGCTACGCTTCCACCTACGGACCGTCACAAGCTCTGTAGGTGGTCTCTTCTGCATTTCTTCGCTCAAAAACCTCTGCATTCATCTTTGGACAGATTTCCTGTAAATAAGGAGAAACTTGTATTAAAGTTAGCACAAAAAGGCTTTTTTACACACTAAACTTAAGGAAAAAGTATTAATAACACCGTAAAACCATGGTATATCACATCTCATTACTCCAACAGATTATCAAACACCTAGTTCGAATTTTAGACTTAGGGTCATGCAGTGGTGTATATCTATGCCTAGTCATGCATCAGTTTCATTACATCGGGATAGCATTTTGACCCATCATGTTTTAGAGTTAAACTATGTAAGAAAGATATAGGCATGTTGGTTCAACAATAAAAATAATCACTCTTTTGGGGAAAAAGAACACAGGAAAGAAAATCCCAAAAGAGATCGTGAATTGGGCTACTCAGACTTCACCCTAGCATACACTTTCCATTTACCCAACCCCAAACAAAAAGTATGAAGTTGTTCCCAATGCATAAAAAAATTAAATACGAGAGTGATACGTGAAGCAAACCTGGGGCACAAAGCACCGACAATCAGCAAGCTGGTGTGTCCAGTTTCCCAGAATCCATTACCTATGTAGTATGGACACCCTCAGTAGTGTCCTCAACAGCAACATCAGCAGTGCCTCCCGCTATCGCCACATCTCTAGAGCTAGATGCCCCAGCATCTAACTCTAAAGACCTGATCCAATGCGCCTCCTCATCATCAAGCGAGGCTCTCCTTGCAACGTCCATCTCATGGTGCTCCTTATTTCGTGCTCTAGCCTCATCCTCCTTTCTACCCTTGCACCTCTTTGCATGATCTCGAGGGGGAGGTGGTGGAATCTCATAATTGGCAAATAAGGCCGCCATCACTATGTCCTCGGCAGGCTCTGCAAAAGGCGCCTCAGACTCAAGCACCCTAGCCTATAGGATCATATCAATGTTCGCTCCCAGACTCTTGACCATAGCCTGAAGGGTCAACACGTCCACCTGAGGGGCTGGCCAGGCTAGCACCCGCAACTCAAAAGCGTCCAAGCACTGATGAACCTAAGCGATCTTCTGCTCTGTGTGCAGGACCATTTTACGCTCCAAGTGCTCCTCTGTCTTAGCAATAGACCTCTGCATCCAAGGCTGGATGTGATGAAGAAGTGTAGCCATATGTGCCTCTAGTTTCTGGACCCTAGCAAGCGGGAACAGAGCGGCGAAAGGGGCTGAGCGAGAGGAGCTAGGGGCAGTACTACTACCCGGGATAGACTTGACTGGCGTAGTGTCAGTGGTTTCGGAAGCAGCCTGCGTAGCCATCTTAGCATGTGATACCGTATCAGCCATATTTTCACCAAGTGAAGTCAACTATGGCCTTCTGCGTGGAGCCAACTCATTGGCCTCATCCCTGATGAGGTCGATATCAATAGTGCCCAACGGATTCTTGAGCTAATCAATGTGCCAGATGGCCACACCTGCGGACATGCATAAGGAAAATATCATGCACGAAAAAGGGTAAGTAGTTTTGACCTTAAACTCCCTCTCGTGCATGATGGCCTGTAGAAGTCAAGTGAAGTCCACCTTAAACCTGGCTATCAACGCCGCCATCAGAATTGCGCGATCCCATGTGACAATATTATCAGCAAACGTAGGGGAAAGGCAGTGGCGGGCAATCAACCATAAGAACTTAGCCGTGAAGGTCAAGTTGGCCTTCTTGATGGCTCTCTTAGGCTCCGTTACCCAGTCTGCACCCTCTCCATCATTAGACAAGTGCAGGGTCATCCACCTCATGGTGGTCTCTCTTAATGATGGATCACGCAAGAATTGTCCATCTTTTACAATTTTCCACCAGTATTCGAACTCGGCGGTAAGAGGGTACCTATTGGCATCAACATCCTCACCATACAGATACCGGCGGATGGCTAGCACTGAGATATCAACTTGTATGCTGCGTACTCGGACATGCTCAAGTGGGGCCTGTTTTGCGGGGGCATCCCATCTATCTATCTGTGATTGGGGAGTAGCCACATAAGAGGCGTAGAACTCTCAAACCATCTCCTAACTGTAGTATCCAAAAGCACGATCTGTCCACTCTAGCCGGTGTTTGGTGAAGAGATTGTGGATCTCTTACATGGTGGTGAGACTTCCCGTAAGGACCCGCCTCTCCAGTGTAAGGGTCCGTCTCATGACACCTTTATCATTTAGAAAGTTTGCATCTGAATAAATTTGATATTAACCATTGGCACACTACGGTTGGGCTGGTCGGCAACCCGGGTGAGAGAACCAGTCGGTAAGCCTGGAGTTGAATCAGGACTATCACCATCATCAGAAGAGGCAGACTGTGCAGATGTGGCGGGTGTAGGGACTTCTGCTACCTAGAGGCTTCCTCCGACCACGAAACTCCTAAGGAACCAGACGCTCCTTATTCATGTGTGGTTGACCCAGAAGGTGTGCCGGTCAGTGTGCGCTCGTCATTAGACTGGGAGGATGTGACTACGCCAGACGCCACCTTTTTTAGCGTATCTCTAGTTTCCCGTGCAGCTCGTGATGGAGTGGAAGTGCCTGGGGGCACGTACTTTGGGTCATGATCATCATCAAATCCTATAACCTGTCGGGCAGCCGGGGCGACAGACTTTGAATGCCCACGTGCATAAACTCGATCTTATTTTAGTGCCATTTGAGATAGTACCTATATAGAATCAATGTTAGTACTAGAAGGAGCAAACAATATAAGCAAAAACGACACAAAATAAATATAAGAGCAAAGTTGTAATGGCATCTCTGTAGTAACAGAGAAACACAACGAACCAGGTGACGGCTCATCGTGAGTACAACGGACCGTCATGGGGTCTGTCATTTCTTACTTCAACTATGTTTATGTGGAGACCCCTGAAGGAAAAGTCTATAACAGTTATGAAGAATTGCATGATGGACCATCGTGGTAATGACAATTTGTCATCGATGTGTGTCGTGGGGTACTTACAAAAAGGTATGGAGACCCTTAGAAGAGGGGTCTCTGACCGTCATGACAGATAAGCATGATGGACCATCGAGGGTATGACGGTCCATCGTATATGTCAATCAGCGGACACTTAGAAAAAAAAGGGAGAACCTTAGGACAAGGGTCTCTGACAACGATGATGGTTGTGCAGGACGGACCCTCGAAGGTATCACGGTCCGTCATAGATGTCCGTCAGAGGACACTTAGAAAAAGTTGGTAACCCTGAGGAATAGGGTCTCTGACAACCAGAACGGTTGTGTAGGACGGACCATCGTGGGGATGATGGTCCATCGCATGTGTCCGTTTGTGGACACTTTAAAAAAATTAGCAGTGGGGTGTTGGAGCAGACCCTTTGACAGTCCGTCGTGGGTACGATGGTCCGTCATCACGGTCTCGTTCATTCATTCAGTGACAGAATTGAGGATGACACATTTATCCTCTGTGACTTAAATGGAATACTTAGTTTTAACCTACATGTTTCTAACAAAAATACCTAGCAAACTAGCAATGCTAAAGAACATATTTCTAGAGTTTTAACAAGGCAATTTGAGGATTTTCAACCTAGGTCAGAGAAAGTTAGATAAACGAATGAAGACCCATCAATAAGAAATAGGCTAATACTGATTGAAAAACAAAAATGCAATGGAAATAGGTAGAAATCAGAGACACATACCTGAGAAGAGAAGAAAGACAAGCAAGTGAGGCATTTGGTTAGAAAGAACAGAACCACAGCAGCAGACTCCGACCAGTAGAGAGTAGATTTTAGGAATTTGCGATTTGGGGAAGTGATCAGTTAATAGATAAGAGAGGTAGGAAGTTGGAAGTTTGAAAGGGAGGGAAATGGGAGAAATGGGGAAGGAAATGGGTGAAATGAAGGGGTGGGGG
Organism: Solanum peruvianum; assembly: GCA_027705065.1. Taxonomy (NCBI): domain Eukaryota; kingdom Viridiplantae; phylum Streptophyta; class Magnoliopsida; order Solanales; family Solanaceae; genus Solanum; species Solanum peruvianum. The sequence goes on from JAKWJD010001763.1 coordinate 24,629,716, forward strand.
TTTAAATTAGTATTAGCCCCCGACGACGCAACGAGTTCCCGATGAAAGTGCATCGCATATGCGACGGTCCGTCATTGGTTCCATCACGTGTGCCCTAGTTTTGAAAAGATATGAAAGACGTACCTGGAATGACAGATTCATTCGACGGTCCATCGTATGCGTGACGGTCCGTCGATGTATCCGTCAGTGACTATTGCAGAGTGATTTTCTGCAAAATTTCTTGGTGATTTGATACCTGCAAATTTAAAACCCATTAGTAGAAATGGTACCATTACTAGAAACAAAACTATAGGTATTGGGTTGCCTCCCAACCAACGCCTGATTTAACGCCGTGGCATGACTGAAGACACTTTATTACTCAGACTTCATCAAGATGGTATGCCTCGATCACTTTATTTGCCGATTCAGCATACCCAAAATAGTTGTCCATTCACCTTAAACCGCACACCCTCGTTGGTTTCTAACTCAACTACTCCATGATGGAATAGTTGGGTAATCAAGTAAGGGCCAGTCCATTTTTACTTGAGCTTGCCCGGAAAAAAACTCGACATAGAGTTGTATAAAAGCACCATATCCCCAACCATAAGCTCTCGTTTTTCAATTTTTAGGTCATAGTGCTTCTTAATCTTTTCATTGTAGGATATAGCAGATACCGATTGGAGCTCACCACTCTACCTCATTGACTTAGAAATGTTGAAGGTCACGTCTTCATTGTTCAACCTAAATTTCATCTTTCCCTTTTCCATATCAACTAATGATCTACCCGTAGTGAGGAATGGCCTCCCAAGAATAATAGGCACTTCAAAATCGACTTCACAATCAAGAATAACAAAATCTGCTGTAAATATGAACGACTCCACTTTTACTAGCACATCATGGAGTATCCCTATAGGCCTTTTCACTGTTCAGTCGGCCATCAGTAGCCGCATCGCAGTGGGCTTTGGGTCACCCAAACCTTACTTCTTGTAAATCGAGAGGGGCATGAGATTTATGCTTGTCACCACATCACATGCTTTCGCAAAATGTAATGACCCGACTGTACAAGGAATAGTGAGTGCACCCGGATTTTCTTTCTTTTGTACGAGAGATCTTGTAGCAATAGCACTACAATGCTGCATTCTATCATCATCCTCAAAAGTGAACGATCTTTTCTTTATACTAGTTCTTTCATAAACATGGCATAACCGGGCATTTTTTCTAGAGCTTCTACCAAAGGAACATTGATAGAAAGCTGCTTCAACATTGTTATAAAACGCTGATATTTACCATCCTCGGTTTTTTTCACTAATCTTTGAGAAAAGAGGGGTGGTGGTATAGGCATGGGAATTAACTTGTTACGAACTTCATCATCTTTTCCAGTGTTATCTTCTACTTCACCACTACCCTTTACCACCTTATCATTATCTTTTATCACCTTTTCCTCCTTAGACGTCATAGGTGGGTTAATGGTCTGCTTACCACCACTAGTAGTGATTGCCATAAAGTGTCCATCATTTTTTAGATTTTGGACAGTGTTGCTAGGAAGAGTTCCCGATTGCCGTGTGTTCACAGTCACAGATAATTTAGCTATTTGCAACTCAAGTTGCTTAATCGATATTGCATGTGTATCGACTTTTTGCCCAATACCCGCTAAATCACTCCTTAACTTTTTAATGTGCTCATCACTAGCATGGAACCTCCTCATCTTTTTGTTCAATATATCCTCAACTCGCGTCATACTATCTCCACCATCCCTAGGATTAACTTCATGATTTTGAGGAGGGACATAGGGTCCATTCGTATAATTTTTGTTACCATAGTTACCCCTATTGAAGTTGTTGTCGCGGTAGTAGTTTCCATCTCGAATATAATGACCCTCACCATTATAGTTACCACAGATCCAACCTTAGTTTCCTTGACCTTGGCGCCAATTCTCTTGATTTGAGCCTTGGGCACTCGGTCAGAAACCCCCCGTGTACTCATTTAGCGCAAAGGAATTTTCCTCATAATAGCGTTCATCATTTGGTTGTGGTGGTTTAGACAAGTAGTTAATTTCATTATTCTTTTCTGCACCTGCAGTGACATGTTTTAATACCAACCCAATCTCAGTTCTCATATGAGCCATCTTTTCACGAATCTCATCTACGGCTGGGTTGTGAGTGGATTGCACTGCGAAGGTATTTCTTCCAGTATCTGACTTCCTAATACTCCTAAAATTATTATTTTGGGAGATTTTTTCTAACTTTTCAGCAATCTCGGCATAAGTGCACTCCCCATAAGAACCACCCGCTATAGTATCCAATACCGCATTATTATTACCATCATGTCCTCGATAGAAGTATTCTTTCAGTGACTCATTATCATGAGCTGATTGGGTACACTTCTCAAAAATTAAGTGAATCTATCCCAAGAACTACTAACTGACTCTCTTGGTAGTGCCACAATGTTGTTCACCTTATCTTTGTGGTTTAGTTTCTTGGAGACCGGGTAGTAACGTGCTAAGAAAATGCCCCTTAGTTGGTTCCAAGTGAAAATTGAGTTAGAAGGGAGCTCAGTGAACCAAATAACAGTCTCTCCCGTCAGTGAGAGAGGAAGGACTCTTAGCCCTATTACATCCAAATCCAAATCAGGCCTCCCTACACATCTTTTACACACTGCCCTTACCTTAGCTATATGTGCATGTGGGTCCCCAGAAGGTAGCTCTGAAATCAAACTTCTGGCAGTGAGCATTTGCATCAGTCTAGTAGTTACCACAAAGGTGTGGACTTGTGGTTGAGGGGGCAAGACAAGTGGCCAATCAGAGTATGATATATGATTAAAGCCTCTGTAGTATTCTAGAGGACGTGGAGCGGGATTTTGTCCCTTTGTTGATTTTTAGCCGGATCATCGGGTTATAACAAACCATGAACATCAACCAGAGGGGGAATGTTCTGGTTGGGATCATCATCGTTAATACCCAAGTTTTCAATCATATTGCGTAGTGTACGCTCTAATTCGTGATCGTAGGAAACAATGGTTCTCTTCCTCTCCGTGCATTTGGCATACACAGAAGATAAGTTAGGTATTTCTAAATCCTTTGTTCTGCATGTAGAAAACTTCACTCCGCACCTTGGCCCGTCTACGTGTTTTGTTACACTAACCCTTACCTTTACCTCATGTTAAGCTTTGTATTCGATATTTGACTAAGTTATCACCTCGTACCAATCAATACTAGCCTATTAGATAGTATACACTAAATCTATGTTGCTAATTCTGTTCCTATGATCTACCTCCTTGGTCCGGCAAGTAGAATTAAGGCGAGTTATAATGTTGTCCATCCATTAAAAAGACTTCTAAACAAAAGAATTATCAATACATACAAGACACTGTTCTAGAATTGTTATTTTAGGTAGATTTTACCTCATTATTCACCCATGGTTCCTACAACCCTAGTTATGGAGTTTAGTAACACATATTCATAATCAAAATATTCATATATGTAATATAAAAATTCATGCACTTACTTCAATGAGAAAGAATAAAATCCAAAAGTTCACTTGATTAATCAACAAATGCACCAACAATCAATTCCAGAAAAAGTGTATCAATTACTGAAATTAATCGAGGACTAATACATGAAGACGCACATAAAATGTTCTAAATGCACTACAAAATTCCCTTAAGAACTAAGATGTAACTTGTGAAAGGATGCTGAAAAATTAAAACAAATTTCCTGCTTCTATTGATGAATTTCTCGGTCAGCAAAGAGGGTTCAAAATGTTGAAACAAAATATTAAAATAAGTGAGTTCATGGAGGATTGAACCCGTCACCTCACCATGTTAAAAACCATGAAAATAAAGAAGTAAAAAGAAATGTGGTGAAGGGAATTTTAACCATGGTATTGGATGGAAAATGTAACTTAAAAGAAAAAATAAGAAATGAGAGGAGTGGGATTTGAATCCACCACCTCTCAATAAAATTTAAGGAAGAGCAAAAGAAAAAAATGTGAGGCATGGGAATCAAACACACGACCTCTAGGCAGTGAAGGAGAGTAAATAAAATGATAGAAAATAAATGTGAGGCGTGGCAATCGAACCTACGACCTCAAGGCAGTGAAGGAGAGTCAAAGGAAATGAAAGAAAAGAGATGTGAGGCATGGGAATCGAATCCACGACCTCATAGGCAGATTCAAGGAGAAAATTAGAAGAAATTAAATAGGGGATGTGGGGGTTAAAACCCACAACCCCTCGGCCAAAGGAGAGAAATTAGAAGTAATAAAAATAAAAAGTAAATAAAGTTGTGGGGGTTCGATCCCACATCCTATTAGTTCCATTAAGCGGAAAATTAAGAGATAAATTAAGGGTAAAATAAAATGAAAGCATTGATTGGGGCTCGAACTTGGGACCCCAAGTCGTATGGATCAAACCAAAATGATTAAAAAAATGTAAGTGTTATCAAGAGATTTGAAAGTCGGGTTCCCTTGCCCTAATTCCGTATATATGCATAAGTCATACGTGAGTTAACTCTTTAAGAATAATGCTGCCCACTTAGATCGAAATTGAGACCTTATCATACATACAAGATGCATTAAGTCTTGTACTACATAATCTTAGGAAGATATGAATCACTTAAACGAACTATGAATGAAGCCTCATGTCTTGTATGTATAGACTCATAAGTCTAGCATACGTTAATAAAAAAGTGAACCTAAGATGTATGTAACGAAAAGATGTAACCCTAGAAGGTCTAAGTACGAGTGCAAAACACACTAAATGGCCAAGTGTATTGGCATACAATGAAATGATTATTATGTAATGAAATGATGAAACCCTAGAAGGGCTAAGTAAGAGTGTGAAACACACAAATGGCCAAGTGCATTGGCATACGATGAAATGAACATTCACGTAAAAAAGGGTGAATAATTATGAAGAGCAAATGTGCTAATGTTGATGAATGTGGTGACAACATGATATAAGGCTAATGTAAAAGATAAGAGCAATCTCAAATGAGCCTAAGTAAATGTTACTAAACGTACTCAGCTATGAGAAAGTAAAGTTACTGAAGATACAAGTCTCTATGAACACTCTATGAAAGTATTGAGATTAACACACTTAATACTAATGATGATATGAGAAACCTTCTATTAATCTATGATGTCCTCATACTAGAAGCCAGCTTCCTTGACGTAAGAGTTGAATGTAATGGAACTTTATATTGAGCACCGATAGACAAGCTATGAGCGATGATGCCTTTTTTGGGAAGAGCGGAGGTTCACATAACTCTCATGAGATGAGACTGTCCTACATACCGGGTAAGGGTCTCCTTATATCTCCTAGTCTTAGAACCTATATTGCCGATATCAGGATCTGGTGGGGTTCAATTACCATGTACGCTTGCATGTTTTGGGTCACTTTGGCTAGTGATTCCACCTCTTTTTGGTGTGGGGTTTCATGGCACTGGATTTTATGATGCTCACATGACTATGTCAGTTAAAGTTTAAGTTCCCAATGAATGAATGAGTCCAGCCTCATATGATGCACATAATGAAACGAACGATACCAAAGGTGTTAGGATAAGATAATCAAGAGGTGAGTTAGACTCAAGTAATGACATTAGGTCATTCTTGGTCATTGCACAATGAACCCGATGAAAGTCTTAAACTACATCCTAGGTATAGCTGGTGTTTACACTGCCCATAAATGAAATGAAATGAAGTATGTATTAATGAAAGAAGCAGACTCTGTGTTTCCTAAAGCAGACTCCTTAGTTGAGGTCCCATATTTTGAACCGTCATTGTTGGAAGTCTTAATGTCAAGTCCATTATTTGAAGAATAAATGGTATGAACAATGTTATGTGTTATATGAATTATGATGTGTGCTATCTGTACGTTGTTGTGTGTTGTGTTCGTAATGCTAAGTATGATGGTGCATGTTACTCTCATGGAATAACTTTCCTAAATCTAATTAAGAAATGCTCATAAACTTTCCTAATCCAAATTTGGAAAGTTCACTCACTTTCTTAATCTCAATTTGGCAAGTCTACTGACTTGACCTGCTATAATCATGTGCTAGGAAAGACATATTATTACTCATGCATGTGATTGGTGTGTCTTTGCATATACCTATACTTATTACAAGTCTGTACTAACCCTATACAACTCTACACTTTTAGGTGTAGGCACAGGTGGACACTAGAGCTACAGGATCAACCCTGCAGCTATCTGGACATCGAGCATTCATCCGAACTTTGTAGGCCCTCATGATTTCGAGGATGCTTTCCCGTTAAGATTCTATCTTAGTTGTAGGATTTATCTAGTGGAGTATGTTCAACTAGCGTTTCTTTCCTGTTTTTGTTCATACATTGTATTGGTGCCATTTTGGCAAGTACATCTTTATCGTTATAATAAATTGTTTCTTTCATTTTATGATCTTAATGTTACATGGTTGATGGTGAACAATTATATATAATATATATATATATATATATATTATATATATATATATAATATATATATATATATATATATATATAATAGAATTTTTAGTAAGCATGTTAGGAAACAAAATGTTTCAATTTTTTCCTAAAATTAACCTAGATGAAGTAAGAATGACGTATGTAAGCTTGTCTGCGACCTCTGAGAGGTCGACGATGTCGACCTCGTCTTGGGTTTAGATTCCGGTTGTAACAAAGTTGGTATCAGTGAACTAGGTTAAATTCCAAGGATAATAAGTTCACATCAACCAGATTGAGTAGTTTCTAAGTAATGGTAGTGAAGTGCACCACTATCCTGAATTAGAGAGTGCATGGTGCCTAGGAAAATTTCCCTTCTTCTGATCTTATCGTGCCTTCTCTAATGTATGTTTCTTGGTGTTAAGAGTGTACCTAACATCGACTCTTGAGATTCATAAAGATGAATACGAGTAGAAACGAAGGCAAAGCAACAAGGTGTTCCTTATGAGAACCCACCTGCCAACACCATGGAAAGCAGGTTAAGAGACCTCATGAGGATGAATCCTCTTGTTTACACTGGATCTAAGATTGTTGAGAATCTCAAGGAGGAGTGTAGGGAAACTATGTTGCATGCCAGCATGGGTCTTTCCAGGCTTATGGTCCACGTTTAACAAGTGGTTGAAAAAAGGAATAGGAAGCATACTAGGGCAGGGAAAAGGTCAAGACAACCTGAGAAGAATTTTTCAAGGAAAAGTAGTACTGAAATCAGGGATAAGCCCAGGTTTAAGAAGAGACTCTCCCACCAAGGGGAGTCAAGTTCGTCCAAGGATCGCTATGATAGGGATTCCAAGCCAAGATTTAAGAGTAGGAAGTGTGTCAAACTTCATGAAGGAGAGTGTATGAGGGGCTCTAATGCTTGTTAGATTTATAGCAAACCGGGTCATATGGTGAAGGATTGTCCGAATAGGAGAAGTCAAGAACAAGGGAACAAGAGAGTTCAACCTAATGGTCCAAGTGAAGATGCTCCAAGGAGGAAACTATTCTTCGCACTCAAGTCTTGGGGTGCAGGGGAAGGCACCACAGGTGAAGTCTCGCGTGCATAGCCTTAATTAGTCTTTCATGTATTTGACTGTGTATGGTGTTTATGCACTAGTATGGAAGTTAATATGTTTGAAACATCATGTTGGTTGCTCATTTGTATGAATTACATGTTTACTTATGTTGTATGCTTTGATGAGACTAGTTTAGGAATGAGTTCCTTAGTCTATTAGTGTAAAGCTACTAGTAGGTTTCAAGGATGTGCACCATCATGTTAATATGTGAATCACATATTCACCAATGGGGAGTATTGAATTACCTATCTATGCATACATTATATAGATGACTTACTTTTTTTAGTAAAGAGTAGTGTCATTCGGGGACGAATTTTCCTAAGGGGGGACAATGTAAGAACCCTAAAAATAGATATACTAAGGAATGCTTAATGTGTCTAAAATGCCAAGGATTAGACTGAGTTCACACGGATTGATGCATGTAGAAGTATACCTCATAGCCCTTGATACATCCAAGATAACTAACTTTGGGAAGTTATTTGAGGTAGGAAAGGTTGGGTCCAACCGTGTAGGGCTCTCGAATACAAAGATTTACTCGAAGGAGTCTTTACCGGACATAAAAAGAGGAAATATTATGTTTGGAGGGTCTAGGGGTAAAATGGTATTTTTCCAGGCTAAGGGTAGTATCATAATTACCCTAAATATATAATTTATTATTTAATTAATAATGTGGAGGGAAATTTTTGGGAGATAGGTCCGAAATTGGGCTCTTGAAGTGAAGTCTTGCTCTACCCGGGTTCGAACCTAGGTGGAAGCACTGAATTAAATTGTTTTTAATTTAAGTTGGTAATTTAATGTAATTAATTTATATTTATTAGTTATTAGATGATTTAAAATAAAATGAAATCAGATTTTTAATAATAAAATAAAGCCTTATGGGACTAAGTCCTAAACTAGACTCCTAAGCCTAAGAAAACTATTTTCTCCCACACTAATCTCTCTCTCTCTCACGTCTCTATCACTCTCACTCACGTTTTTCTCTGCCAAATAACATGCAAAAAAAGTAGGTAAACCAAATTTCTTCATACTTGAAGAACTCACAACGAAAATTATAAACAAACAACTAATCGATCACGTTAGGCAAAGAGAGGGGTTTTTTCCTCAAGTTGGTATTGAAGCTATTGGATTTGGACGTGTGTTTGGACGGGTTATTTGGGCAGCAAGTCAAGTTTAGAACGTCAAAAAAGGTATGGGTTATCTTCTCTCTTGGTCCCTTTTCAAGAGACCCCCTTAAGGTTCAGAATATTCATTCCGAAAACTAGGATTGTTCCTTGTTGCATGTCCCTGTCATTAGCTCCCATTGAATCATAAGTTTTTTATGTTTGCTGGTAGAAAACTAGGGATGAAACGTGTTGTCATGATGATTATATTTTTATATGTATGTTTCTAATTATGTGAATTATGTTGATGTCGCTGAAAATGTAACTATGTGTGTATGTGCTTGTTGTCGTGGCTATTGTTCATGGTTTAGGTCATGAAATGGTATGATAGTTCTTTATATTGCATGTGCACATGTTGATGTAAATGTGATGTTCATATGAGTTTAAATGTGGCTGATTTGAGGGATAATTATTTATATTTCATGTACACATGTTGATGTAAATGTGATGTTCATATGAGTTTAAATGTGGTTTATTTGAGGGATAATGTCTTGGCTAAACGAATACATGAATACACACCTAAAGCATTCTAAATGCACTAAGAAATTCCCCTAAGAACTACGGTGTAACTTGATGTAAGGATGCTGAAAAATTAAAAGAAAACTTCCAGCTTCTATAGATGAATTTCGGTCAGCAAATAGGGTTCAAAATGTTGAAAAAATGAATAAAAACAAGTGAGGTCATGGAGGATTTAACTCGTTACCTTCACCATGTTAAAAACCATGAAAATAGAAAAGTAAAAAGAAATGTGGTGAAGGGAATTCGAACCATGGTATTGGCTGGAAAATGTAACTTTAAAGAAAAAAATGAGAAATGAGAGGAGTGAGATTCGAACCCACCACCTCTCAATCAAATTTAAGGAAGAGTAAAAGAAAAAAATAATATGAGGCGTGGGAATCGAACCCATGACCTCTAGGCAGTGAAGGAGAGTAAAGAAAATGAAAGAAAAGGAATGTAAGGCATAGGAATCGAATCCACGACCTCTAGGCAGTGAAGGATAGTCAAAGGAAATGAAAGAAAAGAGATGTGAGGCGTGGGAATCGAACCCACAACCTCCTAGGGAGATTCTAGGAGAAAAAAAAAAGAATGAGTGGTTGTGGGGGTTCGAACCAGCAACCCCTCGGCCAAAGGAGAGAAATTAAAAGTAATGAAAATAAAAAGTAAATGAGGTTGTGTGGGTTCGATCCCACATCCTCTTAGTTCCATTAAGCGAAAAATGAAGAGAGAAATTAGGGGAAAAGTAAAATCAAGGCATTGGGAGTCGAACTTAGGTCCCCAAGCCGTATGGATCAAACCAAAATGAATAAAGAAAAATGTAAGTGTTGTTCATTTGAAAGGTGGGTTCCCTTGCCCAAATTCCGTATAGATGCATAAGTCATACGTAAGTTAAATCTTGAAGAATAATAATGCCCACTTAGATCAAAATCGCGATCTTGGCATACATACAAGACGCATAAGTCTTTTACTACATAATCTTAGGAATATATGAATCACTTAAACAAACTATGAATGAAGTGTCATGGCTTCTATGTATAGACCTATAAGTCTAGCATACGTTTAAAAATAAGTGAACCTAAGATGTATGTAATGAAATGATGTAACCCTAGAAGGAGTAAGTACAAGTGTAAAACACACTAAATTGCCAAGTGCATTGGCATACGATGAAATGATTATTATGTAATGAAATGATGAAACCCTAGAAGGGTTAAGTAAGAGCGTGAAACACACAAATGGCCAAGTGCATTAGCATATGATGAAATGAACATTCACGTAAAAAGGGGTGAGTAATTATGAAGAGTAAATGTGCTAATGATGATGAATATGGTGACTAAATGATATGAGGATAAAGTAAAAGATGAGAACAATATAAAATGACCCTACGTAAATGTTACCAAAATGTACTCACCTATGAGAGTGTAGAGTTAATGAAGAGACAAGTCTCTATGAACACTCTAATGAAAGTATTGAGATTAACACACTCAATACTAATGATGAGATAAGAAATCATCTATTGAGCTATGATGTCCTCATACTAGAAGCCAGCTTCCATAACGTATGAGTTGAATGTAATGTAACTTCATACTAAGCACCAATAGACTAGCTCTGAGCGGTAATGACTTCTTTCAGGCAGGGCAAAGGTTCACGTAACTCCCATGGGATGAGATTGTCCAGCATGCCGGATATGGATCTCCTTATATCCTAGTCTTCAAACCTATAATGCCAATATAGGGATCTGGTGGGGTTCATTTCCCATGTACGCTTGCATGTTTTGGGTCACTTTGGCCGGTTATTCCACCTCTTTTAGGTGTGGGTTTCATGACATTGGATTTCATGATTCTCACATGATCTACATCGGTTAAAGTGAAAGTTCCCAATGAATGAATGAGGCTAGCCTCAAATGATGCACATAATGAATGAATGATACCAAAGGTGTTAGGATAGGATAATCAATAGTTGAGTTAGACTCAAGTAATGACATTTTGTCATTCTTGGTTATTGCACAATTAACCTGATGAAACTCTTAAACTACATCCTAGGTATAGCTGGTGTTTACACTTGCCCATGAATGAAATAAAATGAAGTACGTATGAATGAAAGAAGCAGACTCTATGTTATCTAAAGCAGACTCCCTATTTAAGGTTTCATATGTTGAGCCCTCATTTTTGGAAGTCTTAATGTCAAGTCCATGATTCCAACATCTCATGGCATACGAATAAATGATATGAACAATGTTATGTGTTATATGAATTATGACAAGTGTTATGTGTACGTTGTTGTGTGATGTGTGCAAAATGTTATGTATAATGTGCATGTTTCTCTCATGGAATAACTTTCCTATTCCAAATTTGGAAAGCTCATAAACTTCCCTAATCCAGATTTAGAAAGTTCACTCACTTTCATAATCTCAATTTGGCAAGTCTACTTACTTGACCTACTATAATCATGTTGCTAGGAAAGAGTTATTCTTACTCATGCATGTATTTGGAGTGTGCTTGCATATACTCATACTTAGTACAACTGTACTAACCCTAAAAAACTCTTAACTTTTAGGTGCGGGCACAGGTGGACGCTAGAGCTAAAAGATCAATGCCGCAGCTATACGGACGTTGAGCATTCATCTGGACTTTGTTGGCCCTCATGCTTTCGAGGATGCTTGCCCATTTATATTCTAACTTAGTCGTAGTATTGAGATAGTGGAACATGTTCCACTAGCGTTTCTTTCCCATTTTTGTTCAGACATTGTATTGGTGCCATTTTGGCAAGTACATCTTTATCATTATAATAAATTGTTTCTTTCATTTGATGATCTTAATTTTAGATGCTTGATGGTGAACAATTCTATATATATATATATATATATATATATATATATATATATATATATAGAATGTTTAGTAAGCATGTTAGGAAACAAAATGTTTGAAATTTTATGCTAAAATTAACCTAGAAGAAGTAAGAATGACGTATGTAGGCTTTTCTATGACCTCTGAGAGAGGTCAACGACGCCGGTATCGTTTGGGTTTTAGATTCCGGTTATGACACCTTCCCTATGTGGGAAGGGACACTCCTCAATTTAGTTTACTTTGTGTTAAACTAGAGTCTCTTTTTGAAATGTATTTAAGCATTTATTAACAACCATAGCTTATTTTGGGTTGTAGGGTCTATCCCTTGTATAATTATCATCATCATATCTCAATAAGAATTGCATGAGTATAGTCCTTTCATTACAATTCATATAAGTGAGGTTAGCACATTTATATATTCATTTATGATAAGGCACATCGGTAGTCATCGCCATCATTATAACATTTACATCTTAATTAACCTCACATCCATAGTCAAGACATTTCGATTCAACATCATACCACCCTATAAATTATAATACAAGGCATACTTCAACACAACATTATGAATTAATCACAATTGACCATAAATTGAAGTAAAGAATAGGGATCATAAGACTTACCAAGTCTCCTTCATAATGCATCATCAAGGTCTTACCATCAACCCTTACTTCAAACCAATTAGGTCATAACGTAATTATAATTCAATGTGCAACATGATAACAAGGCTAGAAGAATCACCACATAACAATTTAATACTAGATTATATCTTAAGACAAGATACTTAGGTCAATTTACAACACACTACATAACCTAGATCACTTCTCAAGAACTAGAATGAAAAGGACTACAATTCACCCAAATTCATTCATGATTAGTATAACAACAACATATAGTAGTAATTAAACCAATAACCAAGTCAATTGAACAATAATAACCTAATTCATATCAAGATCATAATATAGGGTTAAGGGGTAAAGGTCATCTTCTACAAACTAGAAAAAACCATAAAAATATATCATAATTAAGTTAGAATACATTTTAATATATTCATAATACACAAAATAAATCATAAACAAATCAATTCATAACATTAATTTCGAGATTGGGAAAGACCCACTTGAAAACTCAACTTTTGAAAATACTTTGAAGGAACCCTTTGAGGAAAGACGTCTCAAAGGTGAATTAGATCACATACCTTAATGTTTGATGAAGAATTAATGGTGAATTCTTCCCTTTACATCCTCTAAAATCCTCCCCTAGCTTGGTCTTCAATGGAATTCTTCACTAGAGAGAGAAAGAAGAGAGAAGGAAGAAAATTTGGGTTTGTGAGTTATGAGAGTTTACCTAGTCTTAATTAGGTTAAGAATTTATATAGGGTGTTAAATAAATTAATTAGACTTACCTTAATCCCTAACAAACCACAAAACCGCTTATGTATTATTTAAGACTTAGTCAAAACATGCAGAAAATTGGACCCTCGCATACGAGACCTCGACCAATGGTCCTTCTGTGAGTCGACGACCATCCTCCTTATGTGTTGCACATTGATACGCTCAAACTTACTTCTCAAATAAGAAGTAAAGCGCTCGTGTCAACTAAATAACCCAACTAGTGAGGTTGGAATCGTTCCCACGAGGAAAATAGTCAAGACTTAACTTCAACCTGTTATTACAATTGTTTGGTCAATGACTTCCTTGGAAAGTAAAAACGTTAAAAGGGGGGTTTATGGTTATAAATGAATAAAAATAACTAACTAACTTGAAAGATACACTTAACAGCTTTAACAGTTGGAGTTTAATCAATTAATCAAAGTAACTAGGGTTTACGTGTTCCCCACATGTTCATAACTTGATAATTCTAACTATAACAATTCTTTACTAGTATCTTGCATGCAAAGTGATAAGTTATGTATTTCTAAATCCTTGGTCCGGCATCTAGAAAATCTCACTCTGCACCTTGGTCTGGCTATGTATGTTGCTCTCCTAACCCTTATCCTTACCTCATATTAAGCATCGTATTCGATATTTGACTTAGTTATTACCTCGTACCAATCAATACTAGCCTATTACATAGTGTACACTAAATCTATGTTGATAATTCTTTTCCTATTATCTACCTCCTTGGTCCGGCAAGTAGCATTAAGGCGAGTTCTAATGTTGGCCATCTGTTAAAAAGACTTCTAAGCGAAAGAATTATTAATACATGCAAGACACTATTCTAGAATTGTTATTTTAGTTAGGGTTTATCTCATTATTTGCCTATGGTTCCCACAACCCTACTTATGGAGTTTAGTTACTCATGGCCATATACATAATATTCAAATATATTAAATAAGAGTTCGTGTACTTACTTCAATGAGAAAGAGTAAAATCCAAAAGTTTGCTTGATTAATAACAGAAAAATCACATGCAAGAATCTCAAAGTAATCAATAATCTCACAAAAAGTCTAATGATAATCAAGAATCTCACAATACAATGTTTACCAATACGGAGTTTAACAATCTAAGAGTCTAACCTCAAAAACGAGGTTATTTGAACTATTTATAAAAAATAAAAACCTAATTAAACAAGGACTCTGTTTGCTGGAAATCTTCCAAAACGCGGCTGGGTCGACGGACCTCGCGACGGATCGTCGTGGTCACGACGGACCGTCATGGACTCCGTCATCCCATACTTATGCAATTTCTTCTGCTGCTCTCTTCAATCCCCTCGACGACAAGTATGACGGACTATAATAGGCACAACGGTCCGTCGTGGGTCTTCGTTCCAAAACAATTCAACTCTTGGAATCTGGGTACTGGATTACTTCTCTGAACTTCATGACGAACCTGCAGGACAGACCGTCATAGACACGACGGACCATCACAAGTTTCGTAACCCTACACTTGGTCAGACTTCCCCATCTTCCTTCAGCAGCTGCACTACGCTGCCACCTACGGACTGTCACAAGCACGACGGACCGTCATAAGCCCCGTAGGTGGTCTCTTCTGCATTTCTTTGCTCAAAATCTCCGCATTCACCTTTGGACAGATTTCCTGCAAAAAAAAAAGAGAAACTTATATAAAAATTAGCACAAAAAGACTTTCGGACACACTAAACTTAAGGAAAAAGTATTAATTTTACCATGAAACCATGTTATATCAACACCCTCAACTTAAATTCGTTGTTTGTCCTCAAGCGACGCACTATGACTCACTACACAATCTTTGTACAATAGTATCCATGTTTTATCCTTTGCAATCATTTGGCTATCAATCCCGATTAATCTCATCAAATCTATGCATGCTATCACTATTAGGATTCAATTTTGTGGGATCAGAACATGACACAGACTCACCATGCACTAACACCTATCCTCTTCAATTTCACACCGAGGTGCTAACAATTCTGGTATTGCAACTAGTGTCCTCACTTTAAAACAAAATCCTAATTTTTCACACAATGATTTTAGTTTGAGTATAAGGATTACTTTTCAACACTCACTCTCAGAACAAAGTCACACTTATTCATACCTATTGCCATAAGCTTGCCCTTATTTTCACTGCCTTAAGTTCGCTATACAACCCTTAGGATCACAATAGGACTTTGTTGGATAGTAACATAGGATCAGGGTCAGGTAGGGTATATTTAGGTATACTTTAGTGACTTTTTGCGCTCCTTCACATGTCGGCTAAACCTTCCACTTTCTATCATTTTATCTCGCCCTGTTTCTCTTATTCTTTCACCTTGCTATTTTCTCTTCTTTCTTCATTTGTGTAAGTGAGTCTCTTCTTTTCTTGTTTGTATTTCTTGTATATTTCTCTTTTTCTTTACTTTTCTTTCAACTAATTCTTGAGTCACTTTACTTTTGTTCTTTCTCTCTCTTGTTCTTTCAACTCCACTTTCTAGAGCATTCCTCATAATAGCCACCCTCAACTCATGGATTTGTCATGAGTCAAGGTACACAATGCCCAAAGTTGGGTCAGGGCCATAACGAAGGTTGTGCACATGTCCAAGAAGGGACCAGTGCCAACACATTGTTCCCAGAAAAGATCAGTTGGGGTGAAAAAGAAAGGTCTAATTTAAGCTCAGATTATTTGGATCAAAGAAGGATAAATTTCATTTGGTTTCTTTTATTTAGGCTAGAAATGGGCTATATTGAATAAGTGCCTATGATCCTTTCCTAATTGTATATTACAGCTCACTTTTAGCAGGACTAACTAGGCAAGTTCTAGCACAGTACCAATAGTGAAATATTCGAATTTTCCTCACACTCACTTGACATCTCATCACTATACCAGATTATCAGATACCTAGTTCGAATTTTAGACTTAGGGTAATGCAATGGTGTACCTCTATGTCATGCTTAGGGCCACACATTTATCAGTTACTATGCCTAGTCATGCATCATTTTCCAGTTTATCAGGATATCATTTTAGCCATCATGATCCAGAATTAAACTATGTACAAAAGATATAAACATGCCGGTTCAACGGAAAAAGTAATTAGTCTTTTGCGGAAAAAGAACACAGGCAAGAAAACCCCAAAAGACGATAGTGAATTGGGCTACTCAGACTTCACCTTAACACTCACTTTCCATTTACCCCACCCCAAACAAAAAAAAATGCAATTTTCCCCAATGCATAAAAATCTAAATACTAGAGTGGTAGATGAAGCAAACATGTGGCGCAAAGCGCCGTCGATCAGCAAGCTGGTGGGTCCGATTCCCCAGAACCCACATCATCTACAATATGGACACCCTCAGTGGTGTCCGCAGCAACAACCGCACCATCAGTAGTGCCTCATGCTATCTCCATAGTGCGGGAGCTAGACGCCCCAGCCGCTAACTCTGATGCTCTCATCTGGTGCGCCTCCTCCTCAGCAAGTGAGTCTCTCCTAGCAGCCTCTATCTCTCGGCACTCCTTCTTCCGTGCTCGCGCCTCGTCCTCTGCTCAACCCCTACGCCTCTTGGCACTCTCTCGAGGGGGAGGTGGTGGAATTTGTGAAGTGGCAAAAAGGGCCGCAAACACTGTGTCCTCAGCAGGCTCGACAGAAGGGGCCTCAGACTCCGGCAACCTATCCCCTAAGATCGTGTCGATATCTACATGAAGACTGTCGACTGTAGCCTGAAGAGTCGACACATCCACCGGAGGGGATGGTCGGGCTAGCACCCTCAACTCAAAGGCGTCCAAGCGTTGGTTAACCTCAGCGATCTTCCGCTCTTTAAATTGGACCATTTTCCTCTCTAGGCGCTCTTCGGGCTCAGTAATGGACTTCTGCATCCACGGCTGGATATGATGCAGATGTGTGGCCATTTGCGCCTCTAGTTTTTGGACCCTAGCAAGCGGGACCAGTGCCGGTAGAGGGGCTGTGCGAGAAGAGCTCGGAGCAGTGCTACTACCCGGGATAGACTCGACAGGGGTAGTGTCAGTGGACGCCGCCTGTGTAGCCGTGTAGGCCTGGGCTGCTGTATCAGCAAGATCATCAGCAAGTGGGGGCAGCTCTTGACGGGGCCCTCTGCGTGGAACCAACTCATTGGCCTCGTCTCTGATGAGGCCGACGTCAACAGTGCCCTGCGGGGTCTTAAGTTGATCTACGTGCCATATGGGCACACCTGCGGACCTGCAGAGAGGAAAGATCATGCACGAGAAAGGGTAAGTAGTAGTGACCTTGAATGCCCTCTCGTGCATGACTTCCTGTAGAAGCCATGCGAAGTCCACCTCGAACCCGGCTATCATCGCTGCCATCAACACTGCTCGATCCTAGGTAGCGATATTATCTGCAGCTGTGGGGGGAAAGGCTGTGACGGACAAGCAGCCACAAGAACTTCGCCGTGAAAGTGAGGTTGGCCTTTTTGATGGCCCCCTTTGTGACCCAGTCGGCACCCTCTCCATCAGCTGACAGGTGCAGGGCCATCCACCTCTTGGTGGTCTCTCTCACTGATGGCTCGCGCAGGAACTAGCCATCTTTAACTATCTACTAGCGGTAGTCAAACTTGGAAGTGAGAGGGGTCCGAGTAGCATCAACACCCTCGACGTATAGAAACCGGCAAATGGCAGGCAGTGAAATGTCAACCTGTACGCCCTGTAGTCGGACCAGCTCCAGTGGGGCCTGTTTAGCAAGGGCAGCCCGCCTATCGATCTGTGATCGGAGAGTCGCTATGTAGGATGCGTAGAACGCTCGGACCATTTCTTCATTGTAACGTCCCAACGGACGTGCTGTCCACTCCAAGCGATGCCTAGTGAAGAGGTTGTGGAT
This sequence comes from Solanum peruvianum, assembly GCA_027705065.1. Lineage (NCBI taxonomy): Eukaryota > Viridiplantae > Streptophyta > Magnoliopsida > Solanales > Solanaceae > Solanum > Solanum peruvianum. The sequence goes on from JAKWJD010001763.1 coordinate 24,647,982, forward strand.
CTCACGCATCATCGGGAGACTCCCTGTAAGGACCCGCCGCTCCAAGGTGAGTGTTCGAGTCATCACTCCTTTATCAGTCAGGAACTTGGCGTCGGAGTAGACTTGAAATTACTCGTCGATACACCACCGGTTGGGCTGGTCAGTGGCTGGGGTGGGGACCTGAGCTGGTGAGCCTAATGTAGATTCTGAACTGTCAGCCTCATCATACGAGGCCGATGCTGCAGCGGTGGCGGGTGCGGGAACATCAGCAGAGCCGGAGGCTTCCTCGGACCATGATACTCCTAAGGAGCCAGACGCTCCTTCTTCATTTGTGGCTGACCCAGAGAATGTGCCGGTCAGTGTGCGCTCCTCATCAGACTGGGAGGCAGTGACTACGCCGAACGCCACCTTTTTGGGTGTTGCTATGGGAGCACGTGCAGCACGTGAAGGGGTGGAAGATCCTGGAGGCATATACTCAGGGTCACGCTCATCATCAGAGCCGATGACCATGCGGGCAGACGGGGCGACAGACATCGATCGCCCGTGTGCATAGATGCGGTCTTGCTTGGGTGCCATAGTAGATAGTACTTGTAAAGGATCAATATTAGTACGGGTAGTGGCAAACAAGACAAGCAAAACCATACTGAACAAAACATTGGAAATAGTAGGTCATTACTATAGAAACAGTGACACACGACGGGCCTGGTGATGGCTCGTCGTGACTATGACGGACCGTCATAAGGTCCGTCGTGTTTTACTTAGACTATTTATATATAGAGAACCCTAAAGGAGAGTCTCTGACTAGCATAACGGTATGTGCAGGACGGACCGTCACAGGTACGATGGTCCGTCGTAGGTGTCCGTCGTAGGACACTTAAAAAATATGGAGACCCTTAGAAGAGGGGTCTCTGACCGTCATGACGGTCGTGCAGGATAGAACATCGTGGGTATGACGGTCTGTCACATATATCCGTTGAAGGACACTTAGAAAAAATGAGAGACCCTTAGAAACAGGGTCTCTTACAACCGGATTAGTTGTGCGGGATGGACCGTCGTGAAGACGACGGTCCGTCACATGTGTCCGTTGGGACAAGGTGCTAGGGCTTTTCGAATGGACCCTACAACGGTCCATAGTGGGTACGACGGTCCGTCATCGGGGTCTCGTTCTGAATAACAGTGACAAAACTGAGGGTACCCTATGCATCCCTGATGAACCCACATCAAACTTGTAATGTTTTGGACCTACATTTGTCTATCCCAACTACTTAGGAAACTAGCAATGCAAAAGCACCTATGTCTAGGGTTGTAAACATGGCAATTTCGAACATTTTGAACCTAGGTTAGACAGAATCGTATAAAGGAAACAAGATATGACAAAGAACTAAGCTAATACTAACTAATAAACAAAAATGCAAGATAACTAAGTAAAAATTAGAGACACATACCATAGAAATGGAGAAAAACAAATGGACAAGTACTCGATGGTCAGGCAGACACCCACAGCAGCAGCTCCGATTAGTAGATGATAACTTCTAGGGCTTCGGAAATTTTGGGGGAACAATGATCGAGGGGGAGAATGTGGAAGTTGAAAAGAGAGGGAAATAGGAGGAATAATGAATGAATGGAGTGAAATGAGGGGTTGGGGGGTTTAAACGGTCTAATTTTGCAAAAGACTCCAGCCGGGTCTGGTCGGGTACGACTCATTAATCACGCGACGCTTCCCTGATGATGGTCCATCGTAGTTGTGACGACCCGTCGTTGGTTCCGTCGTGTGTGCTCTAGTTTGAAAATAACAGAAAGACGTACCTGGTACGACGGAGGCATACGACAGTTCGTCGCAGGCGCAATGGTCTGTCGCTGTATCCGTCAGTGACTGCTGCAGAGTAGTTTTCTGCAGAATTTCCTGGTGATGTGCCTGCAAATTTAAAAACCCATTAGTAGAAAAATGCTACAATTACTAAAAAGTCTATGAGTATTGGGTTGCCTCCCAACAAGCGCCTAATTTAATGTCGCGCCATGACTGGGGACCCTTGATTACTCAGACTTCATCAATATGGTATGCCTCTATCGCTTCATTCCTTGATGCTTTATGCCCAAAATAGAGTTTTGTTCTATCTCTATTCCTCTTAAACCACACTCCCTCCTTGGCTTTTAACTCAACTGCTCCATGAGGGAATACTTGGGTAATCAAGTAAGGGCCAGTCCATTTGGACTTGAGCTTGCCCGGAAGACAAGGCGACCCAGAACTGTCTACAAGCACCAAATCCCCAACCATAAAATCTTGTTTTGCAATTGTTTGTTCATTCTCCTTCTTCATATTTTCTTTGTGGGATATGACAGATACCGATTGGAGCTCACCACTCTGCCTCATGGTCCTACAAATGTTGAAGGTCGCTTCTTCATTATTCAATCGAAATGTCATCTGTCCCTTCTCCATATCAACTAAGGCTCTACCTGTAGCAAGGAATGGCCTCCCAAGGATAATAGGCACTTCAAAATCGACCTCACAATCAAGAATAACAAAATCAGCCAGAAAGATGAATGACTCCACTTTTACTAGCACATCATGAAGTATCCCTATGGGCCATTTCACTGTCCGATCAGCCATCAGTAGCCGCATCGCAGTGGGTTTTGGATCCCCCAAACCCAACTTCCTGTAAATCGAGAGGGGCATGAGATTTATTCTTGACCCAAGATCACATAATGCTTTCACAAAATGTAATGACCCAACTGTACAAGGAATAGTGAACGCACCCGGATATTCTTTCTTTTGTACGAGGGATCTTGTAGCAATAGCACTACAATACTGCAGTCTATCATCATCCTCAAAAGTGACCGATCTTTTCTTGGTGACCAGATCTTTCATAAATTTGGCATAACCGAGCATTTGTTCTAGAGCTTCTACCAAAGGGACATTGATAGAAAGATGCTTCAACATTGTTATGAAACGACGATATTTACCATCCTCGGTCTTTTTCACTAATCTCTGAGGGAAGGGTGGTGGTGGCCTAGTCATGGGAGTTACCTTGATAGGTACTTCTGCATCATTTCCATTACTTTCCTCTGCTTCACCACTACCCTTACCACATTATCAATACCCTTTCTCACATTTTCCTCAGTAGACAGCATCGGTGGGTCAATGGTTTGCTTACCACCCCGAGTAGTATTTTCCATACAGTGCGCATCCTTCTTTTGGATTTTGGACAGTGTTTCTAGGAAGAGTGCCGAGTTGCCGTGTGTTCATTGTCGCAGATAATTGGGCCATATGCAGTTTGATCTGTTTAATCGAAATTGCATGTGTATCGAATTTTTGCCCAATACTAGCTAAATCACCCCTTAACTATTTAATGTGTTCATCACTAGCATCGAACCTCCTCATCATTTTGTGCAACATATCCTCAACTCGCGCCATACTATCTCCACCATCCCTAAGAGTAACTTCACGATTTTGAGGAGGGACATAGGGCCCATTCATGTTGTTTCTAATACCATAGTTACCCCTGTTGAAGTTGATGTCGCGATTGTAATTTCCATCTCGGACATAATGACCCTCACGATTGTAGTTAACATAGTTCCGACCTTGGTTCCCTTGACCTTGGCGCCAATTCTCCTAATTAGAGCCTTGGCCAGTTGGTCGAAAACCCCCCATCTGTTCATTTACTGCATAGGAATCCTCCTCATAATAACACTCATTGTTTTGTGGCGGTGGTTTCGCCAAGTAGTTGACTACATTTATCTTTTCTGCACCCCCAGTGACATGTTTTGTACCAACCCAAGCTCAGTTCTCATCTGAGCCATTTCTTCATGAATCTCATTTGTGGCTCGGTTGCGAGTGGACTGCACTGCGAAGGTGTTTCTCCCTGTATCGGACTTCCAAGTTCTCCAAGCTTTGTTATTTCGGGAGATTTTCTCTAATTTTTCAGCAATCTCAGCATAAGGGCATTCTCCATAAGATCCACCTGCTATTGTGTCCAACACCGCTTTATTGTTATCATCCTGTCCCCGATAGAAGTATTCCTTCAGTGACTCATCATCTATACGGTGATTTGGAACACTTCTCAAGAATGAGGTGAATCTATCCAAAGAACTACTAACTGACTCTCCTGGTAGTGCCACAAAGTTGTTCACTCTGTCTTTGTGGTTTAGTTTCTTGGAGACCGGATAGTAGCTTGCTAAGAAAACATCCCTTAATTTATTCCAAGTGAAGATTGAGTTGTATGGGAGCTCAGTGAACCATATAGCAGCCTCTCCCGTAAGTGAGAGAGGAAACACTCTGAGCCCTATTACATCTAGATCCAAATCAGGCCTCCCTACGCAACTTTTACACACTGCCCTTACCTTAGCTATATGGGCATGTGGATCCTCAGAAGGTAGCCCTGAAAACAAACCTCTGGGAGTGAGCATTTGCATCAAGCTACTAGTTACCACAAAGGTGTGGCCTGTGGGTAGAGGGGGCAAGACAAGTGGCCCATCCGAGTCTACTATGTTATCATAACCCCTGTAGTGTGTTTGGGGTCGTGGAACGGGATTTTGTCTCATCTATTGGTGTTCACCCGGAGCATCGGGTAACATCTGACCATGAACATCAACCGGAGCTGGGGTGTTCTGGTTCGGATCATCATCATTTATTCCCAAGTTTCGATTCATATTGCACAGTGTAAGCTCTAGCTCGTGATTGTAGGGAAACATGGGTTCTCTTCCTCTCCGTGTATTTGGCATCCAAGGAGGATAGTTCTTGAAAAAAATCAAAAAAAAATAGAACAAAGTAAAATCAAGAAAATATCAACTATACTATAGTAATAAGTTCAAGTTAATCTAAAAGCTATAATCCCCGGCAGCGGCGCCAAAATTCGATACGCTCAAACTTACTTCTCAAATAAGAAGTAAAGCGGTCGTGTCAAGTAAATAACCCAACTAGTGAGGTTGGGATCGTTCCCACAAGGAAAATAGTCTAGATTTAACTTCAACCTGTTATTACTATTGTTTGGTCAATGACTTTCTTGGAAAGTAAAAACATTAAAAGGGGGGTTTCTAGTTCTAAATGAATAAAAATAACTAACGAACTTGAAAGAGACACTTAACAGCTTTAACAGTTGGAGTTCAATCAATTAATCAAAGTAACTAGGGTTTACGTGTTCCCCACAGATTCATAACTTGATAATTCTAACTATAACAATTCTATACTAGTATCTTGCATGCAAAGTGATAAGTTATGTATTTCTAAATCCTTGGTCCTGCATCTAGAAAATCTCACTCCGCACCTTGGTCCGGCTACCTGTGTTGCTATCCTAACCCTTATCCTTACCTCATATTAAGCATCGTATTCGATATTTGACTTAGTTATTACCTCGTACCAATCAATACTAGCCTATAATATAGTATACTGATATACCGTGGTTTCACGGTATAATTAATGCTTTTTCCTTAAGTTTAGTGTGTCCAAAAGCCTTTTTGTGCTAATTTTGATATAAGTTTCTCTTTGTTTTGCAGGGAATCTGTCCAAAACTGAATGCGGAGATTTTGAGCGAAAATTGCAGAAGAGACCACCTACGGAGCTTATGACGGTCCGTCGTGCTTGTGACGGTCCGTAGGTGGCAGCGTAGAGAAGAGCTGCTGAAGGAAGATGGGGAAGTCTGACCAAGTGTGGGATTACGAAGCTTGTGACGGTCCGTCATGGCCATGACGGTCCGTCCTGCAGGTCCGTCGTGAAGATCAAAGAAGTGATCCCAGTACCCAGATTCCAAGAGTTGAAGTATTTTGAAACGAAGACCCTCGACGGACCGTCGTGCCTATGACGGTCCGTCACACTTGCCGTCGAGGGGAATGAAGAAAGCAGCAGAAGAAATTGGACAAGTATGGGACGACGGAGTCCACGACGGTCCGTCATGACCACGACCGTCCGTCGACCCAGCCGTGTTTTGGCAGATTTCCAGAAATTAGAATCCTTGTTTAATTAGGTTTTTATTTTTTATAAATAGTTCGAAAAACCTCGTTTTTGAGGTTAGACTCTTTGATTATCAAATTCCATATAGTTAGACTTTGTGATTATTAGACTTGGTGTTTTTGAGTGTTTGATTGTTGGAGATTCTTACAAGTAACTTTTGGTGATTAATCAAGCATATTTTCGGACTTCATTCTTTCTCATTGAAGTAAGTACATGAATTCTAATTTAACATATTTGAATATTGTGTTTATGGCTATGAGTAACTAAACTCCATAACTAGGGTTGTGGAAACCATAGGCAAATAATGAGATAAACCCTAACTAAAATAACAATTCTAAAATAGTGTCTTGCATGTATTAATAATTCTTTCGCTTAGAAGTCTTTTAAAACGGATGATCAACGTTAGAACTCGCCTTAATGCTACTTGCCGGACCAAGGAGGTAGATAATAGGAAAAGAATTATTAACATAGATTTAGTGTGTACTATCTAATAGGCTAGTATTGATTGGTACGAGGTAATAACTTAGTCAAATATCGAATACGATGCTTAATATGAGGTAAAGATAAGGGTTAGGAAAGCAACACACGTAGCCGGACCAAGGTGCGGAGTGAGATTTTCTAGATGCCGGACCAAGGATTTAGAAATACATAACTTATCACTTTGCATGCAAGATACTAGGAAAGAATTGTTATAGTTAGAATTATCAAGTTACGAACCTGTGGGGAACACGTAAACCCTAGTTACTTTAATTCATCGATTAAAACCCAATATTAAAAGCTGTCAAGTGTCTCTTTCAATTACATTAGTTATTTTTACTCATTAGGGAATACAAACCCCCCTTTTTTATATTTTTTACTTTCCAAGAAAGTTATTGACCAAACGATAGTAATACTAGGTTAAAGTTAAGTCTAGACTATTTTCCTCGTGGGAACGATCCCAACCTCACTAGTTGGGTTATTTACTTGACACGACCGCTTTACTTCTCATTTGAGAAGTAAGTTTGAGCGTATCAAATTTTGGCGCCGCTGCCGGGGAATTTAGCTTTTAGATTAACTTGAACTTATTACTATAGTTTAGTTGATATTTTCTTGATTTTACTTTGTTTTATTGTTTTTGACTTCTTTTCAGAACTATTCTCCCTGTATGCCAAATACACGGAGCGGAAGAGAACCATTGTTTCCCTACGATCGTGAGTTAGAGCGTACACTGCGCAACATGAATCAAAACTTGGGAATCAATGATGAGGACCCAAACCAGAACATCCCAGCTCCTGCTGATGTTCATGGTCAGATGTTACCCAATGCTCCGGGTGAACATCAACAGAGGGGACAGAATCCCGCTCCACGGCCCCAAGCATACTACAGAGGCTATGATAACATAGCAGATTCGGATGGGCCACTGGTTTTGCCACCTCTACCCACAGGCCACACTTTTGTGGTAACTAGTAGTCTGATGCAAATGCTCACTGCCAGAGGTTTGTTTTGAGGGCTACCTTCTGAGGATCCACATGCCCATATAGCTAAGGTTAGGGCAGTGTGTAAAAGTTGTGTGGGGAGGCCTGATTTGGATCTAGATGTAATAGGTCTCAGAGTGTTTCCTCTCTCCTGACGGGAGGGAGGCTGCTATGTGGTTTACTGAGCTCCCATACAACTCCATCTTCACTTGGAACCAATTACGGGATGTCTTCTTAGCACGCTACTATCCGGTCTCCAAGAAATTAAACCACAAAGACAGGGTGAATAACTTTGTGGCACTACCAGGAGAGTCAGTTAGTAGTTCTTGGGATAGATTCACCTCATTCTTGAGAATTGTTCGAAATCACCATATGATGTGATGAGTCTCTGAAGGAATACTTCTATCGGGGACAGGATGATAACAATAAAGCGGTGTTGGACACTATAGCAGGTGGATCTTATGGAGAATGCCCTTATGCTGAGATTGCTGAGAAATTAGAGAAATTCTCCCGTAACAACAAAGCTTGGAGTACTAGGAAGTCCGATACAGGGAGAAACACCTTCGCAGTGCAGTCCACTCACAACCCAGCCACAGGTGATATTAGGGAAGAAATGGCTCAGATGAGAACTGAGCTTGGGTTTGTACTAAAACATGTCACTGGGGGTGCAGAAAAGGTTAATGTAGTCAACTATTTGGCTAAACCACCACCTCCAATCGATGAGTGTTATTATGAGGAGGATTCCTATGCAGTAAATGAACAGATGGGGGGTTTCCGACCAAGTGCCCAAGGCTCTAATCAGGAAAATTGGCGCCAACGTCAAGGGAACCAAGGTCGGAACTATGGTAACTACAATCGTGAGGGTCATTATGTCCGAGATGGAAACTACAATTGCGACAACAACTTCAACAGGGGTAGCTATGGTAACAGAAACGACAGAAATGGACCTTATGTTCCTCCTCAAAATCGTGAAGTTACTCCTAGGGATGGTGGAGGTAGTATGTCGCGAGTTGAGGATATGTTGCATAAAATGATGAGGAGGTTCGATGCTAGTGATGAGCAAAATAAAGAGTTGAGGAATGATCTAGCGGGTATTGGGCAAAAAGTTGATACCCATGCAATATCAATTAAGCAACTTGAGTTACAATTGGCCCAATTATCTGCAACTGTGAACACACGGTAACCGGGCACTCTTCCTAGCAACACTGTCCAAAATCCGAAAGATGATGGACATTGTATGGCAGTTACTACTCGCGGTGGCAAGCAAACCATTGATCCACCTATGCCATCTGATGAGAATAAGGTGACAACAGAATCTGATATAGTGGTAGAAGTTGATGCTGAATTAGAGGATAACACTGCAAAAGATGCTGAAGTGCCTAAAAAGGTAACTCCTATGCCTAGGCCACCACCCCCATTTCCTCAGAGATTAGTGAAAAAGACCGAGGATGGTAAATACCGGCGTTTTATAACAATGTTGAAGCAACATTCTATCAATGTACCTTTGGTAGAAGCTTTAGAACAAATGCCCGGTTACGCCAAATTTATGAAAGATCTGGTTACAAAGAAAAGATCGGTAACTTTTAAGGATGATGATAGAATGCAGCATTGTAGTGCTATTGCTACAAGATCTCTGGTCCAAAAGAAAGAAGATCCGGGCACATTTACTATTCCTTGTACAATCGGGCTATTACATTTTGCGAAAGCATTATGTGATCTGGGGGCAAGCATAAATCTCATGCCCCTCTCGATTTACAAGAAGTTGGGTTTGGGTGACCCAAAGCCTACTGCGATGCGGCTACTGATGGCTGATCGAACAGTAAAACGACCTATAGGAATACTCCACGATGTGCTAGTAAAAGTGGAGTCATTCATCTTTCCAGCCGATTTTGTTATTCTTGATTGTGAGGCTGATTTTGAAGTGCCTATTATCCTTGGGAGGCCATTCCTAGCCACGGAAAGAGCCTTAGTAGACATGGAAAAGGGGCAGATGAAATTTCGGTTGAACAGTGAGGAGGTGACCTTTAACATTTGTAGGTCCATGAGGCAGAGTGGTGAGCTCCAATCGGCATCTACTATATCCTACAACATGGGTGAGACCTTTGAGACACAAACAGAAGAACGTCTAGGTGTCGAAGCATTAGCGGCAGTGATAATGAACTTTGATAGCGATTGCATTGAAGAGTATGAGTTATTAGTAGCGGTTCTTAACCGAGGTGATGTTCGGTTTAAACCGAAGAAATTTGAGCTTGATATGAAGAATTGCGAGTCCCCACCCGCTAAACCATCTATAGAGGAAGCTCCAAAAGTTGAATTAAAAGCTCTCCCACCTCATCTTAGGTATGAATTCTTAGGAAATGGTGACACTTTGCCGGTAATCATTGCATCAGACCTAGATGAACAACAGGTTCAGAGTTTGGTGAAGGTACTAAAAAGGTTCAAAAGAGCTATTGGGTGGACCATTGCGGACATTATTGGGATCCCTCCTGGTATTTGCTCTCATAAAATCCAACTCATGCCTGATCATAAGCCGAGTATTGAGCACCAGAGACGCTTGAATCCTCCTATGCAAGAGGTTGTGAAGAAGGAAATTATCAAGTGGTTGGATGCTGGAGTAATCTATCCAATCGCCGATAGTAGTTGGGTATGCCCGGTTCAGTGTGTACCTAAGAAAGGGGGAATGACTGTGGTCCCCAACGAAAAGAATGAACTTGTTCCGATGAGACCGGTTACTGGATGGAGGTGTGCATGGATTACCGTAAACTGAACTCATGGACTGAAAAAGACCATTTTCCTATGCCCTTTATGGATCAGATGTTGATAGACTTGCCGGAAAAGGGTGGTATTGTTTTCTTGATGGGTATTCGGGATATAATCAGATTTCTATCGCACCAGAAGATCAAGAGAAAACCACTTTCACTTGTCCATATGGGACTTTTGCGTTCAGAAGAATGCCGTTTGGGTTGTGCAATGCACCCGCAACCTTTCAGAGATGTATGATGTCAATATTTTCTGACATGGTGGAGGATACTATAGAGGTTTTTATGGATGATTTTTCTGTGGTTGGTGATTCATTTGAGCGATGCTTGACCAATTTATCTGAGGTTCTTAAGAGATGTGAAGACTGCAATCTGGTACTAAACTGGGAAAAGTGTCATTTCATGGTGAAGAGGGTATTGTGTTGGGTCATCGCATTTCAGAAAAGGGTATAGAGGTTGATCGAGCTAAAGTTGAGGTAATAGAGAGACTTCCCCCGCCGATCTCTGTGAAAGGTGTGAGAAGCTTTCTTGGGCATGCAGGTTTTTATCGGAGATTCATCAAAGACTTTTCAAAGATTGCACATCCATTGTGCAAATTACTGGAGAAAGAATGTAAATTTTGTTTTGATGAGTCCTGTCTTAAAGCATTCAGTGAGCTAAAAGAGAAGTTAGTGTCTGCACCTATCATTATTTCTCCGGATTGGAACAGTCCATTTGAGGTAATGTGCGATGCTAGTGGGGTGGCTCTTGGTGTAGTATTGGGACAGAGAAGAAACAAAATCCTTCACCCAATTTACTATGCTAGTAAAGCCCTAAATGAAGCCCAGAAGAACTACACAGTGACTGAGCAAGAACTCCTCGCAGTAGTCTTTGCTTTTGAGAAATTTCGCTCCTATTTGCTAGGTACTAGAGTCATAGTGCATACTGACCATTCAGCACTGAGATATTTGATGGCGAAAAAGGATGCGAAACCAAGGTTGATTCGTTGGGTATTACTGCTGCAAGAATTTGACTTTGAAGTGCTGGATAGAAAAGGGACTGAAAATCAAGTTGCTGATCATTTGTCCCGTCTAGAGGATGAAGCCATGAGAGAGTTAGGGGATAAGACTGACATCGATGATACTTTCCCCGATGAACATGTATTGGCTGCTTCACAAGACTTGATTCCATGGTTCGCAGATTTTGCGAACTATCTGGCTAGTGATATTGTTCCATCAGACTTGTCCTTTCATCAAAGGAAAAAGTTCATGTACGATGTGAAGAAGTTCTTTTGGGATGAACCATACTTGTATAGGAGTTGTGTCGACGGGCTTATTCGGCGTTGTGTGCCAGAATGTGAAATATTGAGTGTATTGGAGGCATGCCATTCTTCACCTGTTGGCGGACATAACAGTGGTATCCGAACCGCTCACAAGATATTACAATGTGGTTACTATTGGCCAACTCTTCATCAAGATGCTCATGGGTTTGCTAAATCATGTGACAAATGTCAACGAGATGGTGGTATTTCAAGAAAGCAAGAGCTCCCTCTAAACCCAATTCTTGTGATTGAGTTATTTGATGTGTGGGGTATTGACTTTATGGGCCCTTTCGTGAGTTCTCATGGGATGAAGTACATTCTTGTAGCAGTTGATTATGTATCTAAATGGGTCGAAGCCATAGCTCTCGCAAACAATGAAGGGAAGAGTGTCACTGCATTCTTGAAATAGAATATATTCTCCCGTTGTGGCACTCCAAGGGCCATTATTAGTGATGGGGGTTCCCACTTCTGCAACAGATTGTTCAAGGGGTTATTGGAGAAATACGGTGTTCGCCATAATGTGGCCATGCCTTACCACCCTCAAACTAGTGGGCAAGTTAAGGTATCGAATCGGGAGATCAAACAGATATTGTCCAAAACGGTGAATGCTAGTAGAACAGATTGGTCAAGGAGGCTTGATGATGCTCTTTGGGCCTACCGGACAGCTTATAAGACTCCCATAGGTATGTCTCCATACCAACTTGTATATGGGAAAGCTTGTCATCTTCCGGTTGAGTTAGAGCATAAAGCCATGTGGGCTATGAAGAAGTTAAAATTGGATTGGAGCGAAGCTGCAGAGCAACGGTTAAATGGGTTGAATGAACTTGATGAATTTCGCTTGAAAGCCTATGAAAGCTCAGCCCTATATAAAGAAAAGATGAAGAATTATCATGACAACAAAATTGAAAAACGAGAGTTTATGGTCGGGGATTTAGTGCTTCTATTCAATTCCAGATTGCGCTTGTTTCCAGGCAAACTCAAGTCCAAATGGACAGGTCCTTACACGGTTACCCAACTATTCCCTCATGGAGCAGTTGAGTTGGAAACTAAGGAGGGTGTGCGGTTCAAGGTGAATGGACAACGCATAAAAATCTATCTAGGGCATGCTGAATCGGCGAATGAAGTGATCGAGGCATACCATCTTGATGAAGTCTGAGTAATCAAGTGGCCCCAGTCGTGCCGTGACGTTAAATCTGGCGCTTGATGGGAGGCAACCCAATACTTATCGTCTTTTTAATAATGGTAGCATTTTTTTTTCTATAAATGGGTTTTAAATTTGCAGGCACATCACCAGGAAATTTTGCAGAAAACTACTCCGCGATAGTCACTGACGGATACCACGACGGACCGTCGCGACTGAAACGGACCGTCGTATGCACCGTCACACTAGGTACGTATTTATGTCATTTTTTTAAATTAGGGCACACACGACGGCAACTACGACGGGGCGTCGCATGTGCGACGGACCGTCGTCGGGGAACCGTCGCGCGGTTAATGAAATTAACCCGACCCGACCCGGACGGACCCTTTTCAAAATCTGACCATTTATACTCCCGCCCCTCCATATTTCCCCCATTATTTCCTCATTCCTCTCATCTCCCCTCTCTTTTCAACTTCCCCCCACTGATCATTGCCCCCAAAATCCTCCTAAACCTTATACTTATCATCCACTAGTCGGTGCTGCTGCTGTGAGGTGTCTACCTTGCTAACTGAATCATTCTCCAGTTGTTTTTTTCTACATTTCCAAGGTATGTGTCTCTAAATTTATACTCATTTATCTTGCATTTTGTTTTGTAGTTAGTATTAGCTTAGTTCTTAATCGTATACTGTTTATTTTATATGCTTATATCTAAACCTAGGTTCAAAATGTTCGTATGTGCCATGTTGATAACCCTAGGCATAGGTGATTTTGCTTTGGTAGTATCTTAGGTCGTTGGGATAGACACATATAGGTCCACAACACTACACAACCATGTGGGTTCATCGGGGATGCGTAGGGTACCCCCAGTTCTAACACTGGTACTCAGAACGAGACCCCGATGACGGCCCGTCGCACACACGACGGACCGTCGTAGGGTCCGTTGCAAAAGCCCTAGCACCCCTGCCCAACTATGCCTGTGACGGACCGTTGTCTTCACGATGGTCCGTCCTGCACGACCGTCATGGTTGTCAGAGATCCTGTTTCTAAGGGTCTCTAAAATTTTTCTAAGTGTCCTACGACGGACTCTTACGACGGACCGTCCCACCCACGACGGTCCGTCCTGCACGACCGTCATGGTTGTCAGAGACCCTGTTTCTAAGGGTCTCTAAAACTTTTCTAAGTGTCCTACGACGGACTCTTACGACGGACCGTCCCACCCACGACGGTCCGTCCTGCACGACCATCATGACGGTCAGAGACCCTGTTTCTAAGGGTCTCTAAAACTTTTCTAAGTGTCCTACGACGGACTCTTACGACGGACCGTCCCACCCACGACGGTCCGTCCTGCACGACCGTCATGGTTGTCAGAGACCCTGTTTCTAAGGGTCTCTAAAATTTTTCTAAGTGTCCTACGACGGACCGTCCCTCCCACGACGGTCCGTCCTGCACGACTGTCATGGTTGTCAGAGACCCTGTTTCTAAGGGTCTCTAAAACTTTTCTAAGTGTCCTACGACGGACACTTACGACGGGCCGTTGTCCTCTCGACGGTCCGTCTTGCGTGACCGTCATGATGGTCAGAGACCCCTCTTTCAGGGTTCTTTATATGTACATCGACCAAGTACAACACGACGGACCTCATGACGGTCCGTCGTATCCACGACGTGCCGTCATCTGTCCCGTCGTGTGATACAGTTTCACTATCACTAACACACTATTTTAAATGTTTTATGTTGCATGGGCTTGCTTGTCTTGTTTGACATTACTCGTACTAATAGTGATCCTTTTCAGGTACTATCGACTATGGCACCCAAGCAAGACCGAGCTTACGCACGCGGGCGATCCAAGTCTGTTGCCCCGTCTGCACGCTTGATCATCAGGTCTGATGATGAGCGGGACCCTGAATATGTGACCCCAGGCACTTCTGCACCTTCCCGTGCTGCACGTGTCCCCCGAGCCACACCCAAGAAGACGGTGGCGTCCGGCGTAGTCACTGCCTCCCAGTCTGATGAGGAGCGCACACTGACCGGCACACCCTCTGGGTCGGCCACAAACGAGGAAGGAGCGTCTGGCTCCTTAGGAGTATCCTGGTCCAAGGAAGCTTCAGAATCTGCTGAGGTTCCCGCACCCGCCACTGTTGTAGCGTCGGCCTCGTCTGATGAGGCTGACAGTTCAGACTCCACATCCGGCGCACCAGCCCCGGTCCCCACCCCAGCCTCTGACCAGCCAACCCGGTGGTGCGTTGAAGGCCAGTTTCAGGTTTACTCCGATGCGAAGTTCTTGACCGATAAAGGAGTAATGTCTCGAACACTCACCCTGGAGCGGCGGGTACATACAGGGAGTCTCCCCTCGATGCCGGAGATCCACACCATATTCACCAGGCATCGCCTTGAGTGGACAGCCCGTCCGTTGGGACGATACAGTGAAGAGATGGTCCGAGAGTTCTACGCGTCCTACGTAGCGACTCTCCGATCACAGATCGACAGGCGGGCTGCTCCCGCGAAACAGGCCCCATTGGAGCAGGTTCTAGTCCGGGGCGTGCAGGTCGACATTTCCCTGCCCGCCATCCGCCGGTTCCTATACGGCGAGAGTGCAGCTGCTACTCGGACCCCCACCACTGCCGAGTTTGACAATCGCTGGCAGATAGTAAAGGACGGACACTTCATGCGCGAGCGGACACTGAGAGAGACCACCAAGAGGTGGATGGCCCTGCACCTATCAGTCGACGGAGAGGGTGCCGACTGGGTCACTGAGCCGAAGGGGGCCATCAAGAAGGCCAACCTCACGTTCGTCGCCAAGTTCTTGTGGCTGCTCGTGCGTCACTGCCTTTCCCCCACAGCTGCTGATAACATAGTCACCTGGGATCGAGCAGTGCTGATGGCGGCGATGATAGCCGACTTTGAGGTGGACTATGCATCGCTTCTCCAGGAAGTCATGCACGAGAGGGCATTCAAGGTCACCACCACCTACCCCTTTCCGTGCATGATCTTTTCCCTTTGCAGGTCTGCAGGTGTGCCCGTGTGGCACATAGATCAGTTGAAGACCCCGCAAGGCACCGTTGATGTCGGCCTCATCAGAGACGAGGCCAATGAGTTGGCACCACGCAGAGGGCCACGTCCAGAGCTGCCACCTCTTGCTGATGATCTTGTGGATACGGTTGCCCAGGCCCGGACATCTACACAGGCATCTATTGACACTACCCTGGTCGAGTCTATCCCGGGTAGTAGCACAGCCCCGAGCTCCTCTCACACAGCCCCTCTACCGTTACTGGCCCCGCTTGCTAGGGTCCAAAAACTGGAGGCGCAAATGGCCACTCTTCTGCATCATATCCAGCCGTGGATGCAGAAGTCTATTACGGAGTCGGAAGCACGTACAGAGAGGATGATGCAGCGGAAGATTGCTGAGGTTAACCAGCGCATAGACGCCTTCGAGTTGCGAGTGTTAGTTCGACCAGCCCCTCCGGTAGATGTGTCGACTCTTCAGACTGCAGTCGACAGTCTTCGTGCCGACATTGCTACGATACTAGCGTCGAGGGTGCCGGATTCTGAGGCCCCTTCTGCCGAGCCTGCTGAGGACACAGTGTTGGCGGCACTGTTTACTACTTCTGAAATTCCACCATCCCCCCCTCCAGAGAGTGCCAAGAGGCGTAGGGATCGAGGAGAGGATGAAGCGCGAGCAAGGAAGAAGGAGCGCCGAGAGATGGAGGCTGCACGGAGAGCCTCACTTGCTGAGGCGGAGGCACACCGGATCCGAGCATCGCAGATAGCGGCTGGGGCGTCTAGCTCCCATACTGTAGAGACCGCAGGAGGCACTGAGGGTGCGGTTGTTGCTGAGGACACCACTGAGGGTGTCCAGATTGTTGAGGACACCACTGAGGGTGTCCAGATTGCAGAGGCTGTGGGTTCCGGGAAACCGGACCCACCAGCTTGTTGATCGACGGCGCTATGCGCCACAGGTTTGCTTCACCTACCCCTCTAATCTTTTGATTTTTTTTATGCATTGGGGACTATTGCATGCTTTTTGTTGGGGGTGGGGTAAATGGAAAGTGAGTGTTAGGGTGAAGTCTGAGTAGCCCAACTCACTATCCTCTTTTGGGGTTTTCTTGCCTGTGTTCTTTTTCCCCAAAAGACTGATTATTTTTCTCTTGAACCGGCACGTTATATCTTTTGTACATAAGTTTAACTCTGAAGCATGATGGCTAAAATGATATCCCGATAAAACTGGAAAATGTTGCATGACTAGGCGTAGTAACTGATAATTGTGTGGCTCTAAACATGAAATAGAGTTACACCATTGCATTACCCTAAATCTTCAAGTCAAACTAGGTGTCTGATAATCTGGTATAGTGATGAGATGTCAAGTGAGTGTGAGGAAAGTTGAATAGTCCACTATTGGTACTGAGCTAGAACTTGCCTGGTTAGTCCTGCTAAAAGTAAGCTGTAACAAACAATTAGGAAATGATCATAGGCCCTTATTCAATATAGCCCATTTCTAGCCTAAATAAAGAAACCAAATGAAAGTTATCCTTCTTTGATCCAAATAATTTGATCTTAAAATTAGACCTTTCTTTTTCACCCCAACTGATCTTTTCTGGGAACAATATGTTGGCCCTGGTCCCTCCTTGGACATGTGCACCTCAGCTTATGCCAAAAGCATAAGTTGAGGGTGGCTAATGTATAAACAACCTTCGTTATGGCCCTGACCCGATTTTGGGTATTGTGTACCTTGACTCATGGCAAAGCCATGAGTTGAGGGTGGCTGTTTTGAGGAATGCTCTGGAAAGTGGGGTTGAAAGAACAAAGAGAGAGAAAGAACAAAAGTAAAGTGACTCAAGAACTCGTTGAAAAAAAAAATTCAAGAATTACAAACAAGAAAAGAAAAGAGTCACTTACGCAAATGAAGAAAGAAGGGAAACAGCAAGGTGAAAGAATATGAGAAACTGGGCGAGATAAAGTGATATAGGGTGGAGGGTTTAGCCGATATGTCAAGGAGGGCAAAAAGTCACTAAAGTATACCTAAATATACCCTACCTGACTCTGAGCCTACGTTACAAGCTAAAAAAGTCCTATCGTGATCCTAAGGGTTGTATAGCGAACTTAAGGCAGTGAAAATAAGGGCAAGCTTATGGCAATAGGTATGAATGAGTGTGACTTTGTTCTGAGAGAGAGTGTTGAAATGTAATCCTTATACTCAAACTGAAATCATTGTGTGAAAAATGAGGATTTTGTTCTAAAGTGAGGACACTAGTTGCAATACCGGAATTGTTAGCACCTCGGTGAGAAATTGAAGAGGATAGGTGTTGGTGCATGGTGAGTCTGTGTCATGTTCGAATCCCACAAAATTCAAGCCTAATAGTGATAGCATGCATAGATTTGATGGGATTAATTGGGATTGATAGCCAAATGATTGCAAAGGATAAAACATGAATACTATTGTACAAAGATTGTGTAGTGAGTCATAGTGTGTCGCTTGAGGACAAACAACGAATTTAAGTTGAGGGTGTTGATATACCGTGGTTTCACGGTATAATTAATGCTTTTTCCTTAAGTTTAGTGTGTCCAAAAGCCTTTTTGTGCTAATTTTGATATAAGTTTCTCTTTGTTTTGCAGGGAATCTGTCCAAAACTGAATGCGGAGATTTTGAGCGAAAATTGCAGAAGAGACCACCTACGGAGCTTATAACGGTCCGTCGTGCTTGTGACGGTCCGTAGGTGGCAGCGTAGAGAAGCTGCTGAAGGAAGATGGGGAAGTCTGACCAAGTGTGGGATTACGAAGCTTGTGACGGTCCGTCATGGCCATGACGGTCCGTCCTGCAGGTCCGTCGTGAAGATCAGAGAAGTGATCCCAGTACCCAGATTCCAAGAGTTGAAGTATTTTGAAACGAAGACCCTCGACGGACCGTCGTGCCTATGACGGTCCGTCACACTTGCCGTCGAGGGGAATGAAGAAAGCAGCAGAAGAAATTGGACAAGTATGGGACGACGGAGTCCACGACGGTCCGTCATGACCACGACCGTCCGTCGCGTGGTCCGTCGACCCAGCCCCGTTTTGGCATATTTCCAGAAATTAGAATCCTTGTTTAATTAGGTTTTTATTTTTTATAAATAGTTCGAAAAACCTCATTTTTGAGGTTAGACTCTTTGATTATCAAATTCCATATAGTTAGACTTTGTGATTATTAGACTTGGTGTTTTTGAGTGTTTGATTGTTGGAGATTCTTACAAGTAACTTTTGGTGATTAATCAAGCTTATTTTCGGACTTCATTCTTTCTCATTGAAGTAAGTACATGAATTCTAATTTAACATATTTGAATATTGTGTTTATGGCTATGAGTAACTAAACTCCATAACTAGGGTTGTGGAAACCATAGGCAAATAAGGAGATAAACCCTAACTAAAATAACAATTCTAGAATAGTGTCTTGCATGTATTAATAATTCTTTCGCTTAGAAGTCTTTTTAACGGATGATCAACGTTAGAACTCGCCTTAAAGCTACTTGCCGGACCAAGGAGGTAGATAATAGGAAAAGAATTATTAACATAGATTTAGTGTGTACTATCTAATAGGCTAGTATTGATTGGTACGAGGTAATAACTTAGTCAAATATCGAATACGATGCTTAATATGAGGTAAAGATAAGGGTTAGGAAAGCAACACACGTAGCCGGACCAAGGTGCGGAGTGAGATTTTCTAGATGCCAGACCAAGGATTTAGAAATACATAACTTATCACTTTGCATGCAAGATACTAGGAAAGAATTGTTATAGTTAGAATTATCAAGTTACGAACCTGTGGGGAACACGTAAACCCTAGTTACTTTAATTCATCGATTAAAACCCAATATTAAAAGCTGTCAAGTGTCTCTTTCAATTACATTAGTTATTTTTACTCATTAGGTAATACAAATCCCCCTTTTTTATATTTTTTACTTTCCAAGAAAGTTATTGACCAAACGATAGTAATACTAGGTTAAAGTTAAGTCTAGACTATTTTCCTCGTGGGAACGATCCCAACCTCACTAGTTGGGTTATTTACTTGACACGACCGCTTTACTTCTCATTTGAGAAGTAAGTTTGAGCGTATCATATACAGTAAATCTATTTTTATAATTCTTTTCCTATTATCTACCTCCTTGGTCCGGCAAGTAGCATTAAGGCGAGTTCTAATGTTGGCCATCCGTTAAAAAGACTTCTAAGCGAAAGAATTATTAATACATGCAAGACATTATTCTAGAATTGTTATTTTAGTTAGGGTTTATCTCATTATTTTCCTATGGTTCCCACAACCCTAGTTATGGAGTTTAGTTACTCATGGACATAAACACAATATTCAAATATATTAAATAAGATTTCATTTACTTACTTCAATGAGAAAGAGTAAAATCCAAAAGTTTGCTTGATTAATCACCAAAAATCACTTGCAAGAATCTCAAAGTAATCAATAATCTCACAAAAAATCTAATGATAATCAAGAATCTCAGAATACAATGTTTTACCAATACAGAGTTTAACAATCTAAGAGTCTAACCTCAAAAACGAGGTTTTTCAAACTATTTATAAAAAATAAAAACCTAATTAAACAAGGACTCTGTTTGCTAGAAATCTGCCAAAACGCGGCTAGGTCGACGGACCTCGCGACGGATCGTCTTGGTCACGACGGACTGTCATGGACTCCATCGTCCCATACTTGTGCAATTTCTTCTGCTTCTCTCTTCATTCCCCTCGACGGCAAGTATGACGGACCGTCATCGGCACAACTATTCGTAGAGGGTCTTCGTTCCAAAACACTTCAACTCTTGGAATCTGGGTACCAGGATTACTTCTCTAAACTTCATGACGAACCTGCAGGATGGACCGTCATAGACACGACGGACCGTCACAAGCTTCGTAACCCCACACTTGGTCAGACTTCCCCATCTTCCTTCAGCAGCTGCACTACGCTGCCACCTACCGACCGTCACAAGCACGACGGACCGTCATAAGCTCCGTAGGTGGTGTCTTCTGCATTTATTCGCTCAAAATCTCCGCATTCAGCTTTGGACAGATTTCCTGCAAAACAAAGAGAAAATTATATAACAACTAGCACAAAAAGACTTTTGGACACACTAAAATTAAGGAAAAAGTATTAATTATACCGTGAAACCACGGTATATCACACATCCGTAGTCTTGGTATGAGAATGTTCACATAAAGCCCTCCAACCTCTAAGTTTTGGTATATTTATGGAATCAATGCCCCGTTGATTAACACATGCCCCATTGATTTACTTTCGTGAGTGCACACTGCCCAGGATGTGTTTGACTCAAACGTGCAAGGGTCCTCCTCAAGGTCCCTTGGTTGGTACTTAGGGAGTAATACCTGGACTTTTCAACCATGAATAAACCTAAATATGTGTTAGACATCCTTTAACCAATTTTAATCATTTTCCAACTTCTAAAATCTAGTCAAATAGGCTAAGGCATACTAGTACCTCCTTAAAGTAGTTTCCAGACGTCATGGACGTTCTTGGACGTTTTGGTTTCTAGACTTCCTAAATGAATTATATTCATTAAAATGAACCTTAAAATAGTGTATAGACCTAATGACACATATGTTAGGCTCTAGAACACGTCTTGGATTTTCGAAGTGTTACACAGTCTACATCGCATACATGGTTCAGCAAAGGGACAATTTTGGCCCGCGTTGCAGGCCAAGTCACGGACTCCATTGTTTTAGAATTTCATTTTGAAAATTATGCTGGAGAATCTCCACATCGCGTACTTTTTTCTTGACAAAAATTCCAGAAATTTATGTTAAGTTTGACTTGGTTAAAGGGTCCTATAAGTGAAGGGGACTTTTGGGTATTTTGGGGACTAGTCATTTGCGGTTATTGATACTTTTTGAACCCCAATTAACCCTTCAAATAAAATTCTCAAGTCTAAAAACAAAACCTCTACATTCCTTCTCTCCAAAACCTCCATTGATTAAGCTTTCAGGCTCCAAGGATTAAGACAGATTTTCCAAGTTTTTCTCCATCAATCTTGTGGGATTTTATTCACAATTAAGGTATGGTGCTTCATACTTGAACTCTCTTTATTCAAGGAGTTAATTACGTGATTTTCAAAGATGATCAAAAATATGAAATCTTCTAAATTGAATTCTAGCCATGGGTTCTTACATAAAACGTTTTGAATCAATGATTTATGATTGGATTAATGTTAATTGAATGATTTTACATAAAATTCATGTGAACCCATGCAAATCACGACATCCTAGTTTTGGCACTAATGTGGGTGATTTTCTCATGACATATCTTATTGAATTCTTATTTAGAATGTATTGGTCTATTGAAATATGTATGAATTATGTTAGAATTGTATATAGGCTGCCTTTATTTGAAATTTTTAATATTGGGTCTTGTTGGATCAATCGTAAATATTAAGTATAGGTTTGAACTGGTGATTATGGCTATTGGTAAGAGACTTTGTGGATTGTATTAGTTTATTTGGCTATGGATTGGAGGTTTTCTTAATGAAATGGTGGTATGTTGACCTAACAGTTTTCTATATTGTGTAGTATAGGTCTTGAATTATGTTGATTGGTATGGTCCACTTATGGTGGTGGTTCTTATGTGTTATACTTGTGAAGAACATGGCTTTGTCAGCATTACTTTCATGAAATATGGTATTATATCGGTATAACTTGTATATGTGATTATTGTGAAGGTTTATATGACTTATGTGTATATGTGAAGCCAAAGCATGAGTCTTTCTAGTTGATGATATGTTTCAATAGTAGACTATAGTGATGTCTTATTTGTTTATACTTGATATTGAATTATGATGCTTCCTAATTGACTATATAAGTCTGTCACATGCGGGGAGCACCCTCTAGAAGTAACCAGTGTCGTCCTCTTCTTTGAGGACTATGCATAGCCTCTTAGATTACATCATTATATTCATGGGTCAAAATGCGGAAAATTTAAAACTTTTCATTAATTTTACATTGAGGTTTACATAGGCCTCTACATTCACATAATATATTCATATCGATTATATATGGATCCTTCGTAATGGAAAATTACATAGTCTTCTACTTTTTGCACATAGATATATACAATATAACATAGTCTCATATGGATGTCTCATCTCATAAACATCTAACAAGATTATAACAATTTTGTCCTAGCCCATACATCAATGTAATAGAGCCACATATAGGCTATACAATTTGTACTGAATGAAAAAGGAATGAACATTAGAGTCTTAAAACTAAAAAAAACTTCATAAGTTTGATACTGATATTGCCCTCGGAAAGTGAGGACCTACCCAACTTGGACGATTGAGAAATTCCAAGTCTTCTTCAAAGTCATCTCAAAATCCCTTCAATGACCGGAACCTAAAATGTTGGGGAAAAGGAGAAAACGGGGTTAGTACACCACTTGTACTAAGTATGAGACCATATGCACATATAATATCAAATCATGCTAAAAAGGGACATTTTATTAAACTATGCTACTTTACATTTAGAAAACCTTACGAATATTCAAAAAGACCATACCAATAAATAAGACATATTCATTAAGTCAAAATTATGCACATAAAAATACCAATAATCCTAAGTCTAGTCATGCCAAAATACATATCACATAATTGAACGCTTAATCAAGACAACTCTATCATTAAGTTATAGTAGCAACAAGCATAGACAAGAGTTTATTACAACATAACCAAAGCAAGGAAATTATCCATGAACCCTCATTAAGTCAACTAGTGGAATTACTAAGCAAAGCCCCGTAACTTACTCAATCAAGTAACCCAACAAGAACCATGACACATATCCCACTTCACATATCATTACCATTTAAGAGAACATATCATCATACTTTAGCAATGGAGATCAACACATGTTCATAAGTGAAACCAATCATCATGTAGTATCATCAATGTGCAAGATCATCACATAAATAGCATGTACAATTATAAGTGTATTCATACATAAGAACATCCTCCTAAGACTTCTCTCAAGGTTAACTACTGCAATGTTTAGGTAGAGTCTGATACCCCTACCTAGACTAAGCTAAAGCCCTTAGGTTATTTTAGTCAGGTTTCATTCCTTTAGTTAATTTTAAGTTTTGGGAACATCTTGACTTAACCGACATAGACCACAGAGCTAATGTGGAATCCGGTGTCATGAAACCCTACACGAAGGTAAGCGGACGACTTGTCAAGGTAGTGCCAAAACATGAACATAGCAACTACGTGGATCCACTAGCTAGTATATCTATGGGGGCAACATACTTGAAGAACTAGGAATATAGTTAGGACCCTCTTTATCATATGTTCATTATAGTCTCAAATATCAAGAGTACATTAGTGATCCTACCTTCTCTGTGTGCGAAGGAACACTCCTCACTCTTGTTCACTCGGTGCTAAGCTAGAGTCCGATATTGAAATATCTTTAAGCCTTCATTAACATCATAGCTTAGATTAGGTCACAGGGTCTATCCCTTGTATATTCATCATATTATCTCAATAAGAATTGCATGAGTATTGTCCTTTCGTTACAATTCATATATGTTAGGTTAGCACATTTACATAATCACTCATGATAAGGCACATTGGTAGTTATCACCATCCTTATAACATTTACGTCTTAACATAACCCTCACCAAAAACATATTCAAGACATTTCAATTTAACAATATACCAACCCTATCAGTCCTAAATAAGGTATACTTCAATACAACATCATCACTTAATCACAAGTAACCACAATTGAAGTAAAGAATAGGGATCACAAGTCTTACCAAGTCTCCTTCATAATCCATCATCAAGGTCTTACCATCAACCCTTAACTCAACCCAATAAGGGTGTAATATCATCACACAACAATAACCAACATGATAACAAGGTTAATTGAATCAATATATCACAATTCATCACTAATTCATAGCTTAAGATAAGATACTTAGGTCAAATCCATAACATGTTTCATAACCTAGATCAATTACTCAAGATCAAGAGTGATAGGACTATAATTCATCTTAATCTCTTTATAATTGATATAATAACATCATGGAATAGTAATTCAACCACTGGTCTTGTGCATGCCGCCACAACGTCTAATATCCTGCAAGAGCGGATGATGAAGGCCGCCACAGCAGGATGAAGGCCTCCACAGCGGCCTTCATCTAGGATGAACACCAAACAGATCAATGGTGTGTTTTTGTCCTAAATCCCCATTTTTTCAAAATTTCAGAGTATATCAAGTAACATAGAACCTATTTTTGCAATTATTTCAAAAAATAAACTTAAAATAGTGGCCATATTCGAGTTTATGCCAAGGAGACCCTTTGAATCCCCCCCCCCAATCTTTTGTATCGATTTAACCACATTTTTATGAAATCTTTACGTCAAGGACGTTATGTAAACATTGGAGAAATAAGAAAAGTAACCATGCTACATTTTTCTAACACTTTTAAAAACCTAGTTAAAATTCAAAATAGCCACCTCAAAAACAATCTTTCATTCAAATTCGTTAGCAACATAAATTGTATGTAATTATCTAAAAGTAGAGAGTTAGGGGAGAAAGAAATTACTTGGATTGCAATATTAAAACTAGGGGATATTGTTATGACCCGAGGGTATACCCTAGAAATTATGGTATCCTCAAATCATCACACGACGTACTCAACCTCTCAAAGGTCTTATACAAGCACTTAGACATCGTTCATCGCAAAAAATAAAAATAGCGGAAAATTTTGAACTTTTCATAGCACATCATATGCTAGAACATCACTTCGTATATATATAAAATACTTCATAATACATAGTAAGGCACTACGTCGCTTTTCCATCTTGGACTCAACATCATTAGAGTAAAATAGAGAGACAACCCTTAACAACATAAAATATAACTCTAAGTTAATTTATCAACATAAATAAACATCTTGACAAGGGAAACCCTTGAATCATAAGGGTCCCTTTACTTGAACTTGGGAGATCTATCCAAGCCCTTCACTTAGGATATATCCTCTAGCCATCACCACCTACACTTTGTGTAAAAATTTGAAGAAGAATGGTATTAGTACAAGAATGCACTAAGTATGACAACAAATGCAAAAACATGCATTTAAAGAGGACATTTCATTTGAAATTGTGCAACATGTATTTTCAGTAAACTTCATGAATATTGGCAAAAATAATCACAATATAGTTCACATACATCATATAGACATGGATAATACTCATAATAGCACATAAAGTCATTTATCATACTTTGAGGCATATTTAATGCATACAATACAACACTTGTCTTTTAATCTTACTTCTTTCTTTGAATAATCTCTCATTGTACTTAGTACAGTGTATCACCTTGAGGTCACCTTACAATAGTCTTTCATAGATATGTTTCATAAACATAACCACATATATTCACAAGTCTTAAGCATATCATAAATATAAGTTTCATATAAGCATCACCATCTAACACAACACCTAAGTCACACTAGTGCAATGTCCAAGTAGCATCCCATAATGCTACTCATACCAAGTGTTCCTAAGAAGTCATCCTAGACTAGTCATATCATACTCAACAAGTCATAGCACTTTCATTTATAACTAGACATTAGGCACATACTTCGTAGTATCATATAAGGAATCTTATCTTCACTACAACCTTAGTCATAACTCATTTAGTTTATACCATAAGTAAACCACACTCATAACCCTTCACAAGCTTACTTGTGCAATGTACGCATGGAGTATCATACCCCCACATATACAAAGCAAACCCATTTAGAAGACATAAGTGAAATTCACATATATAAGCATAATTCATGTCTTCACATAACAAAGTCACTTAACATGCATTCATACAATTCATACATAAAATAAGTATTTACTTCATAAATGGCTCCAATCTTATCCTTTCTTTTAGTCATCTAGTGCAATGCATAGGTAGGTTCCATAGTGTTCCATATACTAAGTAAAATTTTCAAGGAATTTGATTAGAATTCATATTCTTATCTTAGTTCATTACTTAACCTTGTGGAAACATATCCATAATTGACATAGACAATGTGATCTACATGGAATTCGGTGTTCTCCTCTAACTGAAAAGAGAGGGTTAACACTTGCCTAATGTGTAGCCAATCGTATGTTCTATACAAGTGGTATCCGCAAGCTATAAATTTTGGGGGCACGTAGTGGAATATGGAGATTGCTTCTAGAAACCTTTACTAAGCATGGAGGTTTCCATCCCATGAGACAACATCTATGTTGGGAAACCGAAATTGCTAAACGTGAAGGTTCTTTTGTGGGAAGCTAGACTTACTAACATGAAGCCCGCACTCTCATTTGTCATTTCACTCAGTGCTAGGCTCAAACTCCCTTTTGAATTATATTTAAGCATTTATGCATTAATTCATAAAGAAGGCTTTAGGATCTTTCTCCTTCATATACCATATAGCTCAAAGGTATCTAAGATGAGAATTTTCTTTAATCATAGAACCTACATTATGTGAGAATTTCCTTTCACATAATCATATCATATTCATACTACAGTCTAGTTTAGAGTGAAATTGAGTAATACATTTCAAAAGAATCACTTATTCATTAGACTACCATTAACATACTTTATTCGTACATTCATGTGTGTACGTGTACATATATGTGAGATCTACCTTCACATAAACACCTTTAGGCACACATGTTCATAACTTCATTAATCATATACTTTACATGCATAGAAATAGGCAATGATGCATAGGATAACTATCCTTTCCTTAGTCATCATGAATCTACCCTACTCATAGACATGCATGAAGTGTGTGTGTACCTTTGTTAACATGACCACATATGGGTATCACATAGCATTGAGGAATCCACCCTCTAAGGGTCACAAAACATGTACAACGTTCTTTCAAGTCTTAAGTCAAACACATCTAGATTATTTAAGACTATTAATTACACACACTCACAATACATCATAGGACGTAAGTACATATTCAACAATAGAATAGAAGACTCCTAGCATACTTCGATCACACATAATATAAGGTTCATATAGGTAGGAGTCATGCTACAAGGATATTCTTCATCACTAGCCATATAGACCACCTAACCCTAACATTATCATCACACATATTCATATAAGATCATCCCCACATCTAGGTCATGCAACTAGTTTTGAGGGATATTCATATACTTCACATAACATCAATTCACTTAGACATGATATTAAAATCAAGGCTACATCCTTCAACTTCCTGAACATGGAATCATCATATCAATTATCTCATATAAAATGCCTTCAAGGACATGATCATATCATATGAACATGTACAAGAATGTAAATACAGCAACCATAAGTGGAACATACCGATCATCACAATTCAATATACATTCTAAGCTAAATAGAGAAAATAGGTCAACTTACAAAATATCCAAATAATGATCATCCTTGAAGGATTCCCAGCAATTCATAATCAATTGACGTAAAGGAATAAAGAACTAAGGAATTCATTATAGTCTAAACATAATCTAATCATAATATCATCAAGATCACAAGACCCCCATTATAAACCAATTTGGGAAATTAGGATGATCATGGGTTCTTTATGAAATTGGATTGAAATTCATAATTAAAGCAGTAATTAAATATAATTCCATCATTAGAATGACTTTGAAATCAATTTGACAATGAACCCATGGCTAGATTAAATATAGAGAATTTTGGTCTTTGAATCAGTTTTAAAAATCATTGATTGAACTCCTTAGATGTAAGATTAACTAAGGATCAACGATTTCCATACCTTATTTGAAGACCCGTGAAAAATTGGAGAAGAAACCATAGAAATCGAGCCCCTAGCTTGAACTTGAGTTTTGGTCTACAATGGAGGTTTTGGGGTCCTGGGAGAGAAGAAGGTTTTGGGATTTTGGATTTTTCTTATTGGGTGTTGCGGTTTTTACTTGGGAAAGGGGTTAAATAGGTCTTAAAATAGTTTATGACCACCTCCAAAATTACCAAAAACGTCCATATACTTATTAGTACTTTTAGACATGTCAAACTCAACTTTTATTTTGGAAAATATCATCGGGAAACAAGTCCGCGACAGGGAGTTGCTCCCACTTGATTTTTTTGAAAATAAATTCCAAGACAGTGGATTCTGCATTGTGTCCGCATCGCAGACCAACTTTTGGTCCTCGATGAACCAAGTCTGTGACGCGGACTGGTATCCTCTAAGGGTAATTTGATGTTGCTTTGGGCAGCGTGCTAGCCCAAGGTTGGGTCCTCCTCAAGGACTCCTAGGGCGGTCATTGGAGAGTCATACCCGGACGTTTTGACCCTTAATAGGTTCATTTAGATTTTAGGGTCATCCCCACTGACTTTAGACTCCTAACAACTCATAAAACATTCCAAGACAAACTATAAGACACTTCACGTCTCAAGGCTATCTTTCGAACGTGTTAGACGTTCTTGGACGTTTGACCTCCAAACCTCTTCAAATTAACTATACATGTTATAAAATAGTTTATTAACATTTTATTAACCTTTTTAGACACATGTGAGTCTCTATCTTAGTCAATTTTAAGGGTGTAACAATACTCCCCCACTTGGAAACATTTGTCCTCGATGACACTTAGAAACATTATTTACACAGTTTCAAGGACTCAATGACTCTCATAGCAGCTCGCATCTTTGAACAAGTTATCAATTAATAGTCAATGCACCAAAATTACAAGGAACACAAACTTTATACAATCATGCAACGAAAGCAACATAGGCAAACATGGACCACCTCTACAATTATTTCCATGCATTCATGCTTCTTTATACTCATTGCCATTTGGAGGAACTACCTTATCCAAATTTAGGCATGTTCATTATTTCATCACAAGGTTAGACATACGAAGGATTTCAACTGCACACTTAGGCATAACCCACACTTCAACTCATGAGAAAATTTGATTTTAGTTGCACAATATTTAATGAATATATATTAACTACAATCTTATAGTCTAGATATAACACCATCAAGGTCATATATGACATCACCATGCTTAGCTTGGTTCAAGGAGGAACTACCTTCTCCTAGTAACAACATATACACATGGAATAATATATTTTATATTAAAGCAATGCATAGAGGTTAATTCATATTAATGAGGATTTATTTACTCCAAACCACATTATGCTTATACTTCCTTCCTTATGAAATCAACATGGTAGGTCTCACCAAGAACATCACAACATTAGGAAGTAAATTTATAGCTTTCTGTTTCTAGCACATCACTAGATTTCATAAGCATGCATCTTTTAGGGAAATTATCACAAGTTATAGGCACACCAAAAGACATAGGCTAGACAAACCATCACTCCTCAAAAGTGAACCTATATTAACACTATTGAATAGTCAAAGGTCACACATTTTTTTAAAGAATCTCATCTTTTATTATTTAACAGAGACTCAATTTCTTATAGTGAGGCCAAAACACCACACAATATGACTGACATCAAGCATGTTCTTTAAGCTATCTCATGAAATAAAATTGCAAAGTTATCATATAAGGATACACAACAAGAAGAGAAACATGCAAATTTATCAAAATTTCCTTTTTCATGCAATAATAACTTTTCATAGTATGCATAACATAGTGTCATTTAAAACATGCATAACATGCAACTTATTCTTTTATGCAAGTCTTCTATCATGAACAAGCTACATAGGAACTCTTGGGTTTCAAGATTGAGTAAGAATAGAAGGAAAACATAGGGATACATACAACCTTACTACTAAACTCATCCTCCCCCACTTAGGATAAACCTATTTAAGATCAATTCAACTCAACTCTAGGGAAATTTAAGCTTACCAAACTTATTGACTAAGCACATCATCCCTCTCTTGGGATCTAACCTTATGAATACCCATCTTACCATAACTACAAAGTGACTTTGAACCTAGAGAAGTTCAATGTAACTCAACATAGCACATCAAGGGAACTAAAAATCTTACCATGTATGCACATTATCCCCCACTTAGGGTAAGAAAATCACAGCATTCCCTTAAACTCCAAGGTCGAGGCAAGTAAAGACTTACCTACAAGGTTCATCACTTTTGGTGGAACATTCCAACAAATTATGCCTAGGTAAAATCTAAGCACTTCCTCAATTGACCATGCACAGTTTCATGCTTATAATACAACTAAGGTAACACTTCAAAAATCCAAGACATGCCTTAAAGACTAACAAAAGTGTCGTGAGGTCTATACATGGTTTTTAATTTCATTTTAATGAATATAGGTCATTTAGAAATTTTATAAACCAAAACATCCAAGAACGTCCATGATGACCGGAAGTTGGTTCAAAGATGTACTAGTGTGTCTTAGCCTATTTGACTAATTTTTGAGAGTCAAAAATGCATGAAATGTAATAAAAAGGTGTATAACATGTGTTAAAGTCAATTCATGGTCGAAATGTCCGGGTAATACTACCCAAGGACCAACCAAGGGCCCTTGAGGAGGACCCTTGCACGTTGAAAGCAACATTGCCTTGACAGTGTGCACCAACAAAATCCATTTAACGGCTCCTGTCTGGCTCGACGGGGCATCGATGCCAACCGTCATCCAACACTTAGACAAATGGTCAGATCCCTCGCTTGCACAAGTCTCTTACCAAAACTACGGATGTGCCAGACGGAGGGAGGGGTGTCTCGTCGATTGACCCACGATCCGGTGATCGTTGTGTCGTCGATTGAACTATAATTTTCTGCACATTTTAAGTTGATTTCATTTACTTAGTTAAGGGGTTAGGTGATTAGTTAGGGGATTAAGGGACACTAATTAAGTTAATTAACCCCCAATATAAAGAACCCAACCCCATTAGTTTAATTAGAACTCTCAAAACAATTCCACTACTTTCTCTCTTCTTTCTCTCTCTATTGGAAGACACCATTGAAGAACAAGATAGGGAAGGGTTTTGCGGGATTTAAAGGGGTGATTTCATATCCAAATATTCATAAAAACTTTTGGGTATGGTCTATTCATGTTTGAGACCTCTTTTCTCAAAGGGTTCATTCAAAGTATTTTCAAAACTTGAGTTTTCAAGTGGGTTTCATCTAATCACGAAATTGAAATTATCAATTGAGTTGTTGAAGATTTATTTAGGTTATATTGAATATATGAACATTTATTTTAACTTTATTATGATAAGTGTTGATGGGTTGGTCTAAATTGAAGAACATGATCCTCCACCCAAAACCCTAGGTTGTGATCTTGACCTATATTGTATAATGTTCATTCAATTGACTTGGTTATGGGTTGAATTACTACTAGGTGATTTTTTTATGCTAATCATGAATTAATTAGGATGATGTGTAGTCTTTCAGTCTAGTTCTTTAAAAGTGATCTAGGGTATGATGAATTGACTTAATCTTATGCTTTAATCTAGCTTTGAATTGTGATGTAGTGATTCTTCTAGCCTTGTGATTATGTTGGTTATTTGAATTATGGTGACTTGATGACCTAATTGAGTTGAACTAAGGGTTGATGGTTAGACCTTGATGATGAATTATGAAGGAGACTTGGTAAGTCTTATGACCCTTATTCATTACTTCAATTTGAGTTTAATTCTGATTAAGTCATGATGTAATATTGAAGTATGCCTTGTTTAGGATTGATAGAGTGGTATGATGTTGAATTGAAATGTCTTGCTTATGGTTGTGAGGTTGATTAAGCTGTAAAGTTATGAGGATGATGGTGATTACCAATGTACCTTATTATGAAAGAATATGTAATGTGTTAACCTTACTTATATGAATTGTGATGAAAGGATTATACTCGTGCAATTCATATTGAGCTATGATGATGATGATTATACATGGGCTAGACCCCATGACCTAAACTAATCTATGCTTGATAAATAAATACATCACATACATTTAAAAAAGGGACTTATCTTAGCACCGAGTGAACTTGACAATGGGAGGTGATGACTTCCCAATAGAGGATGATATCCACCTAGAAAGCTACGTATATGTTTGGTTTTACTTTGGCCGGTAGACCACCTTCTATCGGTGTAAGGTTTTACAAAAACGGATTCCACACTTAGTTCATGTATTCTATTTCGATTAAGGCAAGTGTTTCCCAAAACTAAAATGAATTAATGATGTATAAGCCAACTAGAGTGACTTGGGGGGTTTGACTAAGCCTAGATAGGGGTATGGGACTCTACCTATGCCTTGCACTAGTTTGCCTTGATGGGAGCTTTAGGAGGTTGATATTATGTATAAATATGCCAATGAAATAAATGATGATAACATGTTGACTTTATATGTAAATAACATTATATGTAAATGGTTATTCTTATGAACATGCATTTGGTGTATATTGTCAAAGTATGATGTTATGTATCCCTAAAGGTTATATTATGTAGAGTTGGACATTTGTTATGGGTTCTTGTTGAGTTACTTGATTGAGTAAGGTTATGGGTATTTGCTTAGTCGTTGTAGTTGTGACTTTATGGGGATTCATGATTTGTTGTCTTGCCTACTAGGATATGATAAACTCTTATTCATGCTTATGACATTACTACTTGATGATAGGGTCGTATTAGATTATGGGTTCAAGTATGTTGAGATGTATATGACTTGTTTTGACTTGTTAAACATGTCTTAGTGATTGGTATGGCTTGATTGATTGTGCATAAGGCTTTTAAAGGATAAAATGGCATGATTTACTAAATGTCCCTTTTTAGCATATTTTGATGTATATGTGCATATGGTCTCATACTTAGTACAAGTGGCTACTAACCCTGTTTCTTCCTTTTTCCTAAACATTTTAGGTTTCGGTCGTTGAAGGCTTATTCGAGACGACTTTAAGAGACTTGGATATTCTCTACTATCTAAGTGGGTAGGTCCTCACTTTTCGAGGGCGATGCCGATATCTACCTTATGGAGTTTCTTTACTTTTAGACTCTTATGTTCTTTCTATTTCGTTTGAGTACAATTTGTGTAAGCCTATATGTGTCTTCTTGACATTGAGACAACCTTGAGACTATATTCTATGTTATATATATATATATATGTATGTGCAATAAAAGTAGAAGACTATGTAATCTTCCTATGCAAAGGGTCTATGTATACTCGATATGAATATATTATGTGTATGTAGAGGTCTATGTAAACCTCCAAGTAGAAGTACTGAAAAGTTTTAAATTTTCTGCTAAATTTGACCTATGAATGTAATGATGTAAACTAAGAGGATAGTCTTAGACCTCAAAGAGTATGACGACGATGGTTCCGTCTAGAGGGTAAACCCTAGTGTGACAACTAACCACTTCAAAGTAGGTCAACCTCAATTTATCCTTCTCTTAAAGAGTTAAGGGTACATACCATACATCCACCCCCCCCTAAGTCACCTTAGAGTAATCATACTTTCAACTTATCGAATAAGACCCCATTTTTTTCCCTTTTTCACACTCTTTGTATAGGTCCATAGAGGGAATCATTAACTAGTCATAAGGGATCTCCCATTCACTAGCATACTTCAGAATCACCTTACAAGGATCAACACACTATCTCCCCTCCTTAGGAGAAAGCCTATATAGAAGATTCCAATCCACACAAGGACAACTATGAAACATTCCACATATACAAAGGTAACATTCATCTTTCTCACTATTTACTACGTTCTCCAAAACTTTTCAAGCCTATATCATAACATCATGATACCATCCTACATAATCATTAGCCATTCTATCTTTCCAAGGGGAACTCCATTCAGCCATAACAACTACTAACAAGCTATAACCATATCATAATTTATAAACATAACATTTTATACCTCATGAACCACCTATAGACATAAATGGCACCACATCAACATATGCTAGATTCACCTTGACATGTACTCATCAAACCATAAAACCAAGGTAAGCATCAAAATTCACCTTTTCTTTCTCATGCATTGAGACATCATCCAAATCCAAGCAATCATATCTAAAAGACCATATGACAAGGAAACATAAAAGCGAGATCATATAGAGTTAAGTTCTATGTCACGACATGAGAATAATGAAGAAGGGAAACTCTATCATCATATAGTCTCTCGCTCATTGATGTGTCGCGACTCACTACCTATAAACAAGACTCTACTAGACGTGGAAATACGAGACTTTAAAACCTAAGGATAAAACCCAAAATCTTATGCTCTAATCAAAGTTCTTTACGACCCAAGGGTAAACCGTAGAAGTTATGGTATCCTCAAATTGTCACACGTCGGACTCGAACTCGTGGATCTTTTATACAAGCCCTTAGACATTGTTCATCACATAAACATTTAAATATTGGAAAATTTAAATCTTTTCATAGCACATCATATGATAGAACATCACTTCGTATATATGTATGTATGTATGTATGTATGTATATCTATATATATATATATATATATATATATGTGTGTGTGTGTGTGTGTGTGTGTGTGTGTGTGTGTGTATGTGTGTGTGTGTGTGTATATGTATATATATATATATATATATCTATATATATATATATTATATATATATATATATATAATATATATATATATACACTATAAATACTTCATAATTCATAGTTAGACTCTAAGTCTCTTTGTCATCTTAGACTCAACATCATTAGAGCAGAATAGCGACACGACCCTTAGCAACATAAAATATAATTTTAAGCTATGACATCAACTTAAAGAAACATCTTAACAAAGGGAACCCTTGAATAAAAAGGGTCGCTTTACTTAAAATTGCGAGATCTATTCAAGCCCTTCACTTAGAAGACATCCTCTGGTCATCACCACCTACACTTTGTGTAAAAAAATGAAGAATAATGGTATTACTACAAGAATGCACTAAGTATGACAATCATTCAAAACCATGCATTTAAAGAGGACATTTCATTTGAAATCATACAAATGTCTTTTTAGTAAACTTCATGAAACATTTGCACATATAAGCACAATAAGGTTCACGTACATCATATAGACATGGATACTACTCAAAATAGCACATAAAGCCATTTATCATACTTTGAGGCATATTCAGTACATACAATACAATACATATCTTTTAATTTTACTTCTTTCATTGAATAATCTCTCAAGTGTACTTAGTACAATGTATCACCTTGAGGTCACCTTACAATAGTCTTTCATAGAAATGATTCGTAAACATAACCACATATATTCACAAGTCTTAAGTACATTGTATTATAAGATTAACATAAGCACAACCATCCAAGACAACACCTAAGTCACACTAGTGCAATGTACAAGTAGCATCCCATAATAATACTCATACCAAATGTTCCTAAGAATTCATCCTAGACGAGTCATATCATACTCAACAAGTCATAGCACTTAAATTTATAACTAGACATAAGGCACATACTTCATATTATCATATAAGGACTCTTTCCTTTACTACAACCTTAGTCATAATTCACTTAGTTCATACCATAAGTAAACCACCCTCATAACCCCTTCACAAGCTTACTTGTGCAATGTACACATGGAGTACCCCCGCATATACTAAGAAAACCCATTTAAAAGACATCAGTGCAATTCACATACATAATCATAATTCATGTGTTGACATAACAAAGTCACTTAACCTGCATTCATACAAGTCATACATGACATAAGTCTTTACATCATAAAAGGCTTCAATATTATCCTTTCTAAAATACATCTAGTGCAATGCATAGGTAGGGTCCATAGTCCTCCCTATACTAAATATATTTCTCAAGGAATTTGATTAAAACTCATATTATTATTTGAGTACATTTCTTAAATTTCGAAAGACATATCCATAACTGACATAGACCATGTGAGCTACATGGAATCCAGTGTTGTCCACCCACACCTATAAGAGAGGGTTAACACTTGCCTTACATGTCATCAATCATACATAGCTATATAAGTGGTATCCACAAGCAATAACCTACGGCAGACATAGTAATGGAACATGATATTCTTCTAGAAACCTTGACTTACTAGCGTGAACATTTCATCTCCTGAGACAACATCTATCTTGGGAACCCAAACTTATTAAACGTGAAGATTCTCTTGTGGGAAGCCGGACTTACTTACGTGAAGCCCCCACTCTCATTTGTCATGTTCACTCAGTGCTAGGCTCATATTCCCTTTTTAATTATATTTAAGCCTTTAATGCATTAATTTATCAATAAGGCTTTAGGAGCTTGTTCCATCATACATCATATGGCTCAAAGGTATCTATGATGAGAATTTCCTTTCATTATAGAGCCTACATTATGTGAGAATGTCGTTTCACATAATCATATTGTATTCATACTACAATCTAGTTTAGAATACAATTGAGTAATACATTTGAAAAGACTCACTTATTTATTAGACTACCATTAACAAACTTCATTCATACATGCATTTGTGTGTACATATACTTAAAATCTAACTTCACATAAACACATTTAGGCACACAAGTTTATAACTTCATTAATCATATAATTTACATGCACAGAAATAGGTACTGATGCATAGGATAACTATCCTTTCCTAAGTCATCATGAATCTACCCTACTTATAAAAATGCATGAAGTTTGTGTACCTTGGTCAACATGATCACATAATGATTATTACATAGCATAGAGGAAGTCACCCTCTAAAGGTCACAACACATGTATAACATTCTTTCAAGTCTTGAGTCAAACACATCTAGAGTATTTAAGACTATAGACTACAGACTACACACACTCACAGTATATCATAGAAGGTAAGTACATGTTAAACAATAGAATAGAAGACTCATATCATACTTCGTCACACATTCATATAGGGTTCATATAGGTAGGGGTCATTCTACAAAGATATTCTTCATCACTAGCCATATAGAACACATAACCCTAACATGATCATCACACATATTCATATAACATCATCCCCACATCTAGGTTATGCAACTAGTTTTGAGGGTTGTTCATATACTTGACATAACATCAATTCACTTAGACGTGATATTAAAATCATGGCTACATCCTTCAACTTCCTAAACATGGAATTATCATATCAATTCATCTCATATCAAATGCCTTCAAGTCCATGATTATATCAGATAAACATGTATAAGAATGTAAACACCGTCACCATAAGTGGACCATACCAATCATCACAATTCAATATACATTCTAAGTTAAATAGAGGAAATAGGTCAACTTACAAAATATCCAAATAATGATCATCATTGATCGATTCCCAACAATTCATAATCAATTGACATTAAGGAATAAAGAAATAAGAAATTCTTTATAGTCTAAACATAATGTAATCATCATATCATCATGATCACAAGACCCAATTATAAGTCAATTTGAGAAATTAGGATGATTGTTGATTCTTTATGAAATTGGATTGAAATTGTTAATTAAACATAAATCGATCTTTTTAATGACTTTGAAATCAATTTGACGATGAACTCATGGCTAGATTGAAAATTGGGAATTTTGGTCTTTGAATCACTTTTGAAAATCATTGATTGAACTCCTTAAATGGAAAATTAACTAAAAATTAACGATTACCATACGTTATTGATTGAAGACCCATGAAAAATTGGAGAAGAAACCATAGAATTCCTACCCGTAGCTTGAACTTGAGTTTTGGTCTCCAATGGAGGTTTTCGGGTTTTGGGAGAGAAGAAGGTTTTGGGATTATTTTATTTTTCTTATTGGGTGTTGGGGTTTTGTTTTGGGGAAGGGGTTAAATAGGTCTTAAAAAATAGTTTATAAATGCCTCCCAAATTATACAAAACACCCCTATACTTATTAGAACTTTTAGAAATGTCAAACTCAACTTTTATTTTTGAAATTATCATCGGGAAACAAGTCCGTGACGTGGAGCTACTCCCACTTGATTATTTTGAAAATAAATTTCAGGATAGTGGAGTCTGCATTGTGTCCGTGAAGAAGACCAACTTTTTTCCTTGATGAACCCATTCCGCGACGTGGACTGGTTTCCTCTAATGGTAATTTGATGATGCCTTGGGCATCTTGCTAGCCCAAGGTTGGGTCCTACTCAAGGACCCCTAGGGCGGTCCTTGGGGAGTCGTAACTAGATTTTTTTGACCCTAAATAGGTTCATTTAAATGTTGGGGTCATCCCTACTGAATTTATACTCCAAACAACACATAACACTTTCCGAAACACACTAAAACACACTAGCACATCTCAAGGTATCTTTCCAACGTCTTGGACGTTTTTGGACGTTTGACCTCCAAACCGCTTCAAATCAACAATACATGTTATATAATACTTTATTAACATGTTATTAACATTTTTAGAAACATGTGAGTCTCAAACTACCTTAGTTAATTTTGAGGGTTTAACAGATATTGAAAGAGTCTGGAACAGTTTGTGAGGAGGAAGGGGAAACATGAGGAAACCATTCTTGAAGCCCCCTTTACAGTTACCTGATCTCCCGCCTTAGCGAGAGATCCATCGCCACACCATCCCCTCAGTGGGAGGGCTACAGCCCTGGCATGACAGGTTGTGTAAATTTTAATACATTTGAGTCTTCGTGTAGGGTTTTTATTTATTTGTCTAGTATGTTAAGTATAGTATTCACTCGTGGAAATAAATTGAAAGGTCAACTTTCATCATGATGACGTAATAAATAATCCTTTAATTTAATAATAGATTGAAATGGAGCCAGCGGTGTCCCGTGCACTAGTCTTTTGAGGAAAAACAAAGGGTAAATTAGTATCGATTATAACGACCTGAACCGTCTTTATTTAAGAGAAACAAATATTTGGGAAAGTTATTGCCATAGTCCCACTAGACAATATAACATCAAGAATACTTCAAAACACATAACCACGAGACCCTCCTACCAAAGGTTATTCTAAGGATCACTTGAGTGAATTATGAAGCGACCTTTCATAATCCCTTCACACACACCAAATAGATACTTTAGACTACCTAAGATAAGATATTTCCCATTTCATTAATCAAATCCTATATAGAGTTACTCTTAAGACTCCCCTAAGTAAGACATGAGGAGAGCATTCATATGTCCCCTCCACACCTTAACTAGTCAATCCTTAAAGCTACTCTAGATAAGTACTTAATCATTAACATGCTTTTTAACTTAAGTCATTATCATCATTAGTACATTTAAAGGGAATTCAACAATAAAGTACATTCACATAATGGTCTTGGAGAAGACCTAGGGTACTCACACACTAACATCTTTAAAGAGTAATTGTGCAACGTCTAGATAGCATCCCAATACACTACCTAAACTACATAGTACTTATCCAACACAAGTTTATATCCCATATGATGAGAATAGACAATAACCGACATAGACCATGGTATCTAAGTATGGAATACGAGGCCAACCCTACTCCGATAGAGGGTGTTCTACTTGCCAATGGTAGAACTAGGACACATCACATGTAGGCACATGGTTAAGCAATATTAAGGGTTTATTGGTAATATGTCCTACTTATTAACTATAGCTATACCCCAAGAATATTCTCTCAGTGCTAGCCTTTTTTCTCATAGAGTGATTAAATAAAGGAGCATATGAAGAGGTACGATATCATTTTCATAAAAAATCATACTACACATTACCAAGAAGGACCCATAGGGTTTCCTTACTGTGGTTAAGAGGATAGCTCAATGACTTTTCTAAGGATTTTTCTTGTTGTTTCAGCCAACCAACCCTAAGTCCACCATTCACACAAGATGGATACCATTACAGCTTTTAACTTCAAGGATATCATAACCTTCCATCTAGGTTGAAGGTTCCACCTAAAGGACCTTCTTAACTATGTTCATGGTCACATGTTAATCACACATACAAGACTAAGAAGCCTTAGAATACTTAGCAAATAATCCTTATTCACTTTACATGTATCAAGTAAGGGACACAAGTCTACCAAAACGAGACAAACTATTACCTCACCATATCACATATAGCATATCATTCAAGAAACACATTAGAACAATCAATGTAAACTTTAGGTCATCCTATTCACTACTATAGTATCCTCAATATAAGTCATCACAAGTCTCATATAATCCTTCAAGAAGCATCACACTTTAACATCAAGTAATACACATAACGACTTCATTATAGCCTACTAAAGACATATATAATCAACTAGAAGAACTCATGCTTTGACTTCACATATACAAATAAGTCATCAAGACCTTCACCATAATAACATATTCACGTTATAACATGATAAAACCATAATTCATAAAGTAATGCCTACGAGGCCACATTATTCACAAGTATAACACATAAGCACCGGCACCATAAGTGCATCAACCATCATCATTATCTAAGAACTATACTACCCAATATAGAGAAATTTAGGTCAACATATCACCAATCCAATCTCACAACTTCAATTCGGAGGAAATGCAACCAACTCAATATACAAAGGCTCTTACCAATAGCCATAGTCACCAATTCAATCGAATAATCACAATATACAATGATTCCAAGATAACAAACTATGAATTTATCAAACCAGGACAGCCTACATATAGTTATAGCATGATTCTTTCATAATTCAATAGCTAATCAAACTATACAAGAATTCGATAGTATAGAGACATGATCAAATCACCCATAAAATAGTCAAAACTAGGGTTTCATAATTTGCATGGGTTCGTAGAGTTTTTAGTCTAAAATCAAGAAATTAAAATAAATTTAATCATAATACATTGATTCATAATGTTTAATTCAAGAACCCATGGCTAGATTACAATTAAGAAGTTCATCATTTGAGAAAGTATTAGAAAAAAACATTGAAGATTGGTACTTGACGAAAAGAGATTTAAGGATTAAAATCATACCGTAATTGATGAAAGACCACGAAATTTGAGAAGATTTGAGTGATAAATCACCCATCAAGCTCCAATCTCCCTTGAAGCTTTAATTGTGTTCTAGAGAATTCTTTTTTAGGGTTTGGGGTTTTGATTTTGAATAATGACTTGAATAGGGGTTACAGACTTATAAATCTACTTAAAATACCTAAACCACCCTTAAGAAATCATAAAACAAATTTTAGGAAGGCTAGCTGAAAACCCCATAATGCCCTTGGGTTGGCCGAGACCCTGCAGGAAAATTGCAAGTCTCATCGACAGCCACCCATCGACACCTCGTCAGCCACCAAAGGACCGTCCTTCTAGTCTATGGTTTGGGTAAGAGGCTGGAAATATGGGAGATTAATACCCATAGCCTAAGTTTCAACCTTCTCCCTCCACCTACGAGACGTCGCCTGACCTACTGAGTGTTGATTTCCTTCCAAAGGTGAGGCTAGTTTTAACAGCTTTTGGCTACAGGTTGGGTCCTCCTAAGGACCCTTTGGTTGGTCCTTGGGGATTCTTTTCCCATATATTTCTAACTCGAATATACTCTTACACATGTTACGAACCTTTCACATCAATTTTAACCAAAACGAACACGTAAAACTTGAGGAAACACACTAACGCACAAGCATGTTCCAAGGCAAACCTTTTGAACGTCACGGATGTTTTTGGATGTTTGACCTCCAAACTTCACCAAACTTTATACACTTCCTATAATCATCACTATTAACCATTTTAGGACTTTAGAACCTCAAGAAACACGTCTTAGTCTCTAGTCCCACCTAAGTCGTTTTAGAGGTGTTACATTTGCCCCCACTTGGATAACATTCGTCCTCGAATGACACTTCTTTGATTTTATGCACTATCAAGAGATAATTAACTCAATATTAGAAGCACATAACCATACCATACAATAAAAAACTTATATATTGGATTAAAACCAAATTCACATAATCAAGAGACTCCAAGCACAACAAGAAGATAGAAACTAATCTATGACTCATTACGGAACAAGACTCACATTCTTCATTTCAAATAGTAGAAAACTCCTTATCCACACATTAACATGCTCATTCAAATAAATTCTATACACATTAAAACCATTTTAAACAAAAGAACAAATTAGTCAAATTTCCAAAAAAAAATTCACTGTGAACTGTCGAACACTACAATAAAAGATGCTCAAATTTTGAAAATGCAACTCATAAGAAATATATGATGAAAGCATTACAATATGAGATAAAAAAACCATATAAACTCATTTTACAACCGAATAATAACTTCATGAGTTCACAATGCAAGGAATCAATGAAATTCAATTTCATCAAAAATCCAAAACATAATGCAACATGCAACATGCTACTATGACATTCTATCTCTCAAGCTTAAATAGAAGAGAAGAGAAGAGACAACAAATCACAACTCCAGTATCCACCATATTCTCCCACTTAGAAGGAAATCATAACAACTAAAGGTAAAAACCATAACTTACCAATG
Source organism: Solanum peruvianum (assembly GCA_027705065.1). Taxonomy (NCBI): domain Eukaryota; kingdom Viridiplantae; phylum Streptophyta; class Magnoliopsida; order Solanales; family Solanaceae; genus Solanum; species Solanum peruvianum. The sequence goes on from JAKWJD010001763.1 coordinate 24,690,923, forward strand.
TCATCTTCATCCGGCTTTGATCCCTTAGCCAGGTGGGCATAGAATCGACTCCTCTTTGGAACATCATCATTTGGAACACTTAGAGGATTTTCCTTGACCTCTTTTCCTCTAGCCGCAATAGTAGGACAAACCCTCACCTTATGACCATCCTTACCACAACCAAATAAATACCTGGTACCAGCTAGACATTTCCTATAGTGCTTATTCCCCCAAGTAACACAAGTAGGCTTAACACCTTGAGAACCACTACCATTCTCAAGTTATACCTTAGGATACCTAGGTTCATCTTGAATTTGAGACCTTTTCTTGAATTTAGGTTGGTTTTTCTCACATGACCTTCTCCTTTTCAAACTCTTTGATATCCTACTAAGCTTGGACTCCTCAATGGATTAGTCACACATCATAAGCCTAGACAAGTTCATGTCATCACGGAGCATAGCTTTACGGCACTTTTCTTTCACAAGGCCGGCAACACCGGTCACAACCTACTTATCTCATCTCTAGGGTTAGACACCAAGGATGAACCATACCTAGACAACATAGTAAACTTCAAAGAGTACTCTTCAACAATCATGTTCCCATTCTTAAGGTTAATGAATTCTTCAACCTTCACCTCTCTCCTCTCACAAGGAAAGTACTTTCATAAGAAAGTCTCCTTAAACTTCTCCCTTTCTATAGGTCACAACTCAACCGGCCTATTATCTTTCCATTGAGTGTACCACACTTGAGAAACCTCCCTCATTGGTATGAACCTAACTCTGCCTTCTCCCTAGAAGTCACAGCCATGGCACTCAACACCTTATACACTCCATCATGAAACTCTAAGGTATCCTCCCCCACCTTAGAGCCTAGAAGGATAGGAGGATTCATTCTTACAAAATATGTCAATCTAGAGGTCATAGTAATCTTCATAGTATTCACTCTAGGCTAAATGTCTCTATTCAAATGAGTGGTCATAACTCGAGATAGGGCAAGTAGAGCATGTCTAATCTTTTCATTAGTCAATTCCGAGGAACCACTGGAACCTCATTGCCTTCACCCCCAATAGTAAGTTGAGCACCTCAAGGAACTTGATCACCTTGTGGAACTTGAGAACCTTGTGGATCTTGTGCATCATGGAGAATTGGTTCCACTTGTTCCACTTGAGGAAGATTTTCCTCATTCACCCTCTCTTTCTCAACCCTCCTAGAACACATCCTTTTAGTAGCCATCTTTCTACAGACACAAGGGAAAGCCTTAAAAAGGACACTCATAATATTTACCTCTACGGCACAACACAAGATTAGAGAAAGAACGGAAACTCTATCGTCCTAAAGTCTCTCGCTCATAGATGTGTCGCGACTCACACTGATGTACAAGACTCCACTATACGTGGCTTTATGAAACTTTTCGATTCCTAAGACTACTTCATTATTTATGCTCGATACCAAGTTTGTCACGACCCGAGAGCACACCCTCAAAGATATGTCATTCCCTCGAATCGTGGCATGGCGTACTTGACCTCTCAGAGGTGTTGTACATGTCCTTAGACATCATTCATTGCATACATGTATGAAAAGTAGAGCGGAATTAAAACTTTTCACATAAATAATATCTCAAAACATCTTTCATACAAAATGATAGAACATAATAAGTCTCCACATACTCCAATCTTAGACTCAAGAATACTTGCAACACGGCCCATACAATCGAAAGATAGATAACTTAGTCTATCATAATACTTTGAATGAAAGAAATCTAAAGATAGTATGTCCTCGAATCAAGTGAGGACATACCTCACTTCGCTGGAAAGAGTCCTAGTTTCCAAGCTTTGCTTCAAGATGCCTCTCACCTTCCACCTACAACTTTACATATTGACAAAATGTATGAAATTAGTACAATGCATGTGCTAATTATGGCATAATGCATAAAATCATAAAAAAGCTACATATGTATAAAATATGTTATTTTTGAGTAAACCATTATATCATAATTATAAGAAACCACATTAACATCAATGAACACATATAAGTCATATCCCATTATATAACATCAACAATACTTCAAAACACATAAACATGAGACCCTCCTACCAAACGTTATTCTAAGGCTCAGTTGAGTGAATTATGAAGCGACCTCCCATACAATTCCAAAACACACACCAAAGAGATCCTTTAGATTACCTAAGATAAGATTATTCCCATTTAATTAATCAACTATCCTATCTAGAATTACTCTTAAGTCTCCCAAAAGTATGACATGAAGAGAGGTCATCCATATGCCCCCTCCACACCTTAACTAGGCAATCCTTAAAGCTACTCTAGATAAGTATTTATCATGAACATGCTTTTTAAATTAAGTCATTATCTTCATTAGTACATTTAAGAGGCATTCAACAATCAAGGACATTCAAATATTGGTCTTGGAGAAGACTTAGGGTACTCACACACTAATATCTTCAAGCGTAATTGTGCGATGTCTAGATAGCATCCCATTCCACTACCTTAATTACATAGTACTTATCCAACACTAGTATGTATCCCATATGATGAGAATAGGAAATAACCGACATACACCATGGTATCTAAGCATGGAATATCAGGTCAACCCTACTCCGATAGAGGGTGTTCTACTTGCCAATGGTAGAACTAGGACACATCACATGTAGGAACATGGTTAAGTAATATTAAGGGTTTCTTCGTACTCTAGTATCCATCTTAAATAGAGCTAACCTCAAAGAATATTCTCTTGGTGCTAGACTTTTTTGTCATGGAGTGATTCCATAAGAATATAAAGAGGTACGATATCTTTTTCATAAACAAATCATACTACACCTTACCAAGGAGGTCTCCAAGGGTTTCATTACAGTGGTTAAGAGGACAGCTCATTGACTTACCTAAGGATGCTTTCATGTTGTTTCAGCCAACCAACCCTAAGTCAACCATTCACACAAGAAGGATACCATTACGGATTTCAACTTCAAGGATATCATAACCTTCCATCTAGGTTGAAGGTTCCACCTAAAGGACCTTCTTAACTATGTTCATGGTCACATGTTAATCACACATACAAGACTAAGAAGCCTTAGAATACTTAGCAAAGAATCCTTATTCACTTTACATGTATCAAGTAAGGGACACAAGTCTACCAAAACGAGACAAACTATTACCTCACCATATCACATATAGCATATCATTCAAGAAACACATCAGAACAATCAATGTCAACTATAGGTCACCCTATTCACTACTATAGTATCCTCAATATAAGTCATCACAAGTCTCATATAATCCTTCAAGAAGCATCATACTTTAAGATCAAGTAATACACATTACGACTTCATTATAGCCTACTAAAGGCACATATCATCAACAAGAAGAACTCATGCTTTGACTTCACATATACAAATAAGTCATAAATACCTTCACAATAATCACATATTCACGTTATAACATGATAAATCCATAATTCATAAAGTAATGCTGACGAGGCAACATTATTCACAAGTATAACACAAAAGAACCAGCACCATAAGTGGACCACATCAACCATCATCATCATCTAAGAACTATACTACACAATATAGAGAAAGTAAGGTCAACATATCACCAATCCAATATCACAATTCCAATCCATAGTCAATTCAACCAACTCAATATACAAAGGCTCTTACCAATAGCCATAGTCACCAATTCAATCGAATAATCACATGAATCCAAGATAAAAAAATATATGAATTTATAAAACTAGGATAGCCTACTTAAAGTTATAGCATGATTTATTCATAATTAAATAGCCCTAATCAAACTATACAAGAATTCTATAGAATATAGACATGATCGAATCACCAACAAAATAATCAAAACTAGGTTTCATGAGTTACATGGGTTTGTAGTTTTTAGTCTAAAATCATCAAATTAAAATCAATTTATTCATAATACATTGATTCAAAATGTTTTATTCAAGAACCCATGGCTAGATTACAGTTTAGAAGATCATCTAGAGAATGTCTTTTAAAACCACGTTGAAGATTGTCTCCTTGAAGAAAAGAGATTCAAGGATGAAACGCATACCTTTATTGATGATAGACCAAGAAATTTGAGAAGACATGATGGAGAAATCACTCTCCAATCTCCAAGATCCCTTCAAGCTTCAATGGTGTTCTAGAGAGTTCTTCTTTAGGGTTCGGGGTTTTAATTTTGAATAATGACTTGAATAAGGGTTATAGACTTCTATATATACTTTAAATACCTAAACAACCCTAAAAAAACCGTCCAACTAATTTTAGTAAGTCTAGGTGAAAACCCCATAATGCACTTGGGTTTTCCAAGACCCTGCAGGAAAATTGCAGGTCTCATCAACGGCCACCCATCGACACCTCGTCAGTCCACAAAAGGACGTACTTCTAGTCCGTGGTTTGGGTCAGAGGATGGACAAATGGTATATTAATCCCCCTAGCCTAAAATTCAACCTGCTCCCTCCACCTACGGGGCGTCGACTGACCTACTGGGCGTCGATTGCCTTCCGTAGGTGAGGCTGGTTTTAACAGCTTTTGGCTATAAGTTGGGTCCTCCTCAAGGACCGTTTGGTTGGTCATTGGAGATTTTTCCCGGATTTTTCTAACTAGAATATACTCTTACACATGTTAGGAACCTTGCACATCAATTTCAACAAAGACGAACACGTAAAACTTGATGAAACACCCTAAGGCACAAGCACGTTCCAAGGCAAACCTTTCGAACGTCATGGATGTTCTAGGATAATTGACCTCAAAACTTTATAAACTGCCTATAAACATCATTATTAACAATTTTGGGACTTTATAACCTCATGACACACGTGTTAGATCTAGTTTCACCTAAGTCATTTTAGAGGTGTTATATTCTCCCCCACTTGGACAACATACGTCCTCGAATGACACTTGATTGATTTTAGGCACTATCAAGAGATTATTAACTCAAGACTAGAATCGTATAACCATAGCTTACAATAGAATAATTATATATTGTAGGAACACCAACTTCACATAATCAAGAGACTCCAGGCACAACAAGAAGATAGAAACTAATCTATGACTCATTACGCAATAAGACTCACATTCTTCATTTCAAGTAGGATAAAACGCCTTATCCAAACATTAACATGCTCATACACATCAATTCAATACATATTACAACCATTTTCAATAAAAGAACAAATTAGTCAAATTTCCAAAAAAAAATCACACTGAACTGCCATACACTATAGTAAAACATGCTCAAATTTTAAAAATGCAACTCATAAGAAATTTATGATGAAAGCATGACAATATGAGAGACAAAACCGTATAAACATGTTTTACAACCTAATCATAACTTCATAAGGTTCACAATTCAAGAAATCAATGAAGTTCAATTTCATCAAAAATGCTAAACACAATGCAACATGTTACTGTGACATTTTATCTCTCAAGCTTGAATAGAAGAGAAGGGAAGAGACCACAAATCACAACTCCACTACCCATCGTACTCCCCCACTTAGAAGGAACTCATAACAACTAAAGGTAGAAACCATAACTTACCAATATCCTCTTCATCTTGGTTTGATCCCTTAGCCTAGAGGGCATAAAAGTGACTCCTCTTTGGAACATCATCACCCGAAACACTTGGAGGATCTTGATTGCTCTCAGTTCCTCTAGCCTCAGTAGTAGGACAATCATATTATAACCATCCTTACCACAACCATATCAATTGTCGGTATCAACTAGACATTTCCCATAATGATTATTCCCACAAGTAACACAAGTACGCTTAACACCTTGAGAACCACTATCCTTCTCAAGTATGCCCTTAGGATACCTAGGTCCATCTTGAATTGGAGTCCTCCTCTTGAATTTAGGTTGGATTTTCTCACTTGATCCACTCCTCTTCAAATTCCTTGAAATCCTACTAAGCTTGGACTCCTCAACGGATTGAGAATATACCATAAGCCTAGACAAGTTCATGTCACAATGGAGCATGGCCTTACGTCACTCTTCTTTCACAGGGTCGGTAACACTGGTCACAAACCTACTCATCTCATATCTATGGTTAGACACCAAGGATGGATCATACCTAGACAACATAGTAAACTTCAAAGAGTACTCTTCAACACTCATGTTCCCTTTCTCAATGTTAATGAACTCTTTAATCTTCACCTCCCTCCTCTCACAGGGGATGTACTTCTATAAGAAAGTCTCCTTAAACTCCTCCCACTCTATAGGTCCCAACTCAACCAACCTATTATATTAGCATTGAGTGTACCACACTTGAGAAACCTTCCTACATTGGTGTGAAGATAACTCCACCTTCTTCCTAGAAGTCACGCCCATGGAACTCAACACCTTATACACACCATCATGAAACTCCTGGGGATCCTCCCCCACCTTAGGGCCTAGAAGGATAGGAAGATTCATTATCACAAAATCTCTCAATCTAAAGGTCATTTTACTATCCATAGCATTCACTCTAGGCTCAATGTCTTAAGTCAAATGAGTGGTCATAGCTCGGACTAGGCAAGGAGAGCATCTCGAATCTCTCCATTAGTTAAGTCCGGGAGAACAAGAGGAACCTCATTACCTTCACACACAATAAGAACTTAAGCACCTTGAAGAACTTTATCACCTTGTGAAACATGAGAATCTTGTGGAACTTGTGAATCTTGGAGAACTTGTTCCACTTGAGGAGGAATTTCCTTATTCACCCTCTCTTCTTCAAACATCATGGAAGCCATCCTTCTAGTAGTCATCTTCCTACAAACATAAGGGAAAGCATTAACAAGGACACTCATAACTTTTAACACTATGGCATGACACAATAGTAAAGAAAGAAAGGAAACTCTATCATCCTATAGTCTCTCGCTCATAGATGTGTCGCGACTCACACTGATGTACAGGACTCTACTAGACGTGGATTTATGAGACTTTTTGATTGCTAAGACAACTTCATAACTTATGTACTGATACCAAGTTTTTCACGACCCGAGAGCACACCCTAAAAGATATGGCATTCCCTTGAATCGTGGCATAGCGTACTTGACCTCTCGGAGGTGTTGTACATGTCCTTAGACATCATTCATTGCATACATGTATGAAAAGTAGAGCGGAATTAAAACTTTTCACATAAATAATATCTCAAAACATCTTTCATATAAAACGATAGAACATAATAAGTCTCCACAAACTCCAATCTTAGACTCAAGAATACTTGTGACACGGCCCATACAATTGAAAGATAGAAAACTTAGTCTATCACAATACTTTGAATGAATGAAATCTAAAGATAGTATGTCATCGAATCAAGTGAGGACATACCCCACTCCGCTCGAAAGAGTCCTAGTTTCCAAGCTTTGCTTCAAGATGCCTCTCACCTTCCACCTACAACTTTACATATTGACAAAATGTATGAAATTAGTACAATGCATGTGCTAATTATGGCATAGTGCATAAAATCATAAAAAAGCTACATATGTATAAAATATGTTATTTTTGAGTAAACCATTATATCATAATTATAAGAAACCACATAAACATCAATGAACACATATAAGTCATATCCCATTATATAACATCAACAATACTTCAAAACACATAAACATGAGACCCTCCTACCAAAGGTTATTCTAAGGCTCAGTTGAGTGAATTATGAAGCGACCTCCCATACAATCCCAAAACACACACCAAAGAGATCCTTAGATTACCTAAGATAAGATTATTCCCATTTCATTAATCAACTTTCCTATCTAGAATTACTCTTAAGACTCCCAAAAGTAATACATGAAGAGGTAATTCATATGCCCCCTCCACACCTTAACTAGGCAATTGATATACCGTGGTTTCACGGCATAATTAATACTTTTTCCTTAAGTTTAGTGTGTCCGAAAGCCTTTTTTGTGCTAATTTTGATATAAGTTTCTCTTTGTTTTGCAGGAAATCTGTCCAAAGCTGAATGCGGAGATTTTGAGCGAAAAATGCAGAAGAGACCACCTACGGAGCTTTTGACGATCAGTCGTGCTTGTGACGGTCCGTAGGTGGCAGCATAGAGAAGCTGTTGAAGGAAGATGGGGAAGTCTGACCAAGTGTGGGATTACGAAGCTTGTGACGGTCCGTCATGGTTATGACGGTCCGTCCTGCAGGTTCGTCGTGAAGATCAGAGAAGTGATCCCAGTACCCAGATTCCAAGAGTTGAAGTATTTTGAAACGAGACCCTCGACGGACCGTTGCCTATGACGGTCCGTCACACTTGCCGTCAAGGGGAATGAAGAAAGCAGCAGAAGAATTGCACAAAGTATGGGACGATGGAGTCCACGACGGTCCGTCATGATCACGACGGTCCGTCGCGTGGTCCGTCGACCCAGCCGCGTTTTGGCAGATTTCCAGTAATTAGAATCCTTGTTTAATTAGGTTTTTATTTTTTATAAATAGTTCGAAAAACCTCGTTTTTGAGGTTAGACTCTGTGAGATTAGAAATCATATTATTAGACTTTGTGTATTAGTGTTTGATTTTTAGAGATTCGTACAAGTGATTTTTGGTGATTAATCAAGCAAATTTTCGGACTTTATTCTCTCATTGAAGTAAGTACATGAATTCTTATTTGATATATTTGAATATTGTGTTTATGTCTATGAGTAACTAAACTCCATAACTAGGGTTGTGGGAACCATAGGCAAATAATGAGATAAACCCTTGCTAAAATAACAATTCTAGAATAGTGTCTTGCATGTATTAATAATTCTTTCGCTTAGAAGTCTTTTTAACGGATGATCAACGTTAGAACTCGCCTTAATGCTACTTGCCGGACCAAGGAGGTAGATTATAGGAAAAGAATTATTAACATAGATTTAGTGTATACTATCTAATAGGCTAGTATTGATTGGTACGAGGTAATAACTTAGTCAAATATCGAATACGATGCTTAATATGAGGTAAAGATAAGGGTTAGGAAAGCAACACACGTAGCCGGACCAGGTGCGGAGTGAGATTTTCTAGATGCCGAACCAAGGATTTAGAAATACATAACTTATCACTTTGCATGCAAGATACTAGAAGAATTGTTATAGTTAGAATTATCAAGTTTTGACCTGTGGGGAACACGTAAACCCTAGTTACTTTAATTAATTGATTAAAACCCACATTAAAAGTTGTTAAGTGTCTCTTTCAAGTTCGCTAGTTATTTTTTACTCATTAGGAAATACAAACCCCCCTTTTTATGCTTTTACTTTCTAAAGAAGTCATCAACCGAACAATAGTAATAACAAGTTGAAGTTAGTCTAGACTATTTCCTCGTGGGAACGATCCCAACCTCACTAGTTGGGTTATTTACTTGACGCGACCGCTTTACTTCTCATTTGAGAAGTAAGTTTGAGCGTATCAAATTTTGGCGCCGCTGCCGGGGAATTTAGCTTTTAGATTAACTTGAACTTATTACTAAAGTTTAGTTGATAGTTTATTGATTTTACTTTGTTTTATTGTGTTTGATTTCCTTTCAGAACTATCCTCCTTGTATGCCAAATACACAGAGAGGAAGAGAACCCTTGTTTCCCTACGATCACGAGCTAGAGCGTACACTGTGCAATATGAATCGAAACTTGGGAATAAATGATGAGGATCCAAACCAAAACATCCCAAATCCAGTGGATGTTCATGGTCAGATGTTACCCGACGCTCCGGGTGAACATCAACAGAGGGGACAAAATCCCGTTCCACGGCCCCAAGCATACTATAGAGGGTATGATAACATCGCAGACTCGGATGGGCCACTTGTCTTGCCCCCTCTACCCACAGGCCACACTTTTGTGGTGACTAGTAGCCTGATGCAAATGCTCACTGCCAGAGGTTTGTTTTCAGGGCTACCTTCTGAGGATCCACATGCCCATATAGCTAAGGTAAGGGCAGTGTGCAAAAGTTGTGTGGGGAGACCTGATTTGGATCTAGATGTAATAGGTCTCAGAGTGTTTCCTCTCTCACTGATGGGAGAGGCAGCTATGTGGTTTACTGAGCTCCCATACAACTCCATCTTCACTTGGAACCAACTACGGGATGTCTTCTTAGCACGCTACTATCCGGTCTCCAAGAAATTAAACCACAAAGACAGGGTGAATAACTTTGTGGCACTACCAGGAGAGTCAGTTAGTATTTCTTGGGATAGATTCACCTCATTCTTGAGAAGTGTTCCAAATCACCGTATTGATGATGATTCACTGAAGGAATACTTCTATCGGGGACAGGATGATAACAATAAAGCGGTGTTGGACACTATAGCAGGTGGATCTTATGGAGAATGCCCTTATGCTGAGATCGCTGACAAATTAGAGAAAATCTCCCGTAACAACAAAGCTTGGAGTACTAGGAAGTCCGATACAGGGAGAAACACCTTTGCAGTGCAGTCTACTCACAACCCAGCCACAGATGATATTCGCGAAGAAATGGCTCAGATGAGAACTGAGCTTGGGTTGGTACTAAAACATGTCACTGGGGGTCAGCAAAAGATAATGCAGTCAAATACTTGGCTAAACCACCACCTCCAATCGATGAGTGTTATTATGCGGAGGATTCCTATGCAGTAAATGAACAGATGGGGGGTTTCCGACCAAGTGCCCAAGGCGCAAATCAGGATAATTGGCGTCAAGGTCAAGGGAACCAAGGTCGGAACTATGGTAATTACAACCGTGAGGGTCATTATGTCCGAGATGGTAACCGCGACAACAACTTCAATAGGGGTAACTACGGTAACAGAAATGATAGGAATGGGATCTATGTCCCTCCCCAAAATCGTGAAGTTACTCCTAGGGATGGTGGAGATAGTATGGCGCGAGTTAAGGATATGTTGCACAAAATGATGAGAAGATTCGATGCTAGTGATGAGAACATCAAAGAGATAAGGGGTGACTTAGCTAGTATTGGGCAAAAAGTTGATACACATGCAATTTCGATTAAGCAGATTGAATTGCAAATGGCCCAACTATCTGCGACTATAAACACACGGCAACCGGGCACTCTTCCTAGCAACACTGTCTAAAATCCAAAGAATGATGCACACTGTATGGCAATCACAACTCGGGGTGGTAAGCAAACCATTGACCCACCGATGCCATTTGCTGAGGAAAATGTGAGAAAGAATAATGATAATGTGGAGAAGGGTAGTGGTGAAGCAGAGGAAAGTAATGGAAAAGAGGCAGAATTACCTAAGAAGGTATCCCCATGCCTAGGCCACCACCACCTTTCCCTCAGACATTAGTGAAAAAGACCGGGATGGTAAATACCGGCGCTTCATAACAATGTTGAAGCAGCTTTCTATCAATGTCCCTTTGGTAGAAGCTCTAGAACAAATGCCCGGTTATGCCAAATTTATGAAGATCTGGTCACCAAGAAAAGATCGGTTACTTTTGAGGATGATGATAGATTACATTGCATGCTATTGCTACACGATCCCTAGTACAAAAGAAAGAAGATCCGGGTGCATTCACTATACCTACGTTTACAGTTGGGGTCATTACATTTTGCGAAAGCATTATGTGATCTGGGGGCAAGCATAAATCTCATGCCCCTCTCAATTTACAAGAAGTTGGTTTTGGGGGGATCCAAAACTGCGACACTTCTGATCAGACAGTGAAACGACCTATGGGATACTTGATGTGCTGAGACATGATCCTCTACTATTAGGGATATGCTTTCGGTATCTTTCTTCATTACCTATATATCTTTTTGACATGCCTTGATTTTGTTATTCTTGATTGCGAGGTCGATTTTGAAGTGCCTATCATTCTTGGGAGGCCATTCCTTCTACAGGTAGAGCCTTAGTTGATATGGAGAAGGGACAGATGACATTTCGGTTGAATAATGAAGAAGCGACCTTCAACATTTGTAGGACCATGAGACAGAGTGGTGAGCTCCAATCGGTATCTGCCATATCCCATAAGGAAAATATGAAGAAGGAGACTGAACAGAAAAATGCAAAACAAGAGTTTATGGTTGGGGATTTGGTGCTTGTAGACAGTTCTGGGGTGCCTTGTCTTCCGGGCAAGCTCAAGTCTAAATGGACTGGCCCTTACTTGATTACCCAAGTATTCCCTCATGGGGCCGTTGAGTTAAAAGCCAAGGAGGGAGTACGGTTTAAGAGGAATAGAGATAGAATAAAACTTTATTTTGGGCATAAAGCATCGGGGAATAAAGTGATCGAGGCATACCATCTTGATGAAGTCTGAGTAATCAAGTGGCCCCAGTCGTGCCGCGACACTAAATCAAGCGCTTGTTGGGAGGCAACCCAATACTTATCGTCTTTTTAATAATGGTAGCATTTTTCTATTAATGGGTTTTAAATTTGCAGGCACATCACCAGGAAATTCTGCAGAAAACTACTCTGCAGCAGCCACTGACGGTTATATCGACGGACCGTTGCGCATGCGACGGACCGTCGTAAGCATCCGTCACACCAGGTACGTTTTTCTGTCAATTTGAAATTTGGGCACGCACGACGGAACCCACGACGGGTCATCGCAAACGAGACGGACCGTCGTCGGGTAACCGTCGCGCGATTAATGAATTCTACCCGACTCGACCCTGCTGGACCCTTTTCAAAATCTGACCGTTTATACTCCCCACCCCTCCATATTTCCCCCATTACTTCCTTATTCCTCTCATCTCCCCTCTATTTTCAACTTCCACACTTCCCCCCACTGATCATTGCTCCCAACATCCTCCTAAGCCTTATACTTATCATCCATTAGTCGGTGCTGCTGCTGTAGGTGTCTACATCGCCAACTGAATCATTCTCCGTTTGTTTTCTTCTCCATTTCCAAGGTATGTGTCTCTACATTTATACTTATTTATCGTGCATTTTGGTTGAGTAGTTAGTATTAGCTTAGTTCTTAGTCGTATCTTATTTCCTTTATATGATTATGTCTAAACCTAGGCTCTAAATGTTTGAATTTGCCATGTTAACAAGCCTAGACATAGGTGATTTCGCATTAATAGTTTCCTAGGTAGTTGGGATAGACACATGTAGGTCCACAACACTACAAGACCATGTGGGTTCATCAGGGTTGCTTAGGGTACCTACAGTTTTGTCTCTGTCATTCAGAACGAGACCCTGATGACGGTCCGTCGTATCCACGACGGACCGTCGTAGGGTCCGTTGCACAAGCCCTAGCACCCCTGTCCTACTGGACACTTGTGACGGACCGTCGTACCCATGACGGTCCGTCCTGCATGACCGTCGTACCGGTCAGAGACCCCTCTCCTAAGGGTCTCCATTTTTTTTCCAAGTGTCCTTCAACGGACACTTGTGACAGACCGTCATACCCACGACGGTCCGTCCTGCACGACCGTCATGATGGTCAGAGACCCTTCTAATAAGGGTCACCCAAAATTTTCTTAAGTGTCCTACGACGGACTCTTACGACGGACCGTCGTCCCCTCGACGGTCCGTCCTGCACGACCGTCGTGATGGTCAGAGACTCCTCTGCTAAGGGTCTCCCAACATTTTCTAAGTGTCCTACGACGGACTCTTACGACGGTCCATCCTGCTCGACCGTCATGATGGTCAGAGACCCCTCCTTCAGGGTTCTTTATATCTACATAGACAAAGTATAACACGACGGACCTCATGACGGTCCGTCATAGCCACGACGAGCCGTCATCTGGCCCGTCGTGTGATACAGTTTCAATATCACTAACACACTATTTTCAATGTTTTGTGTCGTATGGGCTTGCCTATCTTGTTTGCCACCACTCATACTAATATTGATCCTTTACAGGTACTATCTACTATGGCACCCAAGCAAGACCGCACCTACGCACGCGGGCGATCTAAGTCTGTCGCTCCGTCTGCACGCTTGATCATCGGCTCTGATGATGAGCGGGACCCTGAATATGTGCCCAAGGCACTTCCGCACCTTTCCGTGCTGCACGTGCCCCCAGAGCCACACCCAAGACGGTGGCGTCCGGCTTAGTCACTGCCTCCCAGTCTGATGAGGAGCGCACACTGACCGGCACACCCTCTAGGTCAGCCACCATAGAGGAAGGAGCGCCTGGCTCCTTAGGCGTATCATGGTCCGAGGAGGCTTCAGGCTCTGCTGAGGTTCCCGCACCCGCCACTGCTGCAGCGTCGGCCTCGTCTAATGAGGCTGACAGTTCAGACTCTACATCCGGCGCACCAGCCGAGGTCCCCACCCCAGCCTCTCACCAGCCAAACCGGTGGTGTGTCGACGGCCAGTTTCAAGTTTACTCCGACGCCAAATTCCTGACTGATAAAGGAGTAATGACTCGGACACTCACCTTAGAGCGACGGGTACTTACAGGGAGTCTCCCATCGATGCTGGAGATCCACAACCTATTCACCAGGCATCGCTTAGAGTGGACAGCTCGTCCGTTGGGACGATACAGCGAGGAAGTGGTCCGAGAGTTCTACGCATCCTACGTAGCGAATCTCCGATCACAGATCGATAGGCGGGCTGCTCCCGCTAAACAGGCCCCACTGGAGCAGGTTTGAGTCCGGGGCGTGCAGGTTGACATTTCCCTGCCAGCTATCCGCCGGTTCCTATACGGCGAGAGTGCAGATGCTACGCGGACCCCCATCACTGCCGAGTTTGACTATCGCTGGCAGATAGTAAAGGATGGACAGTTCTTGCGCGAGCAGGCACGGAGAGAGACCACCAAGAGGTGGATGGCCCTGCACCTATCATTCGACGGAGAGGGTGCCGATTGGGTCACTGAGCCGAATGGGGCCATCAAGAAGGCCAACCTCACGTTCGTTGCAAAGTTCTTGTGGCTGCTCGTCCGTCACTGCCTCTCCCCCACAGCTGCTGATAACATCGTCACCTGGGATCGAGCAGTGTTGATGGCGGTGATGATAGTCGGCTTCGAGGTGGACTTCGCATCGCTTCTCCAGACAGTCATGCACGAGAGGGCATTCAAGGTAACTACTACCTACCCCTTCCCGTGTATGATCTTTTCCCTTTGCTGGTCTGCAGGTGTGCCCATATGGCACATAGATCAGTTGAAGACCCCGCAGGGGACCGTTGACGTCGGCCTCATCAGAGACGAGGCCAATGAGTTGGCGCCACGCAGAGGGCCCCGTCCAGAGCTGCCCCCTCTTGCTGATGATCTTGTGGATTCGGTAGCCCAGGCCCGCACAGCTACACAGGCATCCACTGACACTACCCCGGTCGAGTCTATCACGGGTAGTAGCACAACCCCTCTAACGACCCGGCCCCGCTTGCTAGAGTCCAAAAACTGGAGGCACAAATGGCCACTCTTCTGCATCATATCCAGCCGTGGATGCAGAAGTGTATTGCTGAGTCTGAAGCGCGTATGGAGAGGCAGATGCAGCGGAAGATTGCTGAGGTTAACCAGCGCCTAGATGCCTTTGAATTGAGAGTATTAGCTTGACCAGCCCCGCCGGTAGATGTGTCGACTCTTCAGGCTACAGTCGACAGTCTTCGTGCAGACATCGACACGATCCTAGAGGCAAGAGTGCCGGAGTCTGTCGAGCCTGCTGAGGATACTGTATTGGCGGCCCTGTTTCCTACTTTAGAAATTCCTCCACCTTCCCCTCGAGAGAGTGCCAAGAGGCGTAGGGGTCGAGCAGAGGATGAGGCGCAAGCAAGGAAGAAGGAGCGCCACGAGATGGAGGCTGCGAGGAGAGCCTCACTTGCTGAGGCAGAGGCACACCAAATCAGAGCATCGCAGATAGCGGCTGGGGCGTCTAGCTCCCGCACTGTAGAGACCGCAGGAGGCACTGAGGGTGCGGTTGTTGCTGAGGACACCACTAAGGGTGTCCAGATTGCTAAGGACACCACTGAGGGTGTCCAGATTGCAGAGGATGTGGGTTCCGGGAAACCGGACCCACCAGCTTTCTGATCGACGGCGCTATGCGCCACAGGTTTGCTTCACCTACCCCTCTAATCTTTATTTTTTTATGCATTGGGGACAATTGCATGCTTTTTTGTTGGGGGTGGGGTAAATGGAAAGTGAGTGTTAGGGTGAAGTATGAGTAGCCCAACTCACTATCCTCTTTTGGGGTTTTCTTGCCTGTGTTCTTTTTCCCCAAAAGACTGATTACTTTTTCTGTTGAACCGGCACGTTATATCTTTTGTACATAGTTTAACTCTGAAGCATGATGGCTAAAATGATATCCCGATAAAACTCGAAAATGTTGCATGACTAGGCGTAGTAACTGATAATTGTGTGGCTCTAAACATGAAATAGAGTTACACCATTGCATTACCCTAAATCTTCAAGTCAAACTAGGTGTCTGATAATCTGGTATAGTGATGAGATGTCAAGTGAGTGTGAGGAAAGTTGAATAGTCCACTACTGGTACTGAGCTAGAACTTGCCTGGTTAGTCCTGCTAAAAGTAAGCTGTAACAGACAATTAGGAAAGGATCATAGGCCCTTATTCAATATAGCCCATTTCTAGCCTAAATAAAAGAAACCAAATGAAAGTTATCCTTCTTTGATCCAAATAATTTGAGCTTAAAATTAGACCTTTCTTTTTCACCCCAACTGATCTTTTCTGGGAACAATATGTTGGCCCTGGTCCCTACTTGGACATGTGCACCTCAGCTTATGCCAAAAGCATAAGTTGAGGGTGGCTAATGCATAAACAACCTTCGTTATGGCCCTGACCCGACTTTGGGTATTGTGTACCTTGACTCATGGCAAAGCCATGAGTTGAGGGTGGCTGTTTTGAGGAATGCTCTGGAAAGTGGGGTTGAAAGAACAAAGAGAGAGAAAGAACAAAAGTAAAGTGACTCAAGAACTCGTTGAAAAAAAAAAGAAGAAATATTCAAGAATTACAAACAAGAAAAGAAAAGAGCTACTTACACAAATGAAGAAAGAAGGGAAACAGCAAGGTGAAAGAATAGGAGAAACTGGGCGAGATAAAGTGATAGAAAGTGGAAGGTTTAGCCGATATTTCAAGGAGGGCAAAAAGTCACTAAAGTATACCTAAATATACCCTACCTGACTCTGAGCCTACGTTACAAGCTAAAAAAGTCCTATCGTGATCCTAAGGGTTGTATAGCAAACTTAAGGCAGTGAAAATAAGGGCAAGCTTATGGCAATAGGTATGAATGAGTGTGACTTTGTTCTGAGAGCGAGTGTTGAAATGTAATCCTTATACTCAAACTGAAATCATTGTGTGAAAATGAGGATTTTGTTCTAAAGTGAGGACACTAGTTGCAATACCGGAATTGTTAGCACCTCGGTGAGAAATTGAAGAGGATAGGTGTTAGTGCATGGTGAGTCTGTGTCATGTTCGAATCCCACAAAATTCAAGCCTAATAGTGATAGCATGCATAGATTTGATGAGATTAATCGGGATTGATAGCCAAATGATTGCAAAGGACAAAACATGAATACTATTGTACAAAGATTGTGTAGTGAGTCATAGTGCGTCGCTTGAGGACAAACAACGATTTTAAGTTGAGGGTGTTGATATACCGTGGTCTCACGGCATTATTAATACTTTTTCCTTAAGTTTAGTGTGTCCGAAAGCCTTTTTGTGCTAATTTTGATATAAGTTTCTCTTTGTTTTGCAGGAAATCTGTCCAAAGCTGAATGCGGAGATTTTGAGCGAAAAATGTAGAAGAGACCACCTACGGAGCTTATGACGGTCCGTCGTGCTTGTGACGGTCCGTAGGTGGCAGCATAGAGAAGCTGCTGAAGGAAGATGGGGAAGTCTGACCAAGTGTGGGATTACGAAGCTTGTGACGGTCCGTCATGGCAATGACGGTCCGTCCTGCAGGTTCGTCGTGAAGATCAGAGAAGTGATCCCAGTACCCAGATTCCAAGAGTTGAAGTATTTTGAAACGAGACCCTCGACGGACCGTTGTGCCTATGACGGTCCGTCACACTTGCCGTCGAGGGGAATGAAGAAAGCAGCAGAAGAATTGCACCAAGTATGGGACGACGGAGTCCACGACGGTCCGTCATGATCACGACGGTCCGTCGCGTGGTCCGTCGACCCAGCCGCGTTTTGGCAGATTTCCAGTAATTAGAATCCTTGTTTAATTAGGTTTTTATTTTTTATGAATAGTTCGAAAAACCTCGTTTTGAGGTTAGACTATGTGAGATTAGAAATCATATTATTAGACTTTGTGTATTAGTGTTTGATTTTTAGAGATTCGTACAAGTGATTTTTGGTGATTAATCAAGCAAATTTTTGGACTTTATTCTTTCTCATTGAAGTAAGTACATGAATTCTTATTTGATATATTTGAATATTGTGTTTATGGCTATGAGCAACTAAACTCCATAACTAGGGTTGTGGGAACCATAGGCAAATAATGAGATAAACCCTAGCTAAAATAACAATTCTAGAATAGTGTCTTGCATGTATTAATAATTCTTTCGCTTAGAAGTCTTTTTAACGGATGATCAACGTTAGAACTCGCCTTAATGCTACTTGCCGGACCAAGGAGGTAGATAATAGGAAAAGAATTATTAACATAGATTTAGTGTATACTATCTAATAGGCTAGTATTGATTGGTACGAGGTAATAACTTAGTCAAATATCGAATATGATGCTTAATATGAGGTAAAGATAAGGGTTAGAAAAGGAACACACGCAGCCGGACCAAGGTGCGGAGTGAGATTTTCTAGATGCCGGACCAAGGATTTAGAAATACATAACTTATCACTTTGCATGCAAGATACTAGGAAAGAATTGTTATAGTTAGAATTATCAAGTTATGAACCTGTGGGGAACACGTAAACCCTAGTTACTTTAATTAATTGATTAAAACCCAACTTTAAAAGCTGTTAAGTGTCTCTTTCAAGTTCGCTAGTTATTTTTACTCATTAGGAAATACAAACCCCCCTTTTTATTCTTTTTCTTTCTAAAGAAGTCATCAACCGAACAATAGTAATAACAAGTTGAAGTTAAGTCTAGACTATTTTCCTCGTGGGAACGATCCCAACCACACTAGTTGGGTTATTTACTTGACGCGACCGCTTTACTTCTCATTTGAGAAGTAAGTTTGAGCGTATCAGAAATCCTTAAATCTACTCTAGATAAGTGCTTATTCATTAACATTCTTTTTAACTTATGTCATGATCTTCATTAGTCCTTTTAAAAGGCATTCAACAATCAATGATATGCACATCATGGTCTTGGAGAAGATCTAGGGTACGCACACATTACCATCTTCAAAGCGTAATTGTGCAATGTCTCAATAGTGTCCCATTCCACTACCTAAACTACATAATACTTATCCAACACTAGCATGTATTCCATATAATGAGAATAGGCAATAACCGACATAAACCATGGTATCTAAGCATGGAATCTGGAGTCAACTCTACTCTGATAGATAGTGTTCTACTTGTCAATGGTAGAACTAGAACAGATCCCATGTAGGCACGTGGTTAAGGAATATAAGAGTTTCTTTGTACTCTAGACTCCTTCTTAGCTAGAGATACTCCCCAAGAATATTCCCTCGGTGTTAGACTTCGTTCTCATAGAGTGATTCACTAAAAGAGTATAGGAAGAGGTACCATATCTTGTTTATAATCAAATCATACTACACCTTACCATGGAGGTCCCCTAGAATAACCTTACAAAGATCAAAAGGATAGCTCAATGACTTTCCCAAGGATCAATTCATGTCGTTACAGCCAACCAACCCTAAGTCCACCATTCACACAAGAAGGATACCATTACGGCTTTTAACTTCAAGGATATCATAACCTTCCATCTAGGCTAAAGGTTACACCTAAATAACCTTCTTAACTATGTTCAAGTTCACATGTTAATAACACATACAAGACTTAGAAGATTTATCATACTAAGCCAATAATACTTATTCACATTTTATATGTATCAAGTAACGGACACAAGTCTACCAAAACGAGACACACATATACTTCATCATATAACATATAGCATATCATTCAAGAAGCACAAGAACAATCAATGTCAACTATAGGTCATTCTATTCTCTACTATAGTATCCTCAATCTAAGTCATCACAAGTCTCATATAATTTATCAAGAAGCATCATACTTTAACATCAAGTAATACACATAACGACTTCACTATAGCCTACTAAAGACACATATCATTAACTAGTAGAACTCATGCTTTGACTTTACAGATAAACATAAGTCATCAAGACTTTCACCATACTCACATATTCAACTAATAACATGATAAATCCATATTTCATAAATTAATATCGACGAGGCCACAATATTCACAAATATAACACATAAGCACCGCCATCATAAGTGGACCATACCAACCATCATTATTATCCAAGACCTATACTACACAATATAGAGAAATTTAGGTCAATATCCAACCAACTCAATCTCCCAACTCAAATCCGTAGCCAATTAACCAACTCAATATATAAGGCACTTACCAATTGTCATAGTTACCAATTCAATCCAATAATCACAATATACAATGAATCCAAGATAAGAAAATATGAATTTATTAAATTAGGACAGCCTACTTACAATTCTAGCATGATTCTTTCATAATTCAATATCCCTAATCAAACTACACAAGAATTCGATAGTATAGACACATGATTAAATCACCCATATAATAGTCACAACTAGGTGTAGCACTTCAAAATCTAGGACGTGTTCTATATCCTAACATAGGTAAGGTCAATTTTAAAGAATATAACTCATTCAGGAAGATTAGAAACAAAACTGTCAAAGAACATCCATGACGTTCGGGAAACTAGCGCAATGAGTTACTACTATTCCTTAGCCTATTTGACTAGGTTTTAGGAGTCGTAAAATGATGAATGTTGGAGAAAGGGTCTCTAAAATGTATTAGAGTTTGTAAATAATCAAAACGTCCAGGTACGACTCCCCAAGGCCAACCAAGGGCCCTTGAGGAGGACCCTTGCATTTTAGGGTCAAAGGCTGCCCAAGGTAGTGTCTACCAATGGATGCAACCAATGATCCGTTGTCCAATTAATAGGGCGTGAACTTCTTCCGTTGATGGACACTTAGCCAAATCCTTAGAATCCTATTTTGGACAGCTCTGTGAAGTTAACGACGGATCTGTAGATTGCCAAACAGGGTGTGGACTGCTTCCATCAACGGTCTCTTAGCCAAATCTTAGGTGGCCTGTTTTCACAAGCCTCAGACCAAAATGACGGGCCGAATGGAAGGTTGGTCCTTGGTCTGTCAATTGACACACGATGCATCATGGGGAGTCATTTGTAAGGGAACTATTTTGCATCTCATTTTTAGCTAGGTTGAGTTAATTAATTAGTTAGGGGTTTCGGGAAGCCTAATTAAGTGTGTTAATGACCTATATAAATACCCTAAGTTAACTAAACTAACATAATCCCTTATAATTCCCAAACTCAAACTATATTCCTTCTCTCTTCTTTCTCTCTCCCAAGTTGAAGAATACCATAATAGATCAAATTCAAGGACCTTCTACGGCTGCAATCACATAGGTTTCTCCATCAATCTTCATCAAACATTAAGGTATGGCACTCCTTTCACCTTTGGTACTTCTTTCCCCAAAGGGTTCCATCAAATTGATTTCAAAAGTATGAAATTCATGTGGGGGTCTTCCTTTCTCGAAATTGATCTTCTGAATTGCTTTGCTTATGATCTCTCTTGGATATTATGAATAATTAACATGTGTTATAACTCAATTATGTGATTTCTTTATGGATCGGTATATTTTGTAGAAGATGACCTTTTCCCCTTAACCTTATGTTGTGAACTTGAATTGTATTGTAGATTATTGTTGCAAATTACTGTGTGGATTACTATCCTATGTGCTTATTATTCTAATCATGAGTAGATTATGATATACTTTAGTCCAATTATGCTAGTTCTTGAGTAATTAACCTAGATTGTGATGTAGATTGTGAAGTTGATCTAAGTTTCTATTTTTAACTATGAACTATTGATGAGTTGTTGTATAATGATTCAATTGGCATTGTTATCATTTTGGTTACCATTTTGTGATGTTATTACACCCTTAATCGTTTGAGTTTGAGGGTTGATGGTAAGACATTGACGTTGTCTTATGAAGGAGACTTGGTAAGTCTTGTGATCCTTATCCTCTATTTCAATTGTGGTTACTTGTGATCAAGTTATGATGTTGCATTAAATTATACCTTACATTAAGATTGATAGGGTTGGAATGATGTTGAATTTAAATGTCTTGACTATGGTTTGGAGGTGTTGGATGAGATGTAAATGTTATAAGGATGGTGATGACTTACCAATGTGCCTTCTCATGAATGACTATATAAATGTGCTAACCTCAACTATATGAATTGTAATGAAAGGACATTACTCATGCAATTCTTATTGAGCTATGATGATAATGATTATATAAGGGATAGATTCTATGGCTTAAACTAATCTATGATTGTTAATAAAGACATTAAAGACATTTCAAAAGAGACACTAGCTTATGAGAGAACTTGACATTGGGAGGTTTTGACTTTCCATAGAGGAAGATTCACCCTATGTTTCCACTTGAGGTGTTTACTCCCCTATGAGGGATACTCACCCTATGGATTCTCATTAGAGTAGGATCCAATTGCCAAGTGGCATATAGAGAGGGAATACCTATCTTTTAGTTCCTTAAACAATGTTGCCACCATAAGAAGACTAGCTAGTGGATCAACATAGAAAGCTACATGTGTGTTTGGTTCTAATTTGGATGGTAGACCAACTTCCATCGGTGTAAGTATTTACAACACCGAATTTCACACTTAGATCTTGTGCTCTATGTTGGTTATGGCAAGTGTTCCCTAAACTAAAATGAAGTAATGGTGTAAGATCCCGAGAATGACATAGGTGAATCTAGAGCCTAACGTGGTTTTCATGATTGTATAAGGTACTAAATTTGTCTATAATGTGGTATTTAGGAGATGTGTAGAGTTTTAAGTGCATTGGAAGTCAAACATCAAGGGACGACTAAGACATTCAACGACTAAGTTACCTTTGTGCCTCATATTAGTTTTCTGTGTTTATGTGTGATTAATGATGTTATTATGTTCTTAAGTGAGTTATTATGGTGTATATAGTCTGTGTGTCAAGTTTCGTGAAGCTTGGAGGTCAAACGTCCAAGAATATCCATGACGTTTAGAAGATGTACCTTGAAATGATCTTATGTGTCTAAGCATGTTTTGTTAAGTTTTACGTGTTCATTTTGGGTGAAATTAATGTGATAGGTACTAAACTCATATACCATAATTTTAGGGTTAGAAATGTACGGACATACATCCCCAAGGACCATCCAAGGGTCCTTGAGAAAGGACCCTTTCATTGAGCCAATACTGCCCAAGACAGGCCAACCTTAGGACGCAATCAACGCCCAGTGGGTCACTCGACGCCCCGTATATGAGGAGTCGTTGGTGGACACATAGACATGGGGAAGGAGAGTCCAAAGACCAGCCTCATTCCTAAACCACGACCCAACAGGACAGTCCGTTGGTTAAGGGACGAGCCGTCGATTGGCAAGTCGTGGGTGGACTTCCTTCCTGCGCAGTTCACTTACAAATTAGAATTTTAGCGGTTCTTAAGGGTCTTTTGTGTATTTTAGATATGTATATAAGTCTTTAACACTTAGAATAATTCATTCTTCAAAATCAAAACCCCAAAATTCCTTAGAAATTCCTTAGAACTTCATAGAATCCAAAACTCAAGGAAGAGCTCGGATTGGAGATTTGAGTGGTGATTCTTCATCAAGTTGGAATATTAACATAATTTAGGTATGGTTTTATCATTGAAACTCTATCCATCAAGGATCCCAAATTCAAAGAAATTTCCTAAAATTTTCAAAGATGAATAGTCCAATTTTATAATCTATCCATGGTTTCTTGCATTAAAGATTGTAAATCATTAAGTATTGATTATATTGTTGTTAATTAGATGATTTTAACTGAATTAACCTATGAACCCATGTAATTGATGAACCCTAGTTTTTTACTACTTTATGGGTTCCTTGATATTGCCTTAATGTTTATAAATTATAGTGTAGTTTTATATGGGTTATTGAATGATGTAAGAATTGTATCCAATTGATGTATAGGTCGTATTAGATTGATAAATCTATGTTTAATTAGCCTAGTTTCATTCATTATTATGATTTATGCATTGAATTGATGTTCATGGCCATGGGTAAGGGTCTTACGGTATTGAATTGGATGATTAAACATGGATTGAAGTGGAGAGAATGGATTGGTGGTACGCTGCCCTATTTCTATTTATTTTAAGTATTATATCTCTTCAATTATGTTGTGATTGGTATATTCCACTTATGATGGTGGTGTTATGTGATTAAGGTGGCCTTGTCGGCGCTATTTCAAGTATTATGATGATCATGATCTTGTCGGCAACTACTTGAAGGGTTATGATGATTGGTGTAGTTGATTATGTGAAGTATGATCATACCTACCTATATGTGAAGTAATGTGAAAATATGTGTTCATGTGTGTAGTCTTAGAGTTGATGCATGATTGTTCCTACTTGACTATATTAATTTATGATGGTAAAGCTGATGATGATATATTAGTGTGTAGGGTGACTTAAAGATGATAATGGTTATTCCTATGTGCTTCTAGAATGACATGTAATATGTGCTAAAGTTACGTAATGATGTGCCTTGTTTAGGTAGACTTAAGTCCCTCTTCTTGATGCATGAATGATATGTGAATATGTGATATCTTGACTTAGGATGCTAAAGCCTTTTAGTCTTGTATGTATGAATGACATGTGATCTTGAATGATGTTAAGAGGGTCCTTTATGTGAAACCTTGAACCTAGTGGTAAGGTTATGAAACTTAAAGTGGAAAGTAGTAACAGTATCATTCTTTTAATGAATGATGGACTAAGGTTGATTGACTGGAACGGTATCATATCAATCCTTAGGAAAGTCATTATGAGCTTCTTGTCGCCATTGTAAGACATCCCTAAGGGACGTCTTTGGTAGGGTAATTTTAATTGGGTTATGAATGTGATATGGAACCCCTTTATATGAACCTTTAAAGTGAATTACTCTATGAGAACAAAGGCTAGCACCGAGTGAGTATGGTAAGGGAAGTAGTTCTAGTTAAAGTATGAGGCTAGAATACAATTAATCCCTTCATATTCCTAAACCATGTGCCTACTTGGTATGTGTCCAAGTTCTACCATTGGAAATTAGAACACCCTCATCGGAGTAGGTTAGAACTCTGGATTCCATGTTCGCTACCATGGTCTATTTCGGTTATTTACTATTCTCATCATGTTGGATACCTATTAGCAGTAGAGAAGTTCTATGAAGTTTAGGTGGTGGTATGGGACGCTATCTAGACATTGCACAATAGGCTTTGTAATTGTTAGTTTGAGTCCCTAGGTCTTCTCCAAGACCATTACTTGAATGTTCTCTATGTGATGAATGTCTCTTAATGAACTAATGAAATCATGACTTATGTTAGGAAGCATGTAAATGAATGAGTGCCTAAGCTAGAGTGACTTAAGGATTCCTTAGTTAAAGTGTGAAGAGGGCATGAGGGATTATCTCTTATGTCTTATCTATGGAAGTCTTGAGAATGACTCTAGTTAGGGAATTTGGTTCATTCTTTAGGCATGATTTAAACATAAGAAGTCTTAAGTATTATTTAGGTAACCTTGAAGAGGGTGTATGTGTGTTCTCTTCTAGGAGTACTTAAGTAAGTCTTTTGATAGCCTTGGTAAAGAGAATGTCATATTTTATACATGTTATGTGTTGGGTGTATTGTAAGTGTGTATGTGTCTCATTATAAGTAGTCTTGAGGATCGTTTAGGCATGCTTAGAGAGGGTGTATGAGTAGTCTCTATTTGTGTTGCTTAAGTGAGTCTTAAGATAGCTTTTAGTGGGATACTTACATGCTAGAAGGTGTCTTAGGTGAAGTTAAGCAACTTCACTGTAACAGTGAAGAAGTTCATTGTACAATGAGTTGAGGTCATTATAATGTGTTCTAAAAATGCTATAAATTGAGTAAGTGACTTGTTATGTGTTTCTAAGATGTTAAATGTTGATCTTATGATTATATTATGATATTTAAATCAAAAGATGAATATTTCCAATAAATATCCGTTTTCATGATTTTTATGCATTATGTCATCTTAGTACATGTGGTTGTACTAATTCCATGCTTTTATCTATCTCTATAGTGGTTGGTAGGTGAGGAACATTTGGGAAGCAAGATGTGGATCGTATCATCGTTCAAGTGAAGTTGAAGTATTTCCTCATTTGAATCGAGGGCATAGATGTCTTTTTATTTCTTTTATTGAAGTATTGTAATAGATTTAGTAGTACTATATTTCTAGATTGTGTATGGTCCATGTTCCAAGTACTCTTGTGTCTAAGCTTTGATGACATTTAGACTTAGTATTTCCTATGAGTTTTATATAAAATAGATTTTAAAGACTATGAAAATGTTTGTGAAAAATTTTAATTTCGCACTACTTTTCACTATGTATATGTGATGAACGATATAAAGGGCTTGTATAAGAATTAGGAGAGGTCGAGTATGCCGGTTGAACTCCGACAGTGCCATATCTTCTAGGATATGGTCACGGGATGTGACAAATGGAGTACAAACTAACTAGGGAGACTTACGAGGTTTGACTTAGCCTAGGTAGGGGTATGGGACTCTACCTGTGATTGCACTAGTTTGCCTTGAGGGAAGACTTAGGAGGTTGTTCTTATGTATGTATATGCTTATAAATGTAAAAATGATGATAGTATGATGATCTTACATGTAAATGACACTATGTGATGTTGGTTACTCTTATGAACATGTATTAGGCCTCTTTTGCTAAAGTATGATTTTATGTACTCTTAATGATATGTTATGTGGAGTTGGACATTGGTTATGATTCTTGCTAGGTTAATCTGATTAATTAAAGTTATGGGCTTTGTGTGGTTATTGCACAAGTAGACTTAATAAGGGTCATGAGAAATGGTCTTGCTTCGTTATAATATGATGAACTCTTATTCATGTTTGTGATGTTATGACTTGATGATAGAGTTGTATTTGATTATGGGTTCAAGTATGTTGATATGCATGTGACTTGATTAGACTTAGGGTGGTTTAGTCTTGTATAGTACATGGTATTGACTTGATAAATGTGCATTATTGACTTGTATTTGATCGTGAATGTGAATAGGTAAGAATTCAAAAATAAAAAGGCTAAGACATGGAATGAGTCCGGGCAGCAGAAAGGTAATGTGAATCGTTCGTCCTTTTAGCAAAAGCAAAAGGGGTCTGCTCCATCATCTATTGATGCACCTACAAAAAGTAACAAATGCGAGTATAATGCTCAAAATTGGCATAACTTCATAGATATACCGGCACAATCTCAAGGTAGTGTGGCACAAGGAGGTAGTTCAGATCATGCATGTGCTAGGTGTGGTAAAACCCACCCTAGTAAATGTTGTGATAGCAAGACAGGTTATTTCAAGTGTGTTCAAGAGGGTCACTTTATGAAAGAGTGTCTTAAGAACAAGAAAGGTAGTGGGAATACATCAATAGAGCCCAATCTTCATCAATTTCTCCACCAAACAAGGTTGCACCTAGAGGAGCTACTTTTGGTACTAGCGAACGAGCAAACCGCCTTTATGCAATTACAAGTCATCAAGAGCAAGCAAACTCTACAAATGTTGTCACTGGTATAATCAAAGTCTTTATTTTTGATGTTTATGATTTGCCAAACCCAGGAGCAGGTTTATCTTTTGTGTTTCTACACCTGTTGGGGATTATATTCTAGCTGAGTGAGTTTATCATTATTGTGTCATTTCAATCAATCAAAAAGATACCATCGCTGATTTAATTGAGTTAGATTTGGTAGATTTAGACGTTATTCTAGGTATGGAGTGGCTTCATGCCTGTTATGCATCAATAAATTGTAGAATTTGAGTTGTCAAGTTTCAGTTTCCAAGTAAGCCAGTTAGAGTGGAAAAGTAGTTCGGCGGTGCTTCAGGTTCATTTTATTTCGTACCTTAAGGAAACAAAGTTAAGTTTCAAGGGGTTTTTCTATCACTTAGTCCGAGTTAATGACTCAGGTGTTGAGATACATCCTATCCAGTCAGTTTCAGTAGTAAAAGAGTTCCCAAAAGTGTTTCTAGATGATTTACTTGGAGTCCCTCTTGAGAGAGAAATAGAATTTGACATAGACATTTTTCCATATACTTGTCCTATCTCTATTATTCCATATAGAGTGCCACTAGCAAGTTGAAAGATCTTAAAGGATCTCTTATATAAGGGCTTCCTTCGACCAAGTGTCTATCCTTGGGGCATTCTGGTCTTATTTGTGAGAAAGAAAGATGGTCCCTTAGGATATGTAGATTACCGTCAGTTAAAAAAGGTTGTCATCATGAAAAAACATCCTCTTCCAAGGATTGATTTTTTATTCGATCAACTGTAGGATGCCACCTATTTTTCTAAGATAGATCTCAGATCTGGCTACCATCAATTAAGAGTAAGAGAATGTGACATTCCAAAGACACCTATCAGAACCTGATATGGTCATTATAAGTTTTTATTCATGTCCTTTGGTTTGACCAATGTACCTACAGCATGATGGGCCTTATAAATAGGGTATTCTTATATAGATATGTTTGTTATTATCTTCATTGTTGACATACTAATCTATTCAAGGATGAAAAAATCATGCTAGTCATCTGAGAGAAGCCCTTTAGACTTTGAAAGATATGGATTTATATGCTAAGTTCTTTGAAATTGAGTTTTGGCTCGAGTTATGGTGTTCTTAGGCCACATAGTTTCTGGTGATGAAATTATAGTTCATACCCAAAAGATAGAGGCAGTGAAGAATTGGCTTAGACCCACACCTCCACCTGATATTAGAAGTTTCTTGGGGTTGGATGGCTATTATAGAAGGTTTTTGAAGGGGTTCTGATTTATTTCATCCCCTTTGACCAAGTTAACTTAGAAGATAGTGAAGTTTCAATGGTCTAAAGCTTGTGAGAAAATCTTTCAAGAATTGAAAAAGAGGTTAACTACTACCCCAATTTTGACCTTACCGGAAGGTACTCAAGGTTTTGTGGTGTATTGTGATGTATCTAGAGTTGGTATGATTTGTTTTTTAATGCAGAATGGGAAGATTATAGCTTATGTCTCTAGAAAATTAAAAGTTCATGAGAAGAACTACCTAACCCATGGCTAATAGTTGCTTGTTGTAGTATTTACTTTATGGCATCATTATTTGTATGGTGTTCATGTTGATGTATTAGTTGATCACAAGAGTCTTCAATATGTATTGACTAAGAAAGATCTTATTATCAGACAAAAGAAGTGGTTAGAATTACTCAAGGATTATGACATGCGAATTATTTACCACTCACGTAAGGCTAATGTTGTTGTGATGATCAAGCTTTGAGCAGGTTGTGTATGGGTATATAGTACCGCCAGGTTGAGGAAGAAAAGAGAAAGTTAGTGAAAGATGTGCATAGACATGCATGTTTAGGAGTCCGACTAATGGACTCCATCAAAAGAGGAGTAGTGATGATGAATGGGGATGAATCATCTTTAGGGTCATAAATGAATGAAAATCAAGACCAAGATCCTATTTTTCTTGAATTGAAGGCAAATGTTCATAAGCAAAAAGTATTAGCTTTTGAACAAGGGGGAGGTGGTGTATTGAGATATCAACGTAGATTATGTGTACCAATGGTGGATGGACTCCAAGAGAGGGTCATGGAGGAAGCTCGTAGCTCTAGATATTCCTTTCATTCGGGTTCCAAAAAGATTTATTGTTACTTGAGATAAGTATACTGCTGGAGTAATATGTATAAGGGCATTGCTGAATTTGTTTCTAAGTGCACGAATTATCAACAAGTTAAAGTAGAGAATCAAAGTCCAGTGGTTAGGCTCAGAATATAGAACTTACGAAATGAAAGTGGAGATGATTAATTTGAATTTCATCACAGGTTTACCAAGGTCTCGCCGGCAGCATGATTCTATTTGGGTGATTGTCAACAAAATGAAAAAATTAGCCCACTTTTTATCGGTAAAGACTACTCATTTGGCAGAAGATTATGCTAAGTTGTATCTTCAAGAAGTATTCAGACTTCATAGAGTTTCGATCTCCATCATTTCAGATAGAGGTGCACAATTTGTTGCACATTTTTGGAAGTCATTCCAAAAAGGCTTGGGTTCGAAGGTGAACTTAAGTATTGCCTTTCATAACCAGACACATGGGCAAGCAGAGTGTACTATTTAGACTTTAGAGGACATGTTGAGGGCATGGGTGATTGATTCAAAAGGAAATTGGGATTATCACTTAACTCTCATTGAGTTTGCTTACAACAATATCACCACTCTATCATCCAGATGGCTCCTTATAAATCTCTTTATGGGAGAAGATAAAAATATCCTATTGAATGGTTTGAAGTTGGTGAAGCAAGGTTGATAGGACCAGATTTAGTTCATCACGCTATCAATAAGGTAAATGTTATTCAAGAGAGGTTGAAAACGGCAGAGTGTCGTCAAAATCCTACACTTTTTTTAGAAGAAAAAAGTTAGAGTTTGAAGTAGATGCTTGGCTATATCTAAAAGCTTAAACCATGAAGGGTGTTATGAGGTTTGGTAAGATATGAAATCTTAGTAGTACCTGGAATATTGGACCGTATAGATATCCAAAAGGATTGGCAAAATATCTTATGGTTTAGAGCTATGTCACGACCCAGATTCTTGAATCCAGATCGCAACTAGCGTCGTTGACCTCTCAGAGGTCGCAGACAAGCCTCATCTTGCATTCATCCCATTCATATTGTTATTTTTAGAGGAAAATTTAAAACTTTTAAACGTATGAAGTATACATACACTTCATATAGTTATTTCATGAATTCATCATATACTAAGCTCACAATTAATATAACAACCATCTATCATAAGAATCAATTTGAAATAGAATAAAAATATATCATAAATATGTTTGCCAAACCTTATTATAAAAACTTTGAAATGAAAGTATGAAAGAAATTCTAGGGAAAACATCCACTATATTTTTCTAAAACTAACGCTAGACTAAAACTGTAGCATCCTCAAAATCAAGAGGACCTACCAAATGGTTTGGAGAAACGCTGATGTCCAAATAGCTGCAAGAGTCGTCAATTTGTCCCTTAACTTGCACCTATAAAATAGTAAATAGTAGGGGTTAGTAATCCACTTGTACTAAGTATGGGTGTATGCACACATACAAATAAGGCTATGCATGATCAAATAAAGCTCTTCCTAAACAACATGCATGCTATTTCTGGAAAGCCTAGTCACTAGACTTTCCAAAATCGTTAGTTGTGGATTGTGGTATGAATATGATGTATTTTAATGCATTCAAAGCACACAACTCATTTTCTATATGATTACAAAGACATTAGTATCATCAACATAATTTTATAACAACTCGGGCGAAGATTTGACATTTTTTATCCTCTTAGGCCGAGAGCTCCTCTTTGTACACTTGGATTATTTTTCAGTCTTTTTCTTCTTGTTGTTGTGTAGTTTAATAATTCTTTTTGCCCTATGTTTTAATTACAAGTGCAATGATTCATTATAGTCCCATACCTATAATGAATAGATGTAAGTAATCCAAGGATTAAGGAATGATTTCCCTACCTTATAGTGAGTCATTCTTTACACTATACATTCATACCTTTCATTAGCAATTCTCTATTGATGTTGCCATTGATTTCATTACTTTCATGTTTTATATATTATACATTTTATATACACGAGACTTTGGAATCGTTGATGTAGCATTAAGATATCTCAAGTGAGGGCCCAACATATGGGATCTCAACCCGAGGGCCTTTTTTAGCAAACACATAGTCTGCTTCATTCGTTCATTCATACTTCACATTATTCATTTCATTCATTCGTAGGCTGATGTAAACACCAGCTATACCTAGGATGGAGTTTAAGACTCTCATCGGGATCATGAAGTGCAATGACCAAGAATGACCTAATTTCATTACTTGAATCTGATTTCACCTCTTGATTGTGTTGCACAAACACCTTCTATATCATTCATTTCATTATATTTCATACTTTGAGGCTGGCCTCATTCTTTTTTTGGGAACTTTAACCTTAACCGACATAGATCATGTGAGCATCATGAAATCCAGTGTCTGCCTCACACTAAAAAGAGGTGGAATCACCCGCTAATGTGACCCGAACGTGATAGCGTATATAGGGAGGCGAACCCTGCTAGATCCCTATATTGGCAGTATAGGTTCAAAGACTAGGAGATATAAGGAGACCCATACCTGGCATGCCGGACAGTCTCATCTTATGAGAGTTACGTGAACCTCATCCCTTCACGAAAGAAGGCATCACCGCTCATAGCTAGCCTATCGGTGCTCAATATAAAGTTCCATTACATTCAACTCATACATCATGGAAGTTGGCTTCTAGCATGAGGGCATCGTTGCTCATTAGATGATTTCTCATCTCATCATTAGTATTAAGTGTGAATTATCCTTACACTTACATATAGAGTATGATTGAGACTTGTCTCTTGATATTCAACACTCTCTTAGGTGAGTACTTTTAGTTACCTTTACTTAGGCTTGGTTGAGACTTGTCTCACCATTCATCTTAGTCTCTTATCATTTTGTCACCATTTTCATTAGCATCATAGATTAACATAATTACTCACCTCATTACGTGAATGTTCATTCTTCTTTATCTTTTAGTGTTGATTCAAGCATTATGGAGGCTTGCTTCTAGATTGAGATTTACTTACTCTATTGATGACTTGTTATCCTTACATTACATTGATGAAATGTGAATTTCCTTACATATCATCCTTTGGTGTTAATGAGACTGGCTCACACATTTTAACACCTTCATGCATGAGTATTCTCTTAACATAGTATCTTATGTGTAAGTGAGAGTTGTATCACTTCCTTCAACACCCCCTTTAATTATGTTATAACTACGTTACGTACTTACTTTAGTGTAGTAGATCATATCATTGTTTATGGACGATGAGCACTTCATTCAATGAGTTTTATGAGTTCATATGTCATTCTTTTAGAGCATGTTGGGATTTGTCCCAATGAATGGCATGCCCTTAGTTATGGATTCATTGAATTACTTTAGATGTGCTTATTCATTTGGCATTACAACATTTTAGTCATATAAGATAGTATAGGGTATATTGGGACTTGTCCCATTGATCGACATACCCTTAGTATGGATTCATTTTATTCTGTTGGTCATGCTTAACTTGACATTGCATTATATTGGGGACATAAGATTGGTGTAAATTTAGTACTGGCCTAGAAATTTTAGAAAAGACTTCATAGCCAATTTATTGGCACAAGCCAAACATTCATTCAAATATAGTTTCATGAGATTCTCATTAGCCAATTTTTCCATCATTATTTAAAAGCAATAATGTAAGCCAATTCCATTCAACTTTTTGGCAAGACATTGTTAGTAATTTTAATGGCATAACCCAAACATTCATTCAACTTATGATTTCATGGAGATCTGTTTAGCCAACCTTATAACATAACTTTAGGCATAACGCTTTCAAACATCTTGGACAGAATCATATTAGCATTTGATGAATATATCATCTTTATAACGTCATATTAATAGAAAGTATGCACAACAGACCGTAACATCTTCATACATAACATTTTCGGACATATCTTTAACATAGTATCATTCTTTTAATTCACATAATAACACTTAGCATCAAACGAGTCCAATTAATAGGTTCATTTAATCATTATTTAATCAAAAATCATACACATTAAGATAAGCCAGCACCACATACCAACAACATGATTTCTAACCTATTCAACATTGAAATCGTAACAAGGATACTAGGGAAAGGAGTTCGACAAGAACGATGGGAAACAATCCTAGTTTTCAAGATCTTTGAATCATTCGAAAGAAAGTTCTCTTGGAGAAAGAAGTCCAGGAGAGAAACCCATATCTTATGTAGAACTTAATCTACGAAGACCACCTTGAACGAATTAATTAAAATCGTAACAAGGATACTTTTGAACCATCCTTGTGATTTTGGTTTTCCCCTTTACATTAATTAATAAAGTTGCTAAATTAATTAATTAAGTAGTCTAGGGTAATTATGAAAGTATCCCTAGGTTATTAGTACCTCAACTAACTCTTTGGACCTTCCTAGGTTAGCTAGGTTGTCTCTTTAACTAGTACAAGGTTAGCGTCAACCCGATTTCGGTCCTAGGTTGTCGGGTTCACTAATGGGTCCATTTAGTTTAGTCGAAGTTTATTTATTTATTTAGGACCTAGTTTGTTAGGAAGTTAGGCCCCACATGGAGTGGTCCCTTGTGCATGTTTTCCCCCCTAACTACCCTAACCGAATTCGGTTAGGGTGGTCCCCTCCTTTGGCAGCTTCTGCACATGTCTTACCCATGGGTTGGTTGTACCTCCCTAACTAACTATTATTTCTTGTTCATTTGAGAATGTTTACTTATTGTCCCAAGGACCCTCACTATGCCCTTGGGCACTGCTTAATTTACATGATCATTTTAAATGGTCATGTGGAATGGTACCTAGGATTGACACTTGGATGCCTCGTATCTAAAGTGCTAAATTGTGAATAAATGTTTTTAGCTTAGGGTGTTCATTGCAAGTGCATTTCTCAAACAAGCTCATTAATGTTAGAAAATTGGATAAAACCCTTTAAGCCAATATTTTTTAATATGCCCAATATTTTGCTTATTTGGGTATTATATAGAAATTGGCTAATACCCCTTAGCTAATTTTCTATATTGTGCCCTATATTTCTCAATATTAGGTATTGGTATGCCTATGTACCCCCAATACACATTCTTAAAGACCTATTGGGATCTTCACTAGATATGTAACTTTTCCAGAATGTTATAAGCTACCGAAGAGTTTGTTGCGATAAATATGGTGTTTTACATATCCATATTGAAGAAGTTCATGGGCGTTCCATCATTGATCATATCAACTAAAGATATTATGATCAAGGATAGCCTATCTTATGAAGAGATTCATGTTCATATTTTAGATCACCAAGTTCGCAAGTTGAAAACTAAAAAGGTAGCATCAGTCAAAGTCCTTTGGAGGAACCAATTTGTTGAATAAGCTACTTGGGAAACTGAGCAGGATATTAAGAAGAGATATCCACATCTCTTCAAATCTGGAGAAGTTCCGAATTAAGGTATAAACCTTTTTTATTAGTATTTAATGATAAGTTGGCATGTTGTTCTTGCATTTGCTTATTGGTTGTTTGAAATGAATGGTTGCATCCTACACCCTTAGCATAGCAAGATTAATCTCATTCGAGGATGAATGTTTTCAAGGGGGGCATATTGTAATAACGCAATTTAAAACTAGAAAGAAGCTACGAATTGGAAATAGTGATTTTTGGAAAGAATTAAAATCGGAAAATTTGTTTAAGTTAAAAATGAGTTTTAGCTCAAATTCAAATGACAATAAATCCTATCTCAGGATGAGTTAGGTGTATTTTCAGATATGGTTGAAAATATCTTGGAGTAACCTTTCCAAAGACACGGAGTTTGGCGATTCTAAGTTCGTATAAGTGAGTTATACCTTTTAGAAGTTGGGGTGTTTGATTAAGGAAAGTCTAATCCAAAAATTGGAAGGGTAATTTAGTCTTTTCCTTACCTAAGTGTTCTAAATTTTTTTTAGGAGTTAATTGGGGTAAAATCAGATTTTACTCATTTTAGAAAAAGTTGAAGTTTCACACTAGGTCTTGGAGAAAAGAGAAAAGAGGAGAAAGGAGAAGACAAATCAAGACTCATCGAGATTAGCTTGTGAATTCCGTTGAGGGTGATCCCTATAAGGTATGTGAGATCACATAGTGTTGGGATATTTAACACACGCGCCAAGCATGATTTAATTCAGCGAATTTAAGTCTTTGAAAGTTCAGAAATAGAGTTCTTTATAAACATTATTGAAGGTTTTCCTTTGAATTCTTGTGGGTTGTGTCGTTGAAATTTCTTGCGATTTGATTCATGTTTCTAGTGTAATTTTATTTTAAATATATCATATATTAAGGGAATAAATTATTCTAAGTGTTTAGGGAAATAATAATTGAAGTTTAGAGGGTTTAGAGTTGAAAAACAAAGAACAAAAGTAGTCAAACACCTGGGGAAAAAGGTGGGGCATGACGTCAACCAGCCCACCCCGAAGCAGTCTTTGAATGTGGGGCTTTGGGGCTATGTACCAGCCAGAACGCCCTTACTTTCCCTCTGAATTTTGAGGGTTGGCACCACGCGCCTCTCAGAGCGACATGGAAGCTAGTTCTCCCCTATCTTTTCGTACTAGTTCCTTAGTAAAGTACCTATATTTTCTAGTTGATTCCAACACTCTAAGGTACATATAAACATCATGAAATAATTTATAAACATGAAATCATGAACCTTGAATCCATAATTCAATTCAATAAAAGTTAAGATCAAGTCAAAAGAAGTTAAAATTCAAGCCTAGAAATTAAGAAGCAAGTCATATAGAAGTTAATAATTTTTTAAAAGTCTTTACAAACATTTTAACTTTGTTTTAAGATTGAAGTTTCAAGTTCAGAAAAGGGTAAAGAGTTGAGTTTATTCCTCAAAAATCTATAAATGAACTAAGTATTCTCAAAGAGTTTATAAATGCTTTCACATTTGAGCAAAAAAGGAAACATTGATTCCTCTAGAGCTTTTAACCTGAGTTTTGAGTAATTATTTCAACTCAAAGAAACAAATTTGTTTTTAATAAATATGATCTAAGCATATTTTGGGAGTAGTATATGTCACGACCCAAATCGGGGACGCGACTGGCACCCACATTTACCCTCCTATGTGAGCGAACCAACCAATCTAACCCTTAACATTTTAATACAATATCAACAGAAAATAGTGCGGAAGACTTAACTCATTAATAAAACAATTCAAAACTACTATTAATATCCCCAAAATCTGGAAGTCATCATCACAAGAACATCTATCTCAATTTACTAATCTAAGAATGTCTAAGAACAAAATATAACTAAAAAGCTAGTCCATGCCGGAAGTTCAAGGCATCAAGACTTGAAGAAGAAGAACAAGAACCATCTCATAATCATAATCATGCAAGCATACAATTTAAGCACATAGACAGGTTTACAAACATCATCAATACATATCATACACTATCAAGAGTTCACTACGATTATCGTACATAAAAACCATAACCCTACCTCCACCGAAGATTTGGAATCAACAAGAAATCTCCCAGCTTTTGTTACTTACTTCTTCCTCTCGATCGATTTCTCCTTCTCTTTCTGTTCTTTCTCTTTTGTTTTATTCAACCCTCTTTCCTTTACCCTAATTACAATATAATTAAGTGTAAAAGAGGACACAATAAAACCCCCTAATTAACTTAAGGTTACTTCTTTTAACCCCTAATAATTAGACTTATAAATGTTAACCCCTCAATTTTATAATTAAGGAAAGAATAGTCAAAACGACCCTTAAAACGTGTGGAGAAATCCTAAACTGTCTGGGACTGCGTGACCTGTGACGGGCCGTCGTGCCTGCGACGGTCCGTCACGGTGGCCGTCGCCTCCTCCAGATTTCAGGTGGTCTGCGACGGCCCGTCACACCTGTGACGGTCCGTCCTGCACCTCCGTCCTGACGGTCAGAAACTCGTTTTCTTGCCCCAAATTCTCAAAGGTTGAAGTGTTTTGCAACGGGACTCACGACGGTTCATCGTGTATGTGACGGCACGTCCTGCAGGTCCGTCACAATTTACAGAGAGTCGATTTTCAGTACCCAATTTCAAAATCTAAGTGCCATGGGACGACACTCCCTCGACGGGCCGTCGTGACCACGACGGTCCGTCGTGACCCTCGTCGTCCCAGCCAGTTTTTCCAGAAATGGACTCTGTTGCTCAAAACGACTAAACAGTCGTTACAATAGATACCATTTACCCATCGTTCGTCCCCGACGATCAAAAGAAGGAAAAACAATGGCGAAAAGAGTACCTGAATCTGTAACAGATGTGGGTATTTTTCTTGCATATCTGGCCTCTATCCTTCTCTCCAATAGCCTCTTCAACCGTCGATTCTTCCATTGCACTTTGATGGATGCAATCTCCCTCGACCTCAGTTTGCAAACTTCTCTATCTAATATAGCAACCGGTTCCTCTTCATAAGTCAAGTTCTCATCCAACAAAACTGAATCCCAACGGATAATGTAGTTTCCATCTCCGTGGTATCTCTTCAACATGATACATGAAAACACCGGATGCACTCCGGACAGCCCTGGGGGCAAGGCTAATTCATAAGCCACCTCCCCTATTCTCTTAAGCACTTCAAATGGTCCAATATACCTTGGACTTAACTTACCTCCTCTTTTTCCAAACCGCATCACCCACCCCTTCATGGGCGAAACCTTCAACAAGACTTGTTCACCTTCCATGAACTCCAAGTCTCTAACCTTCCGGTTTGCATACTCCTTTTGTCTACTTTGAGCCGCCAAAAGCTTTTCTTGAATAGCTTTCACCTTCTCCATAGAATCTCTCAACAGATCAGTCCCCCAAGATCTAACTTCGAAGGCATCAAAACACACCAATGGGAGATCTACACCTCCTCCCATACAATGCTTCAAATGGAGCCATGTCAATACTGGAGTGATAGCTATTATTGTATGAAAACTCTGCCAAAGGTAAAAGCATCCCAATGGCCACCAAACTCTATCACACAGGCGCGAAGCATATCCATCCACAAACTTGAATCGTTCGCTCAGACTGACCATCTGTCTGAGGATGAATGCAGTACTAAGGTCTAACCTAGTACCTAATTCAGCATGCAACGTTCTCCAAAACTTAGAAGTAAACTGCGTACCTCTATCTGATATAATGGAGAGTGGAACTCCATGCAACCGAACGATCTCTGAGATGTAAATCTTGGCTAACTTCTCTGCATTGTAGGTCACCTTGACAGGAATGAAGTGAGCGGACTTAGTTAACCTATCAACAATCACCCAAATGGAGTCATACTTACCCAATGTCTTTGGAAGACCAACCACGAAGTCCATCGCGATTCTCTCCCACTTCCATTCAGGAATGGGCATCCTCTGAAGTGTTCCTCCGGGCCTCTGGTGTTCATACTTTACTTGTTGACAATTTGGACACTTGGCAACAAACTCAACAATATCTCGCTTCATTCTACTCCACCAGAAGTGTTGCTTTAGGTTGCGATACATCTTGGTTGCACCAGGATGTATAGAATATCCGGAACTATGGGCCTCTGTCAGAATAGTGGTGATCAAATCATCGATGCGGGGTACACATACTCTTCCCTTAATCCTCAAAACACCTTCCCCATCGATTATTGCTTCCTTAGCCTCTCCTTGCAACACTTATCTCGAATTCGCCTTAGTTTCTCATCGTCAAACTGTTTCCCCTTAATCTGATCAAGGAAAGAGGATTTTGCCTCTACACAAGCTAACAATCCTCCCTTCTTATTTATTTCTAACCTCATAAGGTCATTAGCCAAAATCTGCACTTCTCTAGCCAATGGGCGTCTAGAAGCTTGCAAATGAGCTAGACTTCCCATGCTTCCGGCCTTTCTACTCAAGGCATCTGCCACAACATTCGCCTTCCCCGGATGATACAAGATAGTGATGTCGTAGTCCTTTAGTAGTTCCATCCATCTCCTCTGTCTCAAGTTCAAGTCTTCTGAGTGAAGACATACTGTAGGCTACGATGGTCCGTATAGACTTCACACTTACCCCATACAAATAGTGTCTCCATTGCTTTAGTGCAAATACTACCGCGGCCAACTCCAAATCATGGGTCTGATAGTTACGTTCATGCACCTTTAATTGCCTCGAAGCATAAGCAATCACATTCTTCTCTTGCATTAGCACTGCACCCAAACCCGAATAGGATGCATCACAATAGACAATAAAGTCCTTACCCTCTACCGGCAAGGTAAGGATAGGGCGGCGGTAGTCAACAAAGTCTTGAGTTTCTGAAAGCTCTCCTCACACTCATCCGACCATACAAATGGAACGTTTTGCTTAGTCAAGTTCGTCAATTGGGAAGCAATAGAAGAGAATCCCTTGACGAATCGGCGGTAGTAGCTAGCTAAACCCACAAAACTCCTTATTTCTGACACGTTTGTAGGTCTTACCCAATTCTTTACCGTCTCAATCTTAGATGGATCTACCATCACTCCATCCTTAGAAACCACGTGCCCCAAGAAGGACACTGAATCTAGCCAAAACTCACACTTGGAGAATTTCGCATAAAGCTTTTTCTTTCTCAACAACTCTAACACCAATTTCAAATGCTCCTCATGTTCTTTCTTACTTTTGGAGTATATCAGTATATCATCAATAAACACAATCACAAAGAGATCCAATATGGCTTGAAAATCCCGTTCATCAAGCTCATGAAGGCAGCAGGGGCATTAGTAAGACCAAACGATTATTACCACAAACTCATAATGCCCATACCTAGTTCGAAAAGCAGTCTTTGGCACATCCGTTGCTCGTATTTTCAATTGGTGATAACCGGACCTCAAGTCAATTTTAGAGAAGACATAAGCACCTTGTAACTGATCGAACAAGTCATCAATGCAAGGAATGGGGTACTTGTTCTTAATAGTTACCTTGTTCAACTGTCGGTAATCTATGCACATTCGGAAACTCCCATCTTTCTTCTTCACAAACAAAACCGGAGCACCCCAAGGAGATGCACTTGGTCTAATGAAGCCTTTGCTCAACAACTCTTGAAGTTGAGCCTTTAATTCTCTTAACTCCGCGGGAGCCATTCTATACGGGGGTATAGAAATGGGGCGAGTACCGGGTTCCAAATCAATGCAGAAGTCTAT
Source organism: Solanum peruvianum (assembly GCA_027705065.1). Taxonomy (NCBI): domain Eukaryota; kingdom Viridiplantae; phylum Streptophyta; class Magnoliopsida; order Solanales; family Solanaceae; genus Solanum; species Solanum peruvianum. Next base: position 24,731,751 of record JAKWJD010001763.1, read on the forward strand.
ATCCCTATCTGGTGGCATACCGGGAAGATCTGCAGGGAACACATCCAAAAACTCACAGACTACCGAAACTGACTCAATCGATGGTACTTGAGTAGTGTCATCCTTAAGATGTGCCAAGAAAGCTAGACAACCCTTACTAACCATCTTCTGAGCACGAATAAAGGAGATGATACGCACCGGATTGGGAGTGTAGTCACCCTCCCATACTAACTGATCTGCCCCAGGCTTGGCTAACGTCACTGTTTTAGCATTACAATCCAAAATCGCAAAGTTTGGGGAAAGCCAAGTCATACCCAGAATTACATCAAAGTCACCCATTTCTAGAATAACCAAATCTACATAAGTGTTGCTCCCCACAAAATTCACCAAACAAGACCTATACACTTTTTCGACTATCACAGACTCACCCACCGGAGTAGAAACACGAATAGGCATGTCAAGTAATTCACAATGTAAATTTAGACCGTTAGCAAATGATGAAGATACATAAGAAAACGTGGAGCCAGGGTCAAATAACACAGATGCCATGCAATCACAAACCAAAAGATTACCTGTGATAACAGCATCAGACGCCTCCGCTTCAGATCTCCCAGGGAAGCATAACAATGGGCCCCATTATTCGTCTGTCCGTTGCCCCTACCATGTTGTGTAGTAGTGGCTCCGTTTTGCCCTTCACCTCTACCGTTTTGGTGACCACCATTACCTCGGCCACCACGCCCTCCAGAATAACGACCTCTACCATTACCACCTCTTCCTCTAGCCATTGGGGGTCTGTAACTCTGGTTTGGACAGTACCTCTTAATGTGCCCAATCTCTCCACACCCATAACATTCTCTGGGTTCACGCGTCGGCCTCTCAGAGAAGTGTTGACCGTTCTGAGGTGGACCCCCAACTACAGTCTGTAGTGAGGACTGTATTGGTCGATTTGAGTGACCTCCGGAGTTCTGTCCTCTAGAATAAGAACCATTATACTCACCTCCCCTTCGGAACCTCTTTGATGTCGATGTCGTGGTGAAGTCATCTGGTTTCACTCCTTCCACCTCAATTACAAAGTCTACCACCTCTTGGAAGGATGTTGCCGTTGCCGCTATCTGTAAGGCTGAAATCCGCAATTCTGACCTCAACCCCTTCACAAAACGGCGGATCCGTTCTTGTGGACTGAAACAAAGTTGGGTGGCATATCTGGATAGTGCGCGAAATTTAGCCTCATACGCGTTTACTGTCATCCTTCCCTGTCAAGACTCAAGAACTCATCCCTCTTCCTATCTCTCAAAGTCCTTGGGATATACTTCTCCATGAACAAACTAGAGAATGATTCCCAAGTCATAGGTGGTGCCTCTGTGTGGTTGACACTCAACATGTGAACGCCACCACATTTTGGCGTTACTTGGAACTGATAACTCACGAACTCGACACCAAACCTCTCTACTATCCCCATCTTGTGTAGTAGCTCATGACAATCAACCAGAAAATCATAAGCATCTTCAGATTCTGCACCCTTGAAGACTGGAGGTTTCAGTTTCAAGAACTTACTAAAAAGTTCATGTTGATCGTTTGTCATAATAGGCCCAGTAGTCAGACGTGGAAATGTGCCTATTCCCAATGGTGCATCCATGCGGGGAGCCATAGTAGCCGCATGTCGTATCTCTCAAACCGGAGGTGTTGGTGCAGAAACCATTGGAGGTGCTTGACCCTGATCGGACAACCCGCTAAGATAAGCAAGTACTTGGTTGATCATCTCTGGGGTAGGTTGGGGTGGCATTTCCTCATTCTGCCCTTGTTCAGTTTCCCCTTCCTCACCCTCTCTAACTACCTCCTCAGTCGGTGGAGGAGTCACCGCCCTAGCATCAGATGGGCTAGGGGCTCGTCCTCTCCCTCTAGAGGACGTCCTCCCACGACCTCTCCCACGGCCTCTTGCCGTTGTTCTTCCTCGAGCCACAGCCCAGTGGCTGGCTCAGTAGTTTCCTGTCTTTCCGTTGTCGCTGCTGGTGCGGTCGTTGCTCTAGTTCTAACCATCTGCGAAATAGAATGAAGATGGTCAGATACCAATTTGTATCACCTAGATACCAATTGGACTCAAGTAGTAGCACGAAAGAAAGAATGAAAGAATGGAATTTTCCTAAAGTCTTATAGCCTCTCAAAGAAAAGTAAAGGCGTCCCCCTACCGTTCTTTAAGACTCTACTAGACCTGTTCTTGTGTGATGAGACCAATGAACCTAATGCTCTGATACCAAGTCTGTCACGACCCAAATCGGGGACGCGACTGGCACCCACATTTACCCTCTTATGTGAGCGAACCAACCAATCTAACCCTTAACATTTTAATACAATATCAACAGAAAATAGTGCGGAAGACTTAACTCATTAATAAAACAATTCAAAACTATTATTAATATCCCCAAAATCTGGAAGTCATCATCACAAGAACATCTATCTCAATTTACTAATCTAAGAATGTCTAAGAACAAAATATAACTAAAAAGCTAGTCCATGCCGGAAGTTCAAGGCATCAAGACTTGAAGAAGAAGACCCAGTCCAAGCTAGACGCATTAGCTCACCCTGAATTTCCGATGGAGTGAAGACTGGCTTGATCTACTGCTGAGTCGAAGTTGACGGAACGTTTGCTGCATTACACAAATAACAAAAGGGAAAACATAAAAGTAGGGGGTCAGTACAACCACACGTACTGAGTAGATATCATCGGCTAACTCAAAATAGGGAACAATATATATCAATAATAATGTAAATCAACTACAATACTCAACATGTAGCCACAGCAATTACTTTATCGTAAACAATTTCCGTCAAGTTCACACATGAGGACTCAAGCCTCAATACCATACTCATTTGGGAATTAAGTTCATTAGATTGAGTATATTCATTATCTTTCAAGATTCATTATCTTTCTTCCTCTTGTGTCGGTACGTGACACTCCGCTCCTCTAATTCTATCCTGGTGTCGGAACGTGACACTCCGATCCTCATATTCATTCTATCCTGGTACCGGAACGTGGCACCCGATCCATATTCTATCCTGGTGTCGGAACGTGACACTCCGATCCTCATATTCATTCTATCCTGGTACCGGAACGTGGCACCCGATCCATATTCTATCCTGGTGTCGGAACGTGACACTCCGATCCTCATATTCATTCTATCCTGGTACCGGAACGTGGCACCCGATCCTCATATTCTATCCTGGTGTCGGAACGTGACACTCCGATCCTCATATTCATTCTATCCTGGTACCGGAACGTGGCACCCGATCCCCTAATTCATCAAGCCTTCTTTTACACTAAGGCATCCTCATTCTCATTATATAATTTATCAAGCCTTCTATCATACTAAGGCATCATCAATCTTATATATATAATATATCAAGCGAATTAGGGTTCTTTCAAGATTTGGGATTCAATAGCTTCATCATGCTTGTTAATTAATCACAATCTCATAATCATAATCATGCAAGCATACAATTTAAGCACATAGACAGGTTTACAACATCATCAATACATATCATACACTATCAAGAGTTCACTACGATTATCGTAACATAAAAACCATAACCTACCTCCACCGAAGAATTTGGAATCACAAGAAATCTCCCAAGCTTTGTTACTTCTTCCTCTCGATCGATTTCTCCTCTCTTTCTGTTCTTTCTCTTTTGTTTTATTCAAACCCTCTTTCCTTTACCCTAATTACAATATAATTAAGTGTAAAAGAGGACAATAAAACCCCCTAATTAACTTAAGGTTACTCTTTTAACCCCTAAGTAATTAGACTTATAAATGTTAACCCTCAATCTTTATAATTAAGGAAAGAATAGTCAAAAACGACCCTTAAAACGTGTGGAGAAATCCTAAACTGTCTGGGACTGCGTGACCTGTGACGGGCCGTCGTGCCTGCGACGGTCCGTCACGGTGGCCGTCGCCTCCTCCTCCCAGATTTCAGGTGGTCTGCGACGGCCCGTCACACCTGTGACGGTCCGTCCTGCACCTCCGTCCTGACGGTCAGAAACTCGTTTTCTTGCACCAAATTCTCAAAAGTTGAAGTGTTTTGCAACGGGACTCACGACGGTTCGTCGTGTATGTGACGGCACGTCCTGCAGGTCCGTCACAATTTACAGAGAGTCGATTTTCAGTACCCAATTTCAAAATTCTAAGTGCCATGGGACGACACTCCCTCGACGGGCCGTCGTGACCACGACGGTCCGTCGTGACCCTCGTCGTCCCAGCCAGTTTTTCCAGAAATGGCCTCTGTTGCTCAAAACGACTAAACAGGTCGTTACAGTATAGAGCACCGATATGCGGATGCGAGCTCATATTTAACTGAAGTCTCCATAAACCATGTAGCCATCATGGGTACTTAAGGTTCATACTTTTTAGATGACTCCTTAAGATACTTATAGCATATACTAGTGGATCCAGTAAGTTAAGCTTTCTATATGACGGCAAAGTATAGGAAAGTTCTGACAGCGTGGGCAAGACGTTATATCACCACTTAAACTCATAGTGGTAGTTGTCGGTTAGAGAATCTCTCGCACAAACTATATTATTTTATTATACAAGTAAAGTTAAGCTTGTTATTGCATTTTTCTTAAATGGACTAAGTTTTTTTCCACTGTTTTACAAACTTTATATATATTACATGTGTTTTATTGCTTTATATTGAGTTAAGTTATTCAAGAGTTGAGTAAATTCAAGGCAATTATTCTTTTCATATTCGTTTCAAGTCTATGTTGTCCTTAGCATTTCAACTCTCGTATTTTTGCATTCAATGTACTAATGTCAGTTGGCCTGCATCATTTTATAATGTAGACGTAGGTAACCAGGATAATCACGCACCACCTTGTTGATCCAATTGAGCACTCCAAAGTCAGTTGGTGAGGCTCCTTACATTCTCGAGAACTCCTTTTTTTTCTTTTGGTTCTTTTCGATAGTTCACTTGTTATGATGATCGGGAGTCCTGTCCCGACATCCATCTCGGTTGTTTTAGAGGCTTCATAGACAGTCAGATGCTAGTTCTTTAGCATTTTCATTATCATTATCTTATGTTAAGACTTGGATTGGCTTAATGGCCAAGTTGAATGTTCTTGTATAACTTTCTAGCTTATTTCATAGACTTGTCTTTGTTGATTAAGTCTTCCTCTAAGTAAGTAAGTCAGGACAAGGGTTCGCTTGGATCCAGTAATAGTTCTCGAGTGTCGATCACGTTCAAGATGTAGGCTCGGGGTTGACTTTTACTCTTAGAATTCTATCAATGGCAATTAAATTAAAACAAATGAAATAATATGTATAATTTGAAAATCACATAAATGGAAAAGGGCCTAAAATATCATTGAACTATTGAAAATGGTACAAAATTACCCTTCATCCACCTATTGGCTCCAAAATGCCCTTTTCATCCACCTATTGGCTCCAAAATACCCTTGTCATCAACTTTTGGGTTCAAAATTGACCACTTCTTTAATTATTTTAAAATTAAACTCTTTAAATATTTTTCAATTTCATTACCTCACTCCGCTCGCCTACAAAAATGTATTTCGTTCGCCTACAAAACCACCTTTCTAGTCGAGCGCACGAGAAGACCAAGAATTGACAATTGGTAACGTAAGTAAATATAGAATACACGTAATCCAACAGAAAGATTTCTTTTTTTTTGAATTGTTCAAATGATTGGCGTTCAACTATTGATTATAATTTAATTTATTAATATAATTTATAAACCAATCCATTACCCATTCATTACTTATTAAACCCCACCCAATTAATAATCCAATTATAATATCAAAATCATCATAAACACTACTAAAGCACGATGAAATTATAGATTCCTGAAAATGACATTCAAATTATTCGAGTCTGAATCGAAGCCCCAATTAAATTTAGGTTGAGCCGCTTATTTAGGAGGACACTTTCAATAGGATTCTCTTTCAAGATTGAATTACAAATTTATGATTAAAGGTAAAGAAGTAGTACATCCTGAATTAATTCATGCACTTTTTTAAAATATAATTTTATAAATATTTATGATTTGTTTTAAAACCTTTAATATATTATTTTGAAAAGGAGTTACATATGAAGTAACATCACATAATTGAGACGTAAGAATAATTAAGATGAACATAGTCAGACTTTTAAGTTTATCAATAATTTTTATTTAGACACTTGAATGTATGATAATTTAATTCTATGGATATTTTTCGCCTCAAATTTTTGAAAACACTCAATTGGCAGTAGCTTTTTTGTTGTTGCATTAATAATGTAATGGATTTATTAATTTGGAGGGGTTTAATTAGTAATGGGTGAGTATTGGATTGATTTATAAATTATATTAATAAGTTCAATTATAACAAATAGTTGAGCACCACGTATTTAAAATAATATTTAAATAGTTTTAATATAAAATCGTTAAATAAGTGGTAAATTTTGAACCAAAATGTGGATGACAAGGGTATTTTGAACCAAAATGTGGATGACAAGGGTATTTTGAACCCAATAGGTGGATGGGAAGGGTATTTTAGAGCAAATAGGTGGATGGAGGGTAAGTTTATATCATTTCCAATACTTTGAGGGTATTTTAGACCCTTTCCGTTACATAAAAATACGAAAAATCACAATAGTTAACAATTAAAAATATATTGAAATTCATATATTAATTTTGATAACTCTCCTAATTTAATTTGTGCAACATAAATTGAAAAAAAAATAACATATATTATTTTAAAATGACGTTAAATAATACTATAAATCACAATAAAATAATAAGTTAAATTATTTATTAAAGGAACATATTAAATTTTGATTGACCTTTTAATTTCCATTTTTGTCCCATAAATTGATATAAAGAAAAAATTTTACATATTCAATATATTTTATTTGATTAATCACGCTTTTAAGTGTTACTTTATTTTTATTACAGTATATGGCATAATTTAGCTTTAATAATATTTGATATAAATCTGTATTAAAGTTGAGTAAAATTGTATATTAGGTGAAGTTCTTAAAATTATATTAAAGTTGTATCAATTAAATATAAGCAATCCATGGTCTGGTAATGGTGATTACAAAAAAAAAAAAAAAAAAGAGGTGAAGCTCTGAAAATTTATACTAAAGTTGTGTTACAATTGTATAAATATAATGATAGTCTTAATAGAATTTGAATTCGATATTATACGTTTTTATAAATTCGATAGTTATTATTTCAATTTAAATATAATACATATCTAACAATGTAAACTAATTTAAATAGTATTGAAATGTTTAAAATTCACATATAATACTTATAATATATTTGTATCAAAAATGTTTTAGTTATCTTCCTCGTGATCACTAGTCGAGGAAGATGGGACAAGGGAATGAAATAAATTTTTTAGATTTTTTTTGTCCATTTGAATTTTCAAGTCAGCAAAAAAATATAGTTTTATGTGATTTTTAAGGTAACGTTATATTTGTTGGGTTTGAGGGATAAAAGTGAGTTAATACACTAACGTTAAGGGTATTTTGGACTCCAAAATCAAATGGAGGATATATTCGATCCATTTCTAGTTCAAGGGTATTTTTTACCCTTCTCTGTAAGTTAAATTAAAAAATACATAAATCAGCAATGTAACAAATCAAAATATTGATATTTTTAATAAGTATTGAAAGTGTGGCTAAGGGATCCTATTAAATGCTTAAATATGAACATTTTGAAAATTTTCCTTTTATTTTTTGCGCTATCTAAATTGTTATGACGTATTTTTCACTTATCCATAGGGAGATCCAATCGTCAAAATCAATAAAAAAGACCATCATGGACCAAGATCCAAATGGATCAATCTTGTTGGGAGGTATTGCCCAAGGCTCTCTATTTTTATATACACTTATCCTTCTTATTTCATTCTACTATAGAACAAATTCTTTCTGCTACGTTTGCACAATTCTCTTTTAAAATATGTTTCCTTGACTACTTTTGTTGAATATTATATTTTTTGTGTTATCTGATTTCCTTGCAAGTTGCATACCTTCTTCCAAATGTATGAATGCAAATACATTATCTTTTGCGCCTTATGCAACAGGTTTTAATAGAACAATCAAGAATACACCTTAGCTAACCTTCAAATATGTTCTTATCATGTAAAAAAAATATACATAACCAACTTAGAAAGTTGATAAATTCTCAACTTTCTAAATTTATTAAATATATTTATGATTTTCTTCGTATATAACTTACTATAATTACGCTTCAAACGTTATAACTCACACTCATCAATCAAGTCACTCAAACAATATCAATATCAAATTATACCCTAGTACTTAACTTAGAAAGTTGATAAATTCTCAACTTTCTAAATTTATTAAATATATTTATGATTTTCTTCGTATACCCTAGTACTTAACTTAGAAAGTTGATAAATTCTCAACTTTCTAAATTTATTAAATATATTTATGATTTTCTTCGTATATAACTTACTATAATTACGCTTCAAACGTTATAACTCACACTCATCAATCAAGTCACTCAAACAATATCAATATCAAATTATACCCTAGTACTTAACTTAGAAAGTTGATAAATTCTCAACTTTCTAAATTTATTAAATATATTTATGATTTTCTTCGTATACCCTAGTACTTAACTTAGAAAGTTGATAAATTCTCAACTTTCTAAATTTATTAAATATATTTATGATTTTCTTCGTATATAACTTACTATAATTACGCTTCAAACGTTATAACTCACACTCATCAATCAAGTCACTCAAACAATATCAATATCAAATTATACCCTAGTAATTTATAATCTTACTCGTATACTAAACATTTATGTGTCAAGCCCGTGCTAGCATGGACACCTTTATCTAGTATTTACATACTCTAGTCTCGTTTAACATTTTTCTTTTAATACCCATTCTTTGGCAAAAACTAATAGATAAATAACTTCATATATTTTTCCTTTTGTTCGGTACAAAAGAAAATATTTCCACAAAATGTTTTTTTCTAGAAAACATTTTTTGAAAAATAAGTGACTTTTTTTTTGTTCAGACATTTGGTTAGTTAATAAAAAGTAATATCCCAATATCGATATAATCTGAACACATACTATGACACCAAATCAAACCCAAAATCTCGCCCAAACACAACTCTATTATGTACCCCCGACTCCATGCTCATCTCTCAGCCTTGACCTAGACCTATGGTTTGGGTCCAACTTCAACCTGACTTCCAAACTTCCAAACCTGAAGCAAAGACACCAAAACCAAACTTCAATCCCGACTTTCAATTCCAACTCAAGACGACTCACAAGCTCGACACTGAACCAAATCACCCTTAACCCAAATCCAGATTGAGAACTGAATAGACGACAGATCCGAGGAGATTCTTGAAATATATTTTCCTTATATCATGAAACAAAATCATTTTCTTTAAATTTGAGAAGAACAATAAATCTACTCAAAATACATTTTTCTGCCTAAACGCACTCACTACAAAAAGGATTCTTTTACAACTGATTTTGTTACAACCAAAAGAAATATATTACAAAAAAATATATTATATCAAAAATACTTCCCTTTAAAACAAACTCACCATTGGGTTGGAATAAAACATTGGAGCCCTATTTTTCTTCACCCAACAATTAATAAACAGCATTTACAGGTAAAATTAACTTACGAGTTGTCTATACTTTACCTCTCTAAACACCAAAATGAAAATAAAAGAGATAGAAACACTTATTTATCAATAAATGAGAAAAAAAAAAAAAAAAAAAGAAGCCACTGCCAATATTTACAAATCATTTGCTTTAAACTTGAAAAATGTACATATTTTCACATCAATCATCTTTACTTGCTGTAACTAATACATCCCCAACAGCCTTTACAGGGTAAAATTAACTTAGAGCTGTATTTACTCTTCCAGCTCTAATATCAAAATGAAGGGAAAGATCAAAGGGTTCTTTTATCAAAGAACAAAGGTAGAAACAATAAAAGACACTGGCTACATTGAAGATCACCCTTATATTTTACAAACAAATACTACGACATTCTTCCTGATGGTTGTACTTCCATAAACAGCCTGCAATGGAAGTTGAAATGTGTAACCACTCCTGGTAACAGAAGAACCTCATCATTCAATAGGTTCAACTTGAACACATAAGTAATATCAACTAGCAATGGAAAAACATATACCTAACTAATGACAAAGGTGATCCTCAGGAATGTCTAGATGCTTCGTCGTGCAATTGAGAAGATCTTACATTAGGTTCTTCCTGTCAACATTATCCAGCAGAATATAGTGGTACCGCACTTAGCTAGACTAATTTTCCCATGTGGAAATGGAGTTCCTGCTTGCAACATTGCTAAACTATTTTTTAGCAATATGAACTACCATTGCTTATTTTGCATGTTTACTACATAATATGCTGTACAGCAACTGCAGTTCGCCATTTTTATTACTTTAACATTCACCTAGGCTTCCCCCCAAATTGAGCAAGGAAAGAAAGCAAGTTAGTATATGCAAAATTCATTAATGTTTTGGCTTGTCAGATATCCCAGTTTCTGGCTTTCTGCATAACACAGTATTAACAAAAACACTTCTAAAGCAGCACATGCATGTGTTCCAAGGCAAAGAAATGAATTACATAACCTGACTAAAAGCTCATACATACAAGTTCCTAGTCAGATAAAAACAATACAAAAGACTCCCTCATCCTTTTAAATGGTTAGATGTACCCTTGCTATTCTCCTGTAACACATACTAAGAAAGCACCTCAATCTATAAACTCCGCATCGTGTCTCTGGGCCTAAAGTTTATGAAGCTCCATGGTTTAACCTATGTCAAGCAATTGTTGTCATAACTACAGGCATCATTAACAACAACAATTTGGGAACACTTCTTATTTATCAAAAATGGCTCATACACCCCTTTTGATCAAAAAATAAAATACAAGGCTCATACAAACTTAACAAAAAAGCTGCAACAGAAACCAATTTTTAATAACCTCTTAATCATATATTCAGGAATCTTAATCGTGGTCTCCAACTCTCCATATCAACATCAACCTCCATCATAGACAACAACTGAGATTATCAAATAAGTGAAAATCCATGTCTCCAAAAGATCCAGGTTCCTTTTTGTTCACAGTTCTTTACACTAGTGTTGCAGTGAAGGATTATAGTCTCTTTTTTGTACCCTGTTTTTTTTTATGTTAATTACAATTATGTTGAATTGTTTGTCCATCAATTTTGTTAAAGTATGGACTGTCATAGACCGGTCTTTATTACTTTCTGTTCGCTGGCTTTCCTTTATGTTAGTACACTGACATTGTATGTCCAATTTTGTTTCAGCAATCTGTATGGTCTTATGGCTAAATTCCACTTTGATGATATAGAACGAATCAAAGTCTTAATAAAGAATAACCTAAATACATGGTCAACATACTGCAAAGTATTCAAACTATGATGACCAGAGAACTTCATAAACGTTTCTCAAAAAGAGGTTCAATATCATAATACAAGATCAACTTCAAGAATATTTTCCATCACTAAAACCTCGTCTTTACAACTAAGCTACATCTGTCAGGTAACCAGTCCCAAGAATGGAGAGTTCGGAACATTAGCAACCTAGCTTGGTGAAATAACCTTGTGCAATAGACAAATTAGCTCAACAAACCTAGGCCAGAGGGAATCAGGAATTCCAATATTAACGAGTAAAGAACCATGAAAATTATGATGCATCGTCGAGGCATGAGAGAACATCACAAAATAAAACTGCAGCGAGTATGAAAAGAGATGCACAACAAAAGAGCCCTATGGTAAAAACAAATTTTACTGTTGTGTGGCAGAAGACAATTGCCAGGAGAAGCTTCTCCCATCCCCCAACACAGAAGTTATGCATTTTATGTTCACAGTTCAAAGGATTATGTATTATGACGAACAAGCTTCAGTTATCTTCACTAACAGATCTCCTTTGACCAGACCCCATTTACATGTCATCTGAACTAGGAAATTTCAGTCTTATTAGTATAAATGTGTCTTTTCATAGTCCCTTTTTTGGTTGGCCATTAAATAATACAAACCCCTTCCCTTCAATCAAGAAAAACAGCAATCTAATATTGATAGTCTGTTAACCGAGAGCCACCAATTATAAATTTTCATAATAATTGTTGTACAGTTGTATTGATATACCAATCTAATGGTTGCTATGGTACATAACTTCGCAGCTCGTACACCGGTCAATTTTAGTAAACATGGAGACACCATAGAAAAACGAAAAACAAAAAACAAGACGCCCTAACTGAACTTCAATGTTAAGACCAAAAAAGCATCTCCAAGCAATGAAAAGGATGTCTCACCAAGTGCTACGCCTCAATCCCAAGCCAGCTGAGGTCAGCTATATGGACCATCACTATGATTTAGTTACACTAGAACCAGTTCCATTCAAATTTTTTAATGTAATTTAGACTTTTCTAGTACCTGCAAGTTCTGTACATATTTTAAAAACTAGAATGGTAAATTGTAAAGCGGAAGTTATATTTTAACGCCAGTTGCTAACTGTATAGTACGTTCATGGATCACAGGTTCTGTCTGTCTCAGCAGTTCTTTTCTTTCTGGATAACTGTGTGCTCTCTGCTTTATGTATCACTGCAGCCCAAAAGTGGCCATAAGAATCCCTCTTACGCGAAGTGTATATTTAGTTAAGAAAAATTAAGTGCACATTCCAGTGCGGCAATGCCCTTTTTACTTAAGATGCTGCACAGCAAACTGTGCACTGTCAGGGACAAACTGATCTTCACATACAGTTTTGCTTTTTTTTTCTTTTTTCAAAAGAGAATGTAGTGTTTTGGCTAGGAAGCAGACAGAAGAACTTCTATACCAATTCTTTATGGAGAAGTTTTCTTCTGTTGACCAACAAAAATTAAGGAATAACAAAAGAAGGTATGATTTGATATGATTCTCATTATTATTTAAGGATCAGGCCTTCACTATCTCCATATCCAATGAAGCATCACAATTAGTTACTATTTCATTCCCGAAGGATGAACGAGCACTAGAAGACAGAGGTAAGATAAGAGCATACATATAAAGGAACTCTCGCATAAGAACTGAAACTAATGCATAGCAACATATAATTAGCAGGAGACTTTCCCTGAACTAGGTTGCATAAGCAAGAAAGTGCAGAATATAGCTACAGATCCACTAGGACTAAGTTGACATAATTGTCCTAATACAGGAAAAATAAGTTTTCAAAACCATGGGCAAAACAACTTAACTGCCACAGAAACTTCCAATCCAAACCATCTTCCAACAACAGGGCGGCAACCTGAAATGACAAAGCTAGGATAAAACCCCCAGAAGAAGAAGAAAGATTGTAAAGCTAATCACCTACATTGCGGTGCAAATGCATGACTGAAGGCTTAGTTACAACCATCAAACACAGCCTTTCACTTCCTATCTACTATCCCAAGCTCAAGTCTTTCTACCACGGCTCTCGAACACTGCCTTTCTAGTCCTCCCTTTCTCTTCAACTGAAGCACGATCACTAAAAGTCCTACAAAATGGTGGCAAAAGGAATTAGATTTTATGCTGTCGAATTTGTTGGTGTTACAAAATCTATCGAACACTCACTTCTGTTTCTTTCGGTTTTGCTCCTTGATAGACCTGACCATATCCATAGCCATATCCTGGTGCTCTCTTGTCTGTGAATGCATATCTAGGCCCTCAACGGTTTCACAATCAACCTTGCAAATGCGGCACCATCCCATACTCGTGGGCTTCCTCTTTCTTGGTCTATCAAAGGAGTCCACGTCACCCTGAGAAGTTGGGAGTTCAAAATAAATTAATAAGAGGATATGCTAATTTTATGCACATTATGTCAATCACGTTATAAAAATGCTATAAAGCTCTATTTCCAAGAAATAACACATTAAAAAGGAAAATGAACAAGATAATTACAGGGTTCATAAGGCAAAACTTACTGCATAAAGTCCGTGATTCGGATACCCCGGAACAGGATACCTGCTCCTGAAGCCAGGCTCCCCAAACTGTGGCATACCAGGTTTGTTGCGTCCAATTGATTCATCAAAACCAGGAATATCTCCAAACCCAGACAACTCCCCCATATAAGCACGGCCAGCGAAGGAACCAAAGCCACCAGGTTTATCAAAACGTAAATGACTTGGTAATTTCGGAGGATCCAAAGACTCATCATGATGCAAATGACTCGGCATGTCTTTTCCAAACAGATCACCACCCTGGACATGTTTGTAAGGACGACCAAAGGTAGTATGCTCACCACCTCTCAAATCCCCAAGACCATCAGTCTCTACTCCATGTGGATGGCCAGGCAAAGCTTGGAACCTACTATTAGAGTATAAGCCGCCAGCTAGATTGGAAGGTAAATTGAAATGTCCTGGCCCTTCAATAAATTGACGGGGCTCTCTGCCACCAGTATCATCAAAACCTGAGTGACTTACAAATCCACGTTGTGGAATATTAAATAACTCCCCATCAGGGTTTCTGGCAGACAAATAATCCAAATGATGCACACCGAATCCAGATCCTCCCCTTTTTCTATCATCGTCATGAGGACCAAGTGGTGCTTCTCTTTCTCCACTATCCTTGAAATGCATCGAACCAGGAGGATGATGTGGAGGCAATAATCTGTTCGGTGGAACCCCTGTACTGGCCTCAAATTTTGATCCAGAATCATATCCTAATCCATGAGGAGGTTTGTCATGTGGCCGTGATCCTGCAACAACAAAGCTCATTATTTAGTGTAACTAATTAGGACATTGATTTTAACTCTTCTTGGCAAATTATTTAGGAAATAATTGAATATTTAAGTCCAACTCACCTTGATCAGAAGGCACCGGTAAAGGAATTAAATGCTCCCCCATAGGCGCCTTCAACCTTTTATCCCTAGCAGATTCCATACTTCTAGGTTGGCCAAATGGAACCTTCTCAAAAGACCCTGAGGAAAATGGGTTTGATTGATTTCCTTCAAAACGATTCACCTTTTGGTTTTGAAACATTTCAGCCTCTGCTGGATTAACCGAGTGTTGTGTTCCACTAGGAATTTCAGCACCACTTAACAGTGCTCTTCCTACTCCCGTAATCCCCTCTGGGAACTCACCTGGTGGAGGAAAATGACCATGCCCCCTAGCAAAGGTTGTAATAGACCCTGGACCAGGGATACCACCAAGGGGGGCACTACTAGGCTGCTTCAAGAATTGTGGACGATGATCAAGAGAATTCAATGGCTGACCAGCCTGAGGTACATTCCCTGAAGGCATCATTGCAGTGAGGGGATATCCAGGGAGTTGGCCATGAGAAGTACTGCCTGCAGGTCGCACTGGTGATATTATCATAGGACCAACGGGCCTTTGCTGAGCAGACGGTCCATATTTCGGCTGTGGCATCCCATGCCCATACTGCTGAAAAACCCCTCCGTCAGTGGTAGCGTCATGCGAATCTCTTCCAGAGTTCAGATTCTTAATCGAACCGTCGGTAGCATCAGAAGATCCATGCTTTTCCAGAGTCTGGTCCAGTTCTTTTGGAACATCATCACAGGCATCTTTGTCTGATTTAACTGTTGCATCAGCTGATTTGGCAGCAGATTTAGGCTTCAAAAAAGTGCCATCTTCCTCTTTCTTGACAGTTCTTTTGTCCATAAGCTCATCTGAATCACCCCTACGGACATCTATATCACTGCTGGCCCTCTGTCTGTACTCATCATCAATTGATTTGGCTGGAAGAGAATTTAGATCCTTCTGAGCATTGTCCTGGGAAGGAACTCCCGCTTCTTTCCTTCCAGCAGTTTTGTCAGGTAACAGATCACCTTTACTTTCTAGGGCTAACCGTTTCTTCTGATCCATCGACTCATGCTCATTGCCCGTGTAGTTCCCATAACTTGGATTTATTTGCGGCTGGCTTAAAGCAGGCTGGACAGGTCTAACCTGGGCTGTAGTATTATATCCACCATGAGCCTGTGAAATCGACTGGACATGATTTTGCATCCCAGGCCTTCCTATATATGCTTGAGATTGTTGAGGTTGTGAGGGAGGTGGTAAGGTGGCATTTTGCTGCGGTTGAATATACCCATGCAAACTTTGAGGCACCACATTAGGAAGACCTTGTGGGCGAAATTGAGACTGCAACGGCTGCTGGTGAGTAAAATGACCTTGCTGGTGAGATTGGCTTGGAAATGGACCAGGAAATGTATGATGATGACTGTACTGTTGAGACATTGGCTGTTGATTAGACTGACCAGGATGTTGCTGAATTGAGTGTCCTGCTTGCTGAGCAATAGGATAAAGTTGAGATTGTGCAGGAACTTGACCTTGTGAAGGTACCAGCCCCGGTTGCTGATTGCCGATTAGACCCAGAGGTGGGCGCATTAAGGGAGGTTGAGGAACCTGACCATGAGTTTGAACCAGAGGCATAGACCCACTAGTAGGATGCGGGTACATTGGAGGTTGCTGTGACATCCCTAAAGCCACTTGCTGCGTAAGCTGGGTTTGTGGATAGGAATGGAAACCTGAAACTGTATTGGCTGTTGAAGGGAGGGTCTGACCCTGTGCATGAGCAGGCTGGCCGACCTGAGGAGGGCGCAATTGGCCATGAGATTGTGGATGATGTTGCACATTTATTTGCGGCTGGAGTTGTGAATGAGGTTGTGCTTGCACAGGAGGATGTGGTTGGGCTTGAGAGGATGGAGGGGGATGAACCTGGGCAGGAGGCTGCTGATACTGTGGCACTTGCACATATTGTTGTGAATGAGGCTGCATTGAATAGGTCTGTGAATATGGCGGAGGCTGAGTAGGTGGATGAGCACGAGAAGCTGGATATATTTGTGATGGAATTTGGGCATGAGGTTGCATAGTAGGTGGGAGCTGCTGTACTGGGTTGACTTGAACCTGGTTTTGATGCTGTTGTGCCAGAGGTTGAACCTGTGGTTGAGTTGGCCCTTTAGGTAGGGCTTGCATTTGAGTATGAGATTGAGGATTAAGTGGCTGCGGCTGGGGCTGCGGCTGGAGCTGGGGCTGCGGCTGGGCTGGGGTCTGGGGTTGTGCTGGTGGCTGCATGTAAATGTGAGGTTGTTGCTGATATTGTTGGAGGGGCTGTTGCTGATAAGGATAGTATTGTTGATAAGTTTGATGTTGATAAGGCTCATATCCAGCATATTGCTGATAATACTGCTGATACCACTGCTCTGAAGTAGGCACACCAGCTGAAGCAGTAGCAAGAGCCTGAGAGCTGGCATTTGTTTGCTGATTGGGATCTTGTCCAGGAAGCAGAGAAGCAGTTGTGGTTTGAGGGTTTGGTGTCTGTGATGCCGGAGTTCCTGAATGAGCCTTAGTTTTATTCAAGTCGGTACCAGCAGCAGTGGTGGCTGCACCAGAGCTAGGATTATCCTGGGCACCATGAGTTGCCTGTTGTGCAGGATATACACCCTGGATAGAACATAAACTAAGAAACCATCCACAACAAGAAAGATGAGTATTGCATACGTATGAAAAGTACTCACAGGGCAACTCAGGGCATGCTCATGCACTTGTCGATGCACAATCTGGACTCCACATCTATTGCATACAACTGGGGAGTCCCCAAAGGAACAGCCAGAACAATGGGAAGTGCAATCAGAGAAGGAACCTTCCCATGTGCATCCACTTCTGTGATAGAGACAACGCACTTTAACTCTGCCTATGCTTTCAGCAAGTTTCTTGTCCGACTCGATAAGGGCCTGGGAGGATAAGTAAATGCAACATTCAAAAATATCATGAGTAGCAAAAGCATCAGCAGTTATCTAAAGGACAATTTACTACAGGGAGCTCACTTTAGAGTCTGCTTCAGTCACCAAGTATCCATCATAAGGACAGGCTCGGCTCCCATTGGCAACATGTGCCAGACAAGGTTTGCAGTAGAGATGAGTGCACTGTGATTGGACGGCTTCATTAGGAAATATGAGTGTGCGACAAACAGGACAGAAATACTCTCCAGGATAGGTATGGATGTCAATTATGCATTCAATATCAAAACCCATATCAACTCAGGAGTAAGAAAGTTTTCCACAACACATCAATGCAATTATGCTTCTGGTAGATGAAAGCTGCTCTTGATGTGCAAACTGCAAAGTTCACCAAAATAACTACAATTAGAAACGCGAAAAATAAATGAAATTCACATTCAGGTAACAAAGACAACAATTAAGGAAAAAGTCAAAACTTAAAAAGCCACAAATGCACCCACTTATGTGCAATGCTCTAACACTTGTATATGCTGAATACAAGTTCAGAATGATTTTTAAAACAAGAAAGAAAGTAAAGCAGAACTAGGTCTTGCAAAGATGTGATTATTAAAACAATAAGGGGTCATTTGGTTGGAAACAAGTCACCCCAAGATAACTTATCGCAGCATGTATATGGGACAGCTTATTCCATCACTATGATATAAATGGTGGAATAAGTTATCACAAATCTGGTAACCAAAAAACATAAAAAAAAAATTATCACATCACTATCATTTTTAATTCCTCACAGCAAACAAGCCCTAAAGGTCTTTGGTTAATATTTCCAGTAATAGAAAAGGAAACGTATACACAAACAAGCAAAGCTTGAAGAAAATTACAGTAATGCAAATTCCAAATTATTCAATAAACCTTGACCTTGTTTTTTTTTTTTTTGAACTATACAACTACACCGCACTCACTTATCAATGCAACCAAATTTATTCTCAATCTATCCTACAAGATTTACACTCCTCAACACCAATTTTGAATTGGGAATAATAGCAACAGTGACATAAACACAAAAGTTAACAAATAAAGATTGAATTCGAGCACAAATAGCCAACACCATCATAAGCTAATAAAATCGATTTCAAAACTTGAAAAGAATTCTTTTTCCCCACTCAAACTAACACAAACTTTGAGCTAGTTAATCCTTTGAACTACACACTAATTTATTCTCCATTTATCATGTAAGAAATTACAATCTTCAACATCAGTTTTGAATTGGGCATAAAAAGTGTGCACAGTGAGAGAAACACAAAAGTTGACAAATAAGCATTGAATCATTCACTAAAAGTGGGAGGAGGGGCAGAATTCGAGCACATCAAGATTAATAGAGTTCAGACAAAAGTTATCATAAACCCAAGGGCCGCTCAACCCTAAGCCAAGGGCGTCCAAAGAACCCAAAAAAGAAACCCTAAATTCAGTTCACTCAAACGAAAACATACCTGTACAAAAAAAAAATCGACCAAGCGGCAAGATTAAATGAAGAACCAAAAGAAACCCTAAATTCAGTTCACTCTAATATGAAAACATACCTGTACAAAAAAGAAACAAAATCGACAAGAAGCAAGATTAAACGAAGAACCAAAAGAAACCCTAAATTCAGTTCACTCTAATACGAAAACATACATATACAAAAAAAAAAATCGACCAAGAGGTAAGATTAAACGAAGAACCTAAAATAAACCCTAAATCAGTTCATTCGAATACAAAAACATACCTGTACAGACATAGAAGTAAATTATAGCAAGAGGTAAAGATTAAACGAAAAACCAAATGAAGATGAAGGAGATACATACATCAAAAAGAGAACCAGATCTGATGAAGACGGTGTAAAATGTTTTTTTTAACTTGTGAGAAGCACCAGCACACTTAAAAACCTAAGTAGAATATAAAATAAAAATATTATGTATTTATAGGGCTAATCTCAAACTATTATGGACATACTTTTAAAATTTTATCATTTGTTTAATTATTATAATTAATTCAATTCTTTGAAATAAATATGTTTTATTAAAAATTTCAAGCTCAAATGAATTAGATTATTAAATATTTAACTTTAAAAAATTTTATCTTAACTTTGAATATATTTAGTTATAATATTGAGAGATTATCTACTTAGTGTTGGTGCGATCATTCATCGTTCAAAATAAATATTCAAACACGTATCAAAAAATTATAGGGTTTATCAAAGATCGCTCGATAGTAAAAGTGAATTGACGAACTGTAACTTGTGAGGAAAGCAGTAAACTGGTTATATCTAGTGCGATGGCATTTATATAAATATATAAGCAGAAATAGGAATTTTTCGTTCAGGCTATAAACAGCTGCACCAGGGGTGGATTTATTAATTTAACCCTAAATCATATCGTCAAAGCCTAGAAGATATTTTGTGTCCAAATTAGAGTACTAGCATTACTTTTTTTGTTATTTCAAATAACATATTTTTAGTTCTAATTAATTTGAATTTGTATTAAAAATTTAATGCATGTTACCTCACTAGTACAAATAGTAACAGCTCCACTCATCATGTGATAGGATAAATAATTTGTTAGACAATTTGTAATATATAAAGACCTTAAACTGAATAAATACATTTATTTGTGAAAGAGTATGATTATTCTAAAATGTCATATTTGAAGTTTAGCATAAGAAAAATTTGAGAGTATAACAATAAATGTTGTATTCTAAAGGGAATTGCTTGTATTTTCTTCAATTTGTATACATACAATATTTCTTTATGGAAAGTTAATTTTTTTCATGCTCAAGTCATTCCTTTTTTATTGGTTTTTTCTATTTTTCTAACAACCTTAAACATATCGATGTTATGAAGAAGATATGGCATATACAAACAATATTTATATAATTTAAAAGCACTTAATTAATGATAATTCTGTCAATCACAAACTGTCACAGAATAGAAATACTTTAATTCTACGATTTCAAAAATTTTGTAATAACAAGTTTTGTGAAGTTAACATTGATTGACTTTTACTGCAATGATAAACAATAAATTAAGAAGGTAAATGAAATATTTGAATTATTTATCGTCAATCTAGCATTAATTGTGAATTATTATGCAAAAGAAAATTCTCAGTTATTGTCTATTGGAGTAAAGAGTTGTAAGACATTAAATTTTTTGACCTTAATACGAATTTACGTGTAAATAATGGTACAAAATTGTATAGTGAAATATGATAGGGGTGATCATATAAACAAGAAAGAGAATTGACGATTGTTATGGTTGTCTAATGAAAATTTCATATCTCAATGTCAGTTATTTTTCATTTCATTTATTTTCTGATGGGTTAAAAGTTAGAGAATTATTATGTTCCTCTCGTTGAGAATGAGAAAGAAAGATGCAAGAGGAATGACAATGTTTCGCTAATTATGATGTACTAACAATTTCATAGCTACTCTTTTTATTCAATTGATCTGGTTTCATTTTAAAGTGATATTTTGTAAGAAAAAAACTATTATAAAAACTTTACGATAAATTAATCATTACCATGTCAGCAACATGACCACAATTTTAAATAATTAAAATAATTACATCAAATAAATCAAGAAGAAAGTACAACTTTTTGTTTATAAATGTGTGAAATTTATTTTTATAAATATTGGGGTAGATGACTATAAAGGTCCTTCTAGTCATTTTATAAATTTGATGTGTTTTTTTGTTTTGATCTTTTCATAGTTTTGATATGTGATTATAACTTGTAGAGATTGATACTACAAATCTCTGGGGTGTTCGAAATTAGCAATTTGGATCATTGATTGGGTTCTTGAGTTTTGAGAAAATTAAATTTGATCGTGATCAATTTTCAATCAAGATGATCTTGAATCAGTGTTCTGATATTTCCAATAGGTCTTAACCGTGTTTTTTTTTAAATTTATATATTCAATTTATTTTCAAAAGATCCCAAACAGATCATAGAGATATACTTGAAGTTTTAATTATTTTAGACAATTAGTTAAATTGATAATTAATGAACCAAGTTCATAACTCATTTAATATCTTTATGCCATGTGATTCATATAGAAAGATAAATTTAAGTGAGAAGGATTTAACATGTTAGTAAAACAATGAATTTAAAAGCTCCAAACAAAGAGCAGCTGGGACGAAAGTGATAACATTAACTAAAGTTCAAAGAGGAGATTTTCGATTTTATCTTGACGTTAGATATGTGAGATATTACATTTATACAAGTATTTTACAAATAATAATATGTGGCTAAATAAATGTCAAATAAGATCATTTATTATAGGTGAAATTATTTTTTATACTACTAAAATTTGTGTGAATTAATCAAGTAATCACGACATAATGATAATATGATGAAGATATAATTATTGAAAAATAATGAGAAAATAGGTGGTTTGGTTGTTCATTTTTATGTATTAGGTAGTTTTGCAGGTGTTGTTTTGTATTAGTGTATGATTTATCTCGATCGTTATTATTAGATCAATGGTGAAAGAAATCGGATCAGATTTTTTTTTGGATAGTTACATAAATTTTTTAGGCTAAACTAGTTCTAGATGGAGTATAGATTAGGTAAAGTATATGTATATTCAGAAACAAATGAGATGAAATGTCTAGGATTGAATAATATTTCTATTAGCCAAGACGCTAAGGAACTCATAGGGCTGCTAAAAATTAATTTTGAGTGAGTAAATCTTTCGAATTAAATTTTAGCATGAAGGGTTGGTTTGGGACGTCAAGGGAAGAAGGCATGTTAAGAAATGAACTTTTAGAAATTTATGAGTCTAACTAAAGTTCATGCAATCCACTATAGAGGGTGATAAATCGTTATAGTGGGAGTGTGTAGGCGTTATGGCGGGATGATCCGCTAGAGCGTGGTAAGTTAGAATTTTATGTAGAAAAAATCTCAATACCTCCTATTTTATGCTTCCTCATCCTTGGATTTGAGATGAGAGAATTAGGAAAGTATTCACTCAATTTTCCATCAAATTCATCGGTTAATGTAAGTTCATTACTCTCTTATCTTGTAAGGTAATTCTTAAACTTTAGAATCTAGAATATTACGTTTGGGAGAGGGTTTTGACTTGATTTAGTGTTGAAAAGAATCTTGGTTTTGTTAGAAGGATCAAGAATTGGCGTGGGTGTAGAATTTTGTTATAATCTAGAAATAATTAGGTCACTTTTCATTGATTGTTGTGCGTGTTTTAGACCAAAGAATAATCCAAGATATTGAACAAGCAGAAATCTAGGGTTCTTTAGAGTTTTCAAGTGACTTGATTTTCATTTAGGTGATGGTCATATATTTTTCAACTCATATATGTACGTATGTCAAGTGATTTATTGTATCACTTGTACAATGGATGATGTGAAATACAAAGGGAAGCGTATGAAATGATACCGTGTTAATAATATCTTGCAATGAAGTTATTTACTTCACTTATGGTTTCAAGTATTTTTGTTCATTGTGATCGTGATTGTGCATGTTTTTGTGATTGTTGGTTGACTCGAATAACATATTTAGTATGATTACTAACACTAGTTGGCTCAAATATTGTGACGATACACTAACAGTCTTTGTGTGGTCCTATATAAGGATCATGTATATGCATTTGTGATCATGTGAGACATGTTTCATGCATGATCTGATCCAGGATATTGTGATTGGGAGTCTTGTGTTCATGATCATTGTTATATGTGTTAACATGTATTTACTATTGATTATATGTTTACATTTTTAATTTAGAACCGGTTATGTGATCATACTAGTATATTTTGATTATGCAGTGATATTTCACTTGCTCTTTTCTTGTTAAGTACATTTGTTAAGTACATAGCATCGTCCAACGACTGATACGAGATCTTAGATAAAGGATGCTTGACTTCGAATCGAAGGTGAGCTACTCTTTCAGGTTGCTATAGGTTCCTCTATATCTTCTTGTCTATCTTTAGGTTCCTCTACATCTTCTTGTCCATCTTTTCAGGCAAAGATGTTGGACTATTAGTTCATGTTTTCTTTTTTTTTTTGGGATTGCATCTCCATTTTGACTAAATAGAGTTTTATTACTACGACTTTCTATTTCTAGGGGTTATTTTTCCATTATTGTTTTGACTTCTTATTGAGTTTATGGAAACTCAATCAATTAGTTGTTATTGAACTATGATCCTACTATGTTACCTTATGACTTGACTTTAGAAAATAGTTTTGAGTTAAAATTTAGATTGGTAATTGGTTCTCCACAAGAGGATTAAAGTGAGTGTCACTCATGCTGGTTTGGACCCGTCACACCTCTTTTTTCACAAAACTGATTATGCAATGACGTGACAACTCTTTTAGAATTTTGAAAGAGAAGAGTCATCACCTAACTATTTAAAGGCACGTTAGATCACCATTCTAAACTAATTAATACTTAATTAAATTAAAATGTCACCGAAATTAGTGATTGGATAAGGGTTCTAAATTACCTCAAAGGAAAGGTGTTAAGTACCTTTCGAGGTCCATAAATGTGTGTCCCTGTCGAATCTCATATAAAATTATATGGGTTGTTAAAATATGAAAATAAGTTTAGTTTATTGTAATTAATTGTAGACAAACTAAGTTATGAGGGTATGAAAAAAATTTAATGCAAACAAATAAAAAAATGACATATAAGTAATAATAGATTAGCAAGAAGATAGAATTTCACAATTGATATATGAAAGAACAAATTTTAGTTAACAATACTACCCCAAATAATACATACAACAATATATAAGGAAAAACTAAAAAAAAAGGAAAAAATAAACTTAAACTAAATTATCCTTCACGGATTAGCGATTGACTTATTAATCGGGAGATAAATCATAGTTGTCATTTTCTGCTCGGGTCAACTTACATTATTTCGGAAAGGCCTAAATATCCCTACCCACCTAAGTTCATTTGTTATTAAGAGCCTAAAAGCGAACTAAAAGAAATAAACTCCAATGTCCTAAAAGGTGCCTAACGGCAACTTAATGTCTAAGAGGCATTGAACTTACTAATATGATAAGTTTTAGATTAAAAAAGAATCTTAGGTTGTGTAATTAAACACTAAACGTCAAACATAACAAATAGGTCAAATAATTAGTAATTTAATGTCTCATTTTAACCTCTAATTTAGTTATTGGCGTGCCTGAAAACACATATACATTGTGAAGGCATAACAAGGTGTGTGCATACACAATTAGACATATAAGTCGTAAAGCAAGACTTGATTGACATAGAAGCCAAACGTCATTATTAGACATACGAGGACATTTTAATTACTAAACTAGTTGTAATAAAAGAACGACATTATGACAATTTTAGTCACTATGCTAGCTTTCATTAGCAATTAATATTATATGCATGATATGTGTATGGATTAATATGCTGAAAATTGTGTAATAAAGGTCTATAAATATGAAATCTAATTAATTAGCATGCTGTGATTATTACATAAAACTTGCATACATGGTTTCTTTTTTTCCATTAAAGTACACATTGGGCCAATTTATTTGAAATAAAACATTTGTACAAAAGACAATCCAAAGTGACATACCTCAAATTAATGAAGCAAAATAATATAAAAAGAAATACAAAATAGGAAAGAGAATGAAACCAAAGAAATCACAGAGTCCCATATCTTTTACTTCTCTTCTTCCAAACTATTCCAAAAAAATGAAAGTGAAATTCAACCTTCAAACTTGGAAACAAAAGATACATAGCTGAAAGGGCTTCTAAGTCAACAATTAATTCTTGTTTTTCACGATTCGACCTCCACATTCGGATGTGAGAAAAATCAAATGAAGTGAATCTTTGTGTTTGGAAAGACCAAATCTGAGAGGGTAAAGGTTGGATAATTTCACATTCGACATTTTCTAAGTCTCAAAAATATCATAAAATTTATTTCAAAAAATACTTCTTCAACTTCACCATATGATTTTCGGCCACCAATACGGAGATTCAAACCACCTTCCATTGTTTTGCTACTTTTAAACGATTTTAAGTTAGACAATTTCCTAATATTTTTATTTTTCTCAGAAGGTTAGCTCACAAAGAACTAATACCAGAGAGTAAATGTAAACATCGGGTATATTTCCAAACTTGGATGCAGGTTAGTAGATTTCTCCCGTAAAAAATTGATATTTTTTGTTTGAGTGTGATCTTGTATCTCAAATTTATATACTCTACTACTCAATATATGTGTATTGTCTCCTGTTTATTTTACCATCAAATTTTTATTTTGACATTTTGTCAAGCGTAGATTTGGTATTTAATTTTTATCTATGCTTATTAAAGTTCTATCTTTATTCGAAACCTCTAATATAGAATCATAGGTAGTAATGCTTTGTGTATCTGCAAAACAAAAAATGATTAGTAAATATAGACATAGTTTTTATATAAATAAAAATGCCAAAATATTTATTAAGTCCTAAATATGATATCTAACTCAAATAGCATGATGAAAAGTATTTAATAAAGGCCTATGAGTAGCATACCTAAGGATACAAGCATGATAAATAGTATATACATGATTTCGATATGACATACCATGCTAATTGTAACATCCCGCATGCTAGAACTATCAAATTACAGATTCAAGGTGTTGTAGGGGGCACTCACGGGCACAATCCATGGACCGTAGGAGGACCCACGGTCCGTTCTGCGAGTCCGTGGCGCACCACCTGCGACCCTACCCAGAAACTCCAGGAAAATTATTCTAATTGTTGACCCACGGCCGAACCCACAGATCGTAAGTTAGGTCACAGATCTAGTCCGTGTCTGTGGATTAGACCCTTTGTTTCTAGCCCCCAATCAGAACGGACCATCAGTCGATCGATGGTCCGCCGGTCTTGTCCGTCAGTGACCCCAACACAGTTAAGTCATGGGTCTTTTAGTCTCTTCCTTATGTGATAGACCCCTAAACTACGTCATTTAATCCCTAAACTATATAATCTTGGCCAGTTTTGGCCTAGTTAACAAACTAGAACTTACCTCAATCCGATCTTTCACTAAAACTTAGAAAATTAGAGCATAAAGAAAAAAAAGTCAAGAACCCTAGTTCAAGAATGCGACAAGGTTCCATCAGTTTCAACCCCAAAATTGAAAGATTTCTCTATGGAATTCGTCACCAGGTATGTGAGATTTCACTAGTTGTTCCTTTCACCCATTAGGTCCCTAGATTTCAGTCAGATTCTTGATTCCCTTCAGATTATCTAGACCTAGGGTTTCTAAATTTTTCGTAGAGTATTATAAATTTGTTACTTTAATGTTCCTAATCAGGTTATCATGTCGTAGTATCATTTTTATCCAAATTCATACATAAACTTAGAATCCTATCTATGTAGTTCTTTTAATTCATGAATTACACATGCTAGGTCAGATATTTCAAATATGCCTCAGATTTGAATGTTTCATGATCAACATATTAATGTTGCATTCTCAATTAGCATGTAAGTTTTGATCTATCTAGTATTACAAAACTTCAATCATAAATTGTTAATTACTTAATCAACTGGGAGAAGCATAATACTGAGTGGACTTGTCAGTCACCCTCAAGTCCCAAAACTATGTGCACCGTCGATTGTAAGTCCCCCCGTGGACATCATTTTAGTGATAACGCCAACATGCATCTATACCTTTGGTCGGGTATATTGGATCCTCTCGATGAGGCGTATACATCAGACTCCATATTAAAGTCATGTTGTTTTATGTTGGTTATTAGTAACTCCCACAATGCAGTCAGATTCTATAGCATCTACCATGTTATCAGTATAGCTTAATATTCAGTCTCATCATGTTATAAACTTGGTCATTGCTTTAGTTTTGTCACGCCACGAGTTACCCCCAAGACGCGGACATGGAACCTAGGATCACAAGTGATCCCAAGCTAACCCTGTTGGCATAATCATGAGCATACTAAAGTTAATAAAGTGAATGCAGAAACTAAATCATAATTTTAAACTGAAATAAATGGAGAATACCCATATTCTATAACTGAGATAAATAAAATCAATGGGTTTAATACAAAGAAGTTATTAACTCAATACTAAGCTGAAACTAACTATGTCAAAACAAGCCTCTAATTGGACTAGAAATACTGGGACAAGCCCCAACTAAATCTAGCAAAACTAAAACTAAATGACTAAATACTGAAAAGAAACTCATGACTCTTGTCCTCGTAGAATGAGGACTCACCACTGAATCTTCTGAATTTGAAATTGGAAATTGATCTATGCGTGATCTGGATGCTGAGAACCTGAAGCTACATCACGAGAAGATGTAGCGCACATATGCGTTAGTACTTGAAAGGTACTGAGCATGTAGGATAGAGTAAAGCTAAAATAAAACATAACTGAACAAGCACAAAAACAAGTATAATAATCTGAACATGATATGCTGATTTCTGAGCTAATTGGATGCAATGACCAATTTATAACATGTTGAAACTGAATAATGAATATACTGATAAATGGTCAATGCAGAGAGTCTGTCTGAACATTGGGAGCTACTAATAACTGATAATAAAACCACATGAGCAAAATGTGGAGTCCGATGTATACGCCCCATCGAGAGGACCCAATATACCCTGCCAAAGGTGTAAAGGCATGCTGGCGTGGTCACTAAACTGATTGCCCACAGAGGAGACTTACAACCTACTTGGCTAGTAGTTCTGGGACTAATTGGGTACGGTGAACCCTAGTCCAACTCAGTGTTATGTTACTCCCATGAATTATGTAATTAACTGATTATGACTGAGTTTTCTCTAAATACTGGATAGGTCAAAACTGAACATGCAAACTGGGAATGCAACAATTAATCTGGTAACTATGCATTTATAACTGAGGCATGTATATCTGAAGTAACTGAAATATCTAACCTAGTATGTGTAATTCAATAACTAAAGAAATACATAGCTAGGATTCAAAAATTCATGCGATAATTTGAGTAATAACTTGATAATCTGATTTGGAACATGTATTTAATAGGTTCATGAAGTTCTATCAAAGTTATACAAACCCTAGGTTTAATCATGACAAGAGAATCAAGAATCTGACTGAAAACTAGGGACCTAATGGGCGAAAGGAATGCACTAGTGAAATCCCACATACCTGGTGATGAAATCCACGAAAAATACTTAAGTTTCGGGGCTAGAACTGCTGGAACTTGTGGAGTTCTTGAACTAGGGTTCTTAAGCTTTTTCTCCTCCCTTGATTCTAATTTTCTAAGTTTTGATTTAATGATTTGACTTAGATATGTTTTAATTATGTTTCTACGCTTAAACTGACTAAAATATGATGATTTAAGGTCAAAACGACGTAACTTACGGTTTGAACAAAGTGGGAAAGGTCCTAAACAAAGTGGGAAAGGTCCAAAAGACCCCTGGGAAAGTTTCTGTCGGACCAATTGATGGCCAAGACTGACGGTCCGTCGATTGACCGACGCCCCATGGGTTGGTCCGTCGATTGGGCCTATTCGGCAAGACTTAACAAAAATGGACATAACTTTTTACTCGGAGGTCTGATTTTAGCAAGGTCGGTGTCTATGGAAATATAATTCAATTATCTATCTGTGGATAGGTCATGGGACACCTCATTCTTTTTGTGCTAAGACTTATGACCATTTGAATTTGATCCAACTGCATTTCCACTTAACTGTCTGCTAATTTCCCACCTACGGTCAGACCTACGGACCATAGGTCCACCTACGGACCGTGCTAGTCATTCGTATCTCTTGTGAGAGAGTGGTTGAAAGGAGACTTGATCGAGATCATGGACTATGGACCGTAGTTTGATCTACGAACCGTAAGTCCATCCGTCGACTAATACTTAACCAATTTTTCTGGGCTGAGATTTTTGGGAGTTTCTGATCCCATCGATGGTTGTGTAGGACAAACCGTGGATCAGGCTATGGTCCGTTGATGATCTCATCTGTTGCACCTGCAAATTTTCTGAAAAACTGATTTTTTTGTTTGTTTTAGCTACGGGGTGTTACATTATCTCCCCCTTGGGAACATTCGTCCTCAAATAAAGACTAAACTAGCTGAAATAGAGGAAGAGAGCTGAAAACCCCACTACTAAACACTGAAAACTGAGTTTCTGACTGAATTGAGTTCCGAGAACATGCAAATACGCTGAAAATGCAAGTATTTATAAGACTAAATTCACGCATGAATGACTGGAAAACTGAAGAGGAACTATTACCTTTAGCTCGAGTGGAATCGGAAGGAAAGAGGTGAGGATACTTGGCTTTCATGGCTGCTTCTGCTTCCCAAGTAGACCCCTCTATAGACTGACTCCTCCACAAAACCTTGACTGAAGCGACTTTTTTTATTTCTCAACCTTCTATCCTGACGGTCAAGAATCTCGACTGGTACATCCTCATAAGAAAGACTATCTTTCACCGCCACAGTCTCTAATGCACTACAGAGGTGGATCACCCACACACTTCTTCAAGAGTGAGATGTGGAAGACCGAATGCACTGTTGCTAATTCTGCTGGCAACTCTAACTCATATGCCACCTTGCAAACCCTTTTCAAGATCTTGTAAGGGCCTACATATCTAGGACTGAGGTTCCCTGTCTTTCCAAATATCATCACCCCTTTCATAGGTGAGACTTTCAGAAAAACCTAATCATTAACTTTGAAATCTACTTCCCTTCTCCTTACATATGCATAAGATATGGTGACTTTGGGCTGTCTTAAATCTATCTCTAATGAGTTGCACTTTCTCCATAGCATAAAGGACTGAATCTGGCGCTTTCAAATCTACTTCACCTACTTCAAACCAACCAACAGGAGATCTACATCTACGCCCATATAAAGCCTCATAAGGGGCCATCTGAATGCTGGAATGGTAGCTATTATTGTAGGCCAAATCAATAAGAGGAAAGTGATCACCGCAACTATCCTTGAAATCGATCACACAAGATCTCAACATATCCTCTAAGGCCTGAATGGTACGCTCTGCCTTCCCATCCACCTGTGGATGAAATGTTGTACTAAGGTTAACTTGAGTACCAAGACCTTTATGAAATGACTTCCAAAAATGACGGGTAAACTGAGGACCTCTATCTGAGATGATAGACAAAGGAACCCCATGCAACCTCACAATTTCATTAATGTAAAGCTTTTCATAGTCCTCTGCCAAATCTGTAGTCTTGACCGCCAAAAAACAAGAAGACTTAGTCATCTTATCAAATATCACCCAAATTGATTCAAGCTGTCTGCGAGTATGACGTAACCCTGTAATGAAATCCATATTGATCACATCCCACTTCCAAGTAGGAATATCGATCTCTTGAGTAATATCTGGATGAATCACAATAGATCACATAACCATCTGAACCCTCTGGTAGAGTCAAGATAGGAGCTATAGTCAATCTAGTTTTCAATTCTGCAAAGCTTTTCTCACAATCATTTGACCGTTGGAACTTGACCATCTTTTGAGTCAACCTAGTCAATGGTGAGGCTATGGATGAAAATCCTTCCACAAACCTTCAATAATAACCTGCTAGACCTAAGAAACTTCTAATATCTGTAGCAGAGGTAGGTCTGGGCCATTGTTTCACTGCTTCTATCTTTTGTGAATCTACTCCGCTCCCTTTGCTAGATACAATGTGACCAAAGAAAGTAACAGATTGCAACCAAAACTCATATGTGCTAAACTTAGTGAATAACTAGCGATCTTTGAGAGTCTGCAGAACAACTCTCAAATGACTTGCATGTTCTTCCTCACTCGTAGAATAAATGAGGATATCATCAATCCAGACGATAACGAACAAGTCCAAATATTGTTTGAACACTGTTCATCAAATCTATAAAAGCTGCAGGAGCATTGGTTAGTCCAAACGACATAACTACAAATTCATAATGACCATACCGAGTTTTAAAGGCTGTTTTCACAATGTCACTATCTCTGACTCTAAGCTGATGATAACCCGATCTGAGGTCTATCTTTGATAAATGGCTAGCACCATGAAGTTGGTCAAACAAGTCATCAATCCTAGGGATTGGATACTTATTCTTGATTTTGACCTTGTTCAATTATTTATATTCAATGCACATTCTGAGAGAACCATCTTTCTTTCTTACAAACAATACTGGTGCACCCCATGGTGAAATACTAGGTGTGATGAAGCCCTTATCTAGAAGGTCTTTGAAATACTCTTTCAATTCTTTAAGCTCTTTTGGAGCCATTCTGTAAGGAAGAATAGAAATAGGTTGCGTATCTAGAAGGAGATTAATTCCAAAGTTGATTTTCCTTTTGGGAGGGATTCCGGGAAGATCTTTTGGAAATACTTCTGGAAATTCACAGACTAATAGAAATGACACAAGAGTTGGGGTTTCAAGGCTAGAATCCTTAATCTGAACTAGATGATAGAGATAACCCTTAGATATAATCTTTCAGGACTTAAGGTAAGAAATAAATTGACCCATAGGCGCTAAGCTACTTCCCTTCCATTCTAAGATTAGTTCATCTGGAAACTGAAAACGAACGATCCTAGTTCTTTAATCAACTAAGGCATAACATGAGTGTAACCAATCAATGACAAGGATGACATCAAAGTCTACCATTTCTAACTCTACTAGATCTACCGAGGTGACTTTCTGAGAGATTATGACAATGTAGTTTCTGTATACGCGTCTAGCTATAGAGAGTTGCTGGATTGACATTGAATCGGACTGCTATGTAAGGAGTTACAAAAGAAAGAGTAGTCCGTAGATATAACAATGCATAAACATCAAGGTCAAAGACACGTAACGTACCAGTGACTACATTAGGAGAACCTTCCTGATCCTGGCGAGCCTAAAGATCATACAACCTATTCTGGTGCTGACCGCCACCTATACTAGATGAATTACCCTGTTGAGTTGGGCGACTTGCTGGTGCTGCTGAAGTTGTAGACTGAGACCTACCATTACCACCTCCTTGACATTGTGTAGAAGGACAATCCCTCAAGCTGTGACAAGACTGACCGCACCCAAAACATCCTCTTTTCCTGCAAGACACTCGCCCGGATGGTTCTTACCACACTTAGGGCAAGTGGGGTAAGTCTCGGTGCTTGAAACACTTTCCTAAGATTTAGATCCTGGTGCTTTACCCTTCTGGTCATACCTGTTCTTGGAGGATGGAAAAGTAGCTGATGAAGAGGCTGGAGCCGAAAACTTTTGCTGACCTTGCGAGCGATTTCCACCACCCGATTTCTGGTGAGAATAGTCGTAGTTCCCAGTCCTAGCCTTCTTATTTTCCTTAGCATGTTCCCTAAGCTTATCACCCTCAACCTACTGAGCATGAGTCATAAGTCTAGAGATGTTCATATCTCCATGTAACATCTCATTTCTGCACTCAGCTTTCACTAAATCTAACACTCCATACAAAAACTTATTTAGCTGAGCCTTGGAGTCAATAACTATGTGAGGAGCATATCTGGAGAGTTGGTTAAACTTGAGTCCATACTCTTGGACTGTCATGTTACCCTGCCTTAAGTTCATGAATTCCAGAGCCTTTGCCTCTCTCAACTCTATTGGGAAAAACCTGTCGAGAAAAGTCTCACTAAAGCAATCCCAAGTGATAGGAGCTGCATCAGCACCCTATTCTCCTTCCACTTAGTGTACCATATTTGAGCAACACCCTTCAACTGGTATGATGCTAACTCAACTCGATCATTCCCAGTGACTTGTATTACCTTAAAGATCTTCTTGATCTCATCCAAGAAATTCTGAGGATCCTTAATAGCTTGCGATCCTAAGAACTCAGGAGGATTCATCCTAACAAAGTCACGAACCCTTGCTTCCACTGATCCACCATTTTCATTCACATGAGCATGAAACCGATTGTTCTAATTAGTCATACTCTGATCCAACATCTGTCTGTCATTTTTGAACTCAGTATTAGAGACTTCCTGATCTGGGGCTGGAGGAGTTGCGTTTGCATTTCTGGCATTCGTATTCCTAGTATTAGCTCTACGAGGAGGCATGATTTGTAACATAAAACGTCAAGTTAGAATGGAATAAGATCATACCTCACGCATGATAACAATACTAAGAAAGTGAAGTTTTTCCTAAAGCACTTCATACCCTCCCTCTCATTAGATGTGGTGCACTTCATACCCACTTGATACCCACGAAAAAGACTCTACTTAGTGCGGCCTTTTATACATCCTAGGACACTTAAACCTAGTCCTCTGATACCAAGTTTTGTCACGCTCTGAGCTACCCCCGACATGCGGACATGGAACCTAGGACCACAAGGTATCCCAATCTAACTCTGCTGGCATTATCATGAGCATACTAAATATATTAAACTGAATGCGGGAACTAAATCATAATTTTAAACTTAAATAAATGGGGAATACCCATATTCTATAACTGAGATAAATGAAATCAATGAGTTTAATACAAAGAAGTTATTAACTCAATACTAAGTTGAAACTAACTATGTCTGAAACAAGTCTCTAAGTGGACTAGAAATACTGGGACAAGCCCTAGCTAAATCTAGCAAAACTAAAACTAATTGACTAAATACTGAAAAGAAATTGATGACTCTTGTCCTCGGAGAATGAGGACTCGCCACTGAATCTTCTGAACTGGAGATCAGAAATTGATCTATGCGTGATCTGGATGTTGAGAACCTGAAGGTACATCACGAGAAATGTAGCGCACGCATGCGTCAGTACTTGAAAGGTACTGAGCATGTAGAATAGAGTAAACCTAAAGTAAAACATAACTGAACAAGCACAAAAGCAAGTACAATAATCTGAACATGATATGCTGATTTCTGAGCTAATTGGATGCAATGGCCAATTTATAACATGCTGAAACTGAATAATGAATATACTGATAAATGGTCAATGCAGAAAGTCTGACTGAACTGTGGGATCTACTAATAACCGATAATAAAACCACACGAGCTAAATGTGGAGTCGGATGTATATGCCTAATCGGGAGGACCCAATTTACCATGCCAAAAGTATAAAGGCATGCTGGCATGATCACTAAACTGATTGCCCATAAAGGGGACTTACAATCTACTTGGCTTGTAGTTCTGGGACTAATTGGGTACGCTGAACCCTAGTCCAACTCAGTGTTATGCTACCCCCATGAATTATGTAATTAACTGATTATGACCGAGTTTTTTGTAAGTACTGGATATCTTAAAACTGAACATGCAAACTGGGAATGCAACAATTAATCTGGTAATTATGCATTTATAACTGAGGCATGTATATCTGAAGTAACTGAAATATCTAACCTAGCATGTGTAATTCAAGAACTAAAGAAATACATAGCTAGGGTTCTGAAATTAATGCGATAATCAGAGTAGTAACATGATAATCTGATTTGGAACATGTATTTAATAGGTCCATGAAGTTCTATCAAAGTTTTAGAATCCCTAGGTTTAATCATGACAAGAGAATAAAAAATCTAACTAAAAACTAGGGAACCAGTTGGTGAATGAAACCCACTAGTGAAATCCCACATGCCTGGTGATGAAATCCATGAAAAAATACTTATGTTTTGGGCTGGAACTGATGGAACTTGTGGCGTTCTTTAACTAGGGTTCTTGAGTTTTTTCTCCTCTCTTGCTTCTAGTTTTCTATGTTTTGATTTAATGATTTGGCTTAGATTTGTTTTAATTATGTTTCTAGGCTTAAACTGACTAAAATATGATGATTTAGTGTCAAAACGACGTAACTTAGGGTTTAAACAAAGTGGGAAAGGTACAAAAGACCCCTGGGAAAGTTGCTATCAAACCAATAGACAGCTAGGACTGACGGTCTCTCGATTGACCGACATCCCGTTTGTTGGTCCTGTTCGACAGGACGTTTACTAAAATGGGCATAAATTTTTACTCGAAGGTTTGATTTTAGCAAGGTTGGTGGCTATGAAAATCTAATTCAATTATCTATCTGTGGATAGGTCATGACACACCTAATTCATTTTGTGATAAGACTTATGGCCATTTGAAGTTGACCCAACTGCATTTCCATTTAACTGTCTGCTAATTTCTCACCTACGGACCGTAGGTCCACCTACGGATTGTTCTGGTCATCCACAACTCTTGTAATAGAGTGAGTGAAGGGAGTCTTGATCGACAGTCATGAACTACGTATTTTAGTCTGACCAATGGACCATAAGTCGGTCCGTCGACCAACATTTAACCAATTTTCCTTGGTTGAGATTTTTGGGAGTTTCTGATCCCATCGACAGTTGTGCAGGACGGACCATGGATCAGGCTATGTTCCATTGATGGTCTCGTTTGTTGCACCTACATATTTTCTGAAAAACTGATTTTTTTCTGTTTTAGCTATGGGATGTTACAAGTTTGGCCATGTTTAGTATTTCCAGTATCCTTATCATGTTTATATTATATCATTGTTGCATTGCATGTTCAGTTATGTTATCATACAACTTTACTCTATCCTGAAATGCTCATTACCTTTCAAATATTAACACATACTCTGTGCTACATCTTATCATCATGTAGGTTCTGATTCTCAATAGTTAGACAACGCATAGATCGGTTCCCGATCTTCAATTCAACATCAGAGTGGTGAGTCCTTATCCTTAGATGACTAGTGACATGATTATGTTTCTCTCTTTTAGATTTAACTTTAGTTTCAGTTTTGCTAGATCTAGTTGGGGCATGTCCCAACATTTCTAGTCACTAGAGGCTACATTTCTGACATATTTTGTTCCAACTTTAGTGTTAGAGTTTGACTTTTCATTTGTATTCAAACTCTTAGTTTTCATATATTCAAATATAGTATATGGGGTTTCCCCGTCATTTCAGATTATTCACATGATTTGTCTTACGCACAATATTTTATTTAGATTGCTTTAGTATGATATTGACATGTAGTATGGTTAGCTTAGGGTCAACCCTAAAGTAAGCGGTGTTGTCGACCTCTCGGAGGTCTTGGACAAACCTCTTAGCATTCATTTATCGCATTGTCTTAACATTAACAGAAAATTTAGAAAATTTTCACAGATAACACAAGACTAATAAGCCATTCCATTTTAAACCATAAGTACATAGTTAAGATACTAAGTATCTTGTTTCAATCTTAGACACGACATTAATAGAATAGGGACACGATTCTTAGTAACATAAAAGAATATTCTATAATATTACATGAACTTAATTTAAACTCTTCACATGAAGGCCCTTGAATCATTAAGGACACAATTGAACTTGGGAATATCTATCCAAGCTCTTCATTCTAGGAAAGATCCTCTAGCCATCACCACCTACACTTTGTGTAAAGAGATGAAGAAGAATGGTATTAGTACAAGAATGCACTAAGTATGATAACCATGCAAAAACATTATTTAAAGATGACATTTAGTTAAAAGCCATGCATCATGTCATTTAGAGAAATTTCATGAACATTTGATATAATACTCATCATATAGTTCAGATATATCATATAAACATGGATTACAATTCACAACAACACATAAAGCCATATATTACATTAAAGACATATTCAATATCTTCATTACATTACATTACATTTCCTTTTACCTTATCCTCCACCTAAATCAACCCTTTAGTAATACTTAGTGTAATGCATGAGTAGTGTACCATTCCACTATTCATACCAAAGTATCACCTTAAGGTCACGAAGGCGAACATTCATACAACTTTCATCAATTCAAGCATATACATTTATAAAGAAATAGCATATCATGAAACAAAACCTTCACATAAGAACCATCACCTAAGACAACCCCAAGTCATACTAGTGCAATGTATAAGTAGCACCCTATAATACTATTCACACTAAGTGTTCCCATGAAGTCACCCTAGACTAGACACATGGCATTCAACAAATACAACACGTGTATTTAACCTTAGACATAAGACCAACATACTTCATAGACCTCATATAAGAACTCATTCATTTATCATATCATAGTAATAATCCATTTAGTCTTTATTGCACATCTCAAGACAACATACAAGTCAATACTACCAATATCACCAAAATGAAACAATAGTCAATGTTGCACATTTAGAGTTCTTTTCATCCATACATCATAAGACCTTACTCATAATCCCAATCTAAGTCTATTGTTCCAATGTATATGTGAAACCCCATAACCTCATACATACCAAGTAAACCAACAAGGAGATCCAAACATTTCCTTTACTTCATACAACATCATGACAAGTATAGTTAACAATATGCATACTAAGTAAGACCATCATCATGCATATCAAATAGACTAAATTATGCATCTCATTATAACAAGTAGGTTAACACCATAATGTCATGCATAAGATATAAATATATAGATACATATAGAACTCTCCCTAAAATTCCCTTGAAGATCTACTTATGCAATGTATAGGTAATTCCCATTCCCTTACCCGCTCTAAGAAACATCTCTTAGGTAGTCCTAGTTAGTGTTCATATTATATTACCTCCATTATTCATTTTACATTGGTAAACTTCACCCTAACCGACATTAGACCATGTGAGCTAAATATGGAATTCGATGTCAACCCGTCACATCAAAAGGAGGGCATCCTATTTTCAAACTTAGGACATATACATGATAATAGAATTTAGGTGGATCCACTTTCTAGGTTCTTATGGGAGCATATAGTTAAGGAACTAGGAGGTTGTTACTAGAAACCCTCTTTATGCTAATTCGCATTTGTGTTTCCACCTCATGAGAACATCGGGTGAACCTCCCTTCCTTTGTGAAGGAACACCTCTCATTGTCAAGTTCACTCGGTGCTAAGCTAACATCCCTTTTTTAAAAGCCTTTAAGTCTCTATTAACCATTTGTTCATAAGATAGGCTTTATAGGATTAACCCCTTATATGCATGTACATGGCTCATAGGTTATATGTTGAGAATGTCTTTTCATCAAAACCAACATCATGTGAGAATGTTATTTCACATAATTATAACATAGTCTAGTTTAGAGTATAACCAAGGAAACCATCCAAGAGACTATCATTCACTATATTATAGTTAACACCTTCATTCATACATTCATGTGTGTGTATGTGTACATATATGAGAAAGCCTTTCACAAAAACACCTTTAGACAACACATGTTCATACTTCATTATTCATATACTTTTCATGCATAAAGAGAGATAAAGGTTCATTTGATAACTATCCTTCAATTAACACCATAAACATATAATACTCATAGTTATGCATGGAGTGTGTACATAGTGTGTAAGGACCCTCAAAATGAATTAAGGTGCGTAGAGCCTCGCATGTGTCTAAGAAGGTTTAAAATATTATAATTTAATTGTTTTACAATATGCATGTTTAATTTGAAATCATTTGGAGGTTAAACGTCCAAGAACGTCCGATGACGTCTGAAAGTTAGCCTTGAGATGTGCATGTGTGTCTTGACATGTTTGATTTGGTTGAAACTTATGTGGAAGGTCACTAACATGTTAATGAGTGTATTATGTTGAAAACGTCTGGTTACAACTCCCCTACGGCCCTGTTAAAAGGCCCTAAATGAGGACCCCAAACATTGCCCAGTCAGTGTCAAACGATGCCCAAGAACGACGACCAGTAGCCATAGTGACGCCCCATCGATGGGGAGGTTTCCTTCCATACTTAGCTTGAGGAAAGCTCAAGCCAATTGAAAACCCTCATACTCAAACGACAGTTGCCAGTACGGCCCGTCGATAGGTCTATTGGGAGTCGATCGAAGGCGTCGATGCAGCCTGCAACATGCTGCCAGATGCACTGTTTCATTAAGGGGTGAATGGAAAATTCACCTTATGTCCTAACCTGACCCTAGGCATTTAATTTAGTTTGAAGCTCAAGAAAAACTTGGATCTTGGATTCCCATGGGTTCTTCATGAAGATTTCGTGATCTTTCATCCTTAGTCAACCTTTCTTCGAAGGAGTTCCTTCGAATGGTTTCAATGAAAGTTCATTGCCACATCAAGAAAGTACCACCTAGACATAATCGTCGTCCTCGTCCTTGCAGAGGACTAAGACTAGCCTCTTAGCATTCATCATAACATTCATAGGTTGAAATTGCACATTTTCATATACACTACTTCATGAGGTTTACTTTGACGGGATGTCTCATATTAAACCATCTAATCGGAGTCAACCATATGTCACAATCCCTTACACAAATGTAGAAATGCCACATAGGGATTACAACAATATCTTGAAACAACATGAATGAAATGATCATCTTTAAACTATAAAAATGTAACATAGGTAGATTGATAAAAAGACATCATCCTCGGAATATGAGGACATACCCACTTGGAGAATGATTCCAAGCCTTCTTTCAAAAGTCGTCACAAACTCTTCAACGATCGAAATCTAAAATATTAAGGAAAAATGGAGAAATGGGGTTAGCACATCACTTGTACTAAGTATGGAATCATATGCACATATAACATAGAAATCATGCTAAAAGGGACATTTCATTAAAGCATGCTAATTAACTTTGAAAATACATTATCCACATTCAAGAATCAACACAAGTCAACAAGCATGTTTATCACAACGCCAACAATACCAAGTTTAGTCAAGTCAATTTGCATATCAACATAATTGAGCACATAATCAAGACAATTCTATCATCAAGTTATAATATCAACAATATATAAGGGTTCATAATATCATAATTAAAGCAATACTATTACTCATGATCCCCCCATTAATACCACTAGTGCAATGAATAAGTAAGGCCACATAACCTCAATCAACCAAATAAACTCAATAAGAACTATAAACAATCCCCAACTTTTCTTTCTATATCATCAAGAGTAGACATCATCATACTTTCAGCAATAGAGACCAACCACATGTTCAAAAGTGAAACCAATATCACACAATGTCATTAATAGGTAAGATCAACACATACTTATCATTTACATTTATAAACACATAAGAACATCCTTCTAAGACTTCCTCGAGGCTAGCTAGTGCAATGTATAGGTAGAGTCCCATACCCCTATAATCAACACAATAATGAAGTCATTGAATCACTAGTTCATAGCCTAGGGTTAGGGATTTGGGTCAAATTCACAATCTACTTCATAACCTAGGTTAATTCATTAATAAATAGAATAATTAAATCATAATACATCATAATATAATCATAATCATCTAAATAAATATAAACAAAGCAATTTAGAAGATCAAATTTGTATTAGAAGAAAACCCATTTGAAACTCATCTCTTTGAAATCAATTTGGAGGAACCCTTTGGAGAAATAAATCCTACATCTTGTTAATTGATGAAGAATGAAGGAGAAAATCACCCTTCATGCTGCCCTTAGAACTTGACCTAGCCTTCAATGGAGTTCTTCTATTTAGGAGAGATAAAGAAGAAAGAAGGAAGAACAAATGGGTTTTTTGGAAATATGAGGGTTGGGTTTAGTTTAATTAGGTTTGGGGTCTTTATAGAAGTTACTAACTAACTTAATTAGACCCACTTAAACCCTTAATAATTAAATAACCACCTAATTAATTAAATGAATTAACTTAAAACATGGCAGCAAAATTGTGACCCTAACCTACGAGACCCCGACCTACGGGCCATAGGTCAGTCGACGGACCTTGGGACCAATCGTCCTGCAGGTCCATCATTTTGGTCAAAGATTTGACAATTTAACTCTTTTAAAAATGTATAAGTGTCCATCGATGGTGGTAATCGACGCCCTGTCGGTTGGACCATGCCATGTAGCTTGCCATCTGTCGATGTCTATAGTCATTAGACAACTTTTAGCCAAAAGCAAGGGTCTTCCTCAAAGACCCTTTGGTTGGTTCTTAGAAAGTAGTACCCAAACTTTAAACCGTAAACCAACTTTAATACGTATTATACACCTTACTACCAAATTCTATCAAATTCTGACTCCTAAAACCTAGTCATATAGACTAAGGCACACTAGCACTTCTTGAACTGGTTTTCGAACGTCATGGACGTTTGTTGACGCTTTGATTCTAGAAATTTCTAAATGAATTATATACATTATATTTTACCTTAAAATAGTGTTAAAATTCTTATACTCTCATGTTAGGATCTAGATTAAGCTTTAGACTTCCAGAGTATTACAAATCAATCCTATCTTTCAATCTAGCCATGAGTTCCTTCTCACAACGTTTTCAAAAGAATGCTTATGTAAAATTGATTATAAGATACTGTTTTTCATGTTGAATTAAACCAATTTCATGATAAACCCATGATCCCTCCCAAATCTCGACTTAGCCTATAATGTAGTATATTGTGATATTGATGCTAGATTGGTTGTTATGAAATTCAATAATGATAAATTGATTTAGATACTGCCTATGATGTAAATTTATGATGAATTATGTATAGTTGATACAATGTGGATCAAGGTGTAAAGATTTGGTAAGTTTGATCTGTGTTACTCTACTTTCTATAGATTACTAATGTTGTGTATTCAATGTGACCTTGATTCTATAGTAATTGAAGCATGATTTCGTTTATGTTAAGATACTTTTAGCTAATGCCCTATACTTGAATTGTTGATGAAATATTAGTATTGATCAATGATGATCAAAGGTTGATGAATTGGTAAGATAGCCCTATTCCTCTACTTTTCTATAGAATTGCTAGTTGAATTGGGCTTTAATGGCATTGTGGTACGGTCCACTTATGGTGGCGGTGTTTAATTCTTGTCAATGTATATACGATGTGATCATGTCCTTGAAGGAAATTGTATTTTGAATGAGTAGTGGTGATGATCACCCATTGTGAAACATATACCTAGTATTTCATTCTAGTTATGATCTAGCTTGTATTGCTAATATTGTAAGCATGTGAATGACTATTTTAGGGTAGGTTTAGGTGCTGCAATTAATGAGTTATAATGGTTAATGACCCCTTACCTATGTACCCCTACATGAAGGTGTGATTAGCTAATGTTAGGAGTCTTGGATGCAATGTGAAGTTGTCTTGTCTCCTATGCTAGTATGTCATGTGTGGTCTATGATTGAAGGTGCATTATGGTCTTAAGAGGGTGGATGCCTTGATATGTTTTTGATAGCCATTATGTGATCATTTTCACCAATGTACACACACTTACACCTCATGCATGCTTACAAGTAGCATAGGATTATGGTGTCTAATGAAATGGTATTCTCATATGCACTTGTGTCTACTACTATGCATGTAGAGTATATGTACATGAAGTATGTTATGTATCCTTTAACTAGGATGAATTGATAGGTTACTAGTATGGACAAGGGTTTGGGACTTGTCTATGCATTGCACATGTGTGCCTTGATAGGTTAGTTCCTAGGTTTGTGATTTATGTACATGAATATGAATGCATGAGTATGTTATGATTATGATTTATATGTCATGTTGTCAAGTATATGATATAATAAAGTATGAATATGCATAATGTCTAAACGTGTTTTTATGAAAGGATTGCTCATATAGTTACATTCATAAACTTATGCATGAATGAAATGAAGTATGAACATGTGTGGTCTGAAGGTGTGTATGTTTTCATATGTATACATACATATGAAAACATGTCCATTATGCATGTATGATGATCTAGTCAATAGAGGGGCTCTTTAAAGGTGTTCTCAAGAGTATCCTAAACTAGATGGTGCTTGAATGCTACGTCCATGTGAAAGGTTTTCTCACATGATATAGGTTGATGAAAGGACTCTCTCATCTATGACCTATGATCTAAGCATATGAGGGCTTTACTCTTCTAAAGTATATGTTTTATAAAGTAATAATAATAAAGGATTTTAAATAAAGGGAACTGAGATTAACACCGAGTGAACTTGAAGTTGAGGGGTGTCCCTTCCCAATGTGGGAGAGGTGGATAACTATAATGCCTCAATAGGAATAAAGAGGGTTTCCATAGATGCCTCCAAGTTCCATAAACTATGTTTGCCCCATAGGATCTAGCAAGTGATATCACCTAATATGCTATCATGATGTTAATGTTCTACTTTGGCAAGGTAGAGCACCTTCCCTTGGTATAAGACTCTACAACACCAAATTCCATGTTTAGCACCCATGGTC
This sequence comes from Solanum peruvianum, assembly GCA_027705065.1. Lineage (NCBI taxonomy): Eukaryota > Viridiplantae > Streptophyta > Magnoliopsida > Solanales > Solanaceae > Solanum > Solanum peruvianum. Next base: position 24,775,531 of record JAKWJD010001763.1, read on the forward strand.
TTAGTGTTGGTTAATGATATAGTTTTCCTAAAGTAAAATGGACAATGGAAGTAAAGTAAGGACCTTAACTAGCATAACCTAAGGGAAGTTGCTTAGTGTAGGTGAGGGTATGAGACTTTACCTATGCATTGCACAAGTAACTCTTGAAGGGAGTTCTAGGAAGGTGTTCTAATGTATATAACTATGTTTATGTTCCTTATGCATGACATTGCAGTGTTCTCTACTTGTTGTGATGGTATACATGATATGAGTCTATATGAGTGGTCTTACCTTATATGCATTATGTGGGACTTATTGACTATATGATGAAGTCTTACTTGGAATGTATGGAGTTGCCTTTATTTAACTTATTAATGTATGAAGTAAATGATAAGCTTGCAGTCTCTTGATGTGTTTACTAAGTATGTCTGAGTTTATGGGACTTCACATGTACATTGTACTAGTAGGCATAGAATGGGATTATGAGTAAGGTCTTATGATGATTAAGTTATGTGAAGTCTAAATATTCTATCAATTGACTAATGCATGTTATGATGATATTGGTAAGTCTTGACTTGTATGTGGTTTTGTAATGAGTTCTTCTATGTGGTCCATAATGTATGTTGGGTCAAAGTGTGAAGTATATGTCTTATTATATGAAATGGTTCTATGAATGTATAAATTGATTAATGAAGGTTGTATGTATGACTACCTAGTGGCTTTAAGGGGATGCTTGAGTGTGGATAGTGTAATGGGACATTATATTTAAATTGCACCAAGTATCACTAGAGGGTTACTTGGGAAGTAAAGGAATTAAGAAGAAAAAAAGTTTAATGTACAAAGGAAATAAGCTTACTGTAAAAGGAAATGAGCTTACTTTAAAGTGATGCAAATGTGCCTAAAATGCAATATAAGACTCATGTAATGTTATGACTATTGTATATGCCTAAATTAAGTATGTGAATGGTATAATGCTTATTGTATCAAGTTTTATGAAGTTTTCACAAAAGGCATGATGCATGATTTCAAAGTAAAAAGTCCTCTTTTAAATGCATGTTTTTGCATGGTTGCCATACTTAGTGAATTCTTGTACTAACACCATTCTTCTTTACCTTTTTACACAAAGTGTAGGTTATGTATGCTTAAGGGATGTCTTTAAGGTGAAGGGCCTGATATATGTTTCCCAAGCTCAAGGAAAGGAATCTTCAAGTTCAAGGATTTGCTATGTCATGTTTATGTTAAAGTCATGTAATAGTTTATTTATGTTTTATGTTGTAAGGGCCGTGTCCCTAAGTTATTCTAATGATGTTGAGTCTAAGATGGCAAAGAGACTTAGAGTCTAACTATGTACTTATGTTATTTTATATATAATGGAAGTGATGTTCTAGCATATGATGTGCTATGAAACTTTTAAATTTTCCGCTAAATTTACCTATGACAATGCGATGAATGATGACTATGGGCTTGTATAAGACATCCGAGAGGTCAAGTACGCTATGTTACTTCCTGGGGGTGCTCCCTGGTCGTGACATAGTGGTCTCATTCTAACATAATAGAAACGCCATTGTTATTGAGAAAACGACCCTTCAAAGGATTACAACACACATACAATATCCATCAAGTCATGAACAACTCGCACATAGAACATTTAGAGAATATAGACCACTCACCCATATTTCATCATAGAAGACAAGAGCACATCCAACATTGAATAGACAAATCCTAACATACATGGGATCACACATTCATATAGGGTTACATAGGTAGGGGTCATTCTAAAATAGTACTTATCACAATCAAGCATGTTTACCATACCTTACCCTAACACCACCATTCACATTGTACTTCACCCTGTCAATACACCTTAATCATGATACTAGCATTGAAGACTACATCTTACATATATTTCTCTCAAGTCCATGATCACAACATGTATAGATAGATAAGAATGTAAGAATGTAAACACCGCCACCATAAGTGGACCAAACCATAAAATATCAATTCCAATACTATTGGTAAACTTATCGATTCTCCAAGCCATGATCATCATAGATCAATCCTCAAAAAATCATAATCAATAGGCATAGATAGCAGTAGCATTCAACAATACATCACAATCTAAGCATAATTCCATTAACATCTAATCAAGATCACAAAACTCACATTATAGACTAAATTGAGAGTTTAGAGAATTCATGGTTATTAAAGGAATTACATTGAAAATCACATTAAAACATTGATTAAGCATCAATTTATCGTTACAATGACTTTGAAAACCATTTGATATTGAACCCATGTTTAGATTGGAAATTGGAAAATTTGATCATAGAATATATTTGGAAAATCTTCGATAGAAATCCTTGGATTAAAGGTTGTCAAAGTATCAAGAGTTACCATACATTAATAGAAGAAAAGCCCACGAAATTTGGAGAAGAAAGCACTTGAAAATCCATCTTCTTGCTTGAGCTTGAGATTGACCTCTAATGGAGTTTTGAGAGAATATATTTAAGGAGGGAAGGGTTTAGTTTTGAAGAATGAATTCTAATTCTAATTTTATGTGTTTTAACACATTTAATATACCCTAAAATGGTAAACTAACCGTACCACAAATACCCAAAACACCCCTACCCTTAATTGGACTTTTAGAAATGTCCAACTTGACTTATAAATGACCTGACCGATTTTGGACATGGCTTCGCATCGCGGAGGCACTTCACAATCTTGGTTCTAGAATTTAATTTGAGGAACAGAGGTTCGTGACAAGACCACGTCCCAAGGCGACATTTTCCCTTTAAGTGTAAGCTGCGGGACGCCCAGGAAGTCCAAAAAAGCTTTTTGTCTCTCAAATTTCTTGAGCAACGTTTGGGTGTTCCTCAAGGACCCTTAGGGTGGTCCTCGAGGAGTCGTACCCGATCGTTTTGAACCTATACATGTTTATTAAGACACTAGGGTCACCTTCACTATTTTTAGACTCCAAACAACACATAAAAACAAGACAAACATAAAAGGACACATTAACATGTAAAAGAATATTTTCTGGATGTCTTGGTCGTCCCTTGATGTTTGAATTCCAAACTCTTTAAACAAAATTACAAGCTATTTCCAATGGTAACACCCCTAAAATGAACTAGGTTGAACTAGAGATTCACATGTGTCTCATGAGTTAATTATGTGTTAAAAGGATTAATAATGATGTTTTGAGGCTGTGTCTAAAGTTTGGTGATGTTTGGAGGTCAAACGTCCAATAACGTCTCTGACGTTTGAAAGATGTGCTTTGAAAAGTGCATGTGTGTCTTAGTATGTTTTGGCATGTTTTATGTCTTTGTTTTGGTTGAAATTGATGACAGAAGTTCCTAAGACCTAGATGAACACGTATAGGGGATTGACATCCGGGTACGACTCAACCTAGGACCCACAAGGGCCCTAGAAGAAAACCCCCAACGTGTAGGCAGAAATTGCCAAGTTCATTGTCCCATTGACTCCCTTCACCAAAGGACCGTAAACCTGTTCATGGACCGTTGTTTGGGGGAATAGATCCACCTTAGTGGTGGGATATTAACCCCTCAAACCAACCTCTGTTGCCAACGACGCCCTAGCAGGATGGGTCGTCGACCAAACGATGCCCAGAAGCTAGGGGACGTCATTTGGCACCTGTAAAAGTTGTCCAAAATTTTGCCTAGCTTGGGGTGTTTTTGTAAATTCAGCCCAAGTCATTTATGAACCATTATTGATAAGTTTATGGGTTTTAAGGTGTTTTAATATGGTTTAAAGTCCTAGACCTAGACAAGAACTCATTTTTAAATATTCAAAACCCCTCTTTCAAGAAAAACACTCTCAAGACCCCATTGAAGCTAGGACTCAAAGTTGAGTTAGGGTTAATTTATTTGGACGTTTTCTTCATCAAATTTTCGTGGGTTTCTTCTCATTGAGGTATGGTAGTCATCCTTGAACCTTCTTTCATTCAAGGAGCCACTTCTTAGAGATTTTAAAAAGGGTTTTCAAGCTCCAACTCCTTCTATCTTTGACCCTAAGCATGGGTCTTTGCATGAAAAACATTTTAATGATTCACATATGTTGTTTTTAGTATTATTTGATTATTTTAAAGTTAAAACCTCAATGAACCCATGCATATGCATATTTTTAACTTATAGTTTATGAAATGGGTTTAATGAACATGATTAGATAATGTTAGAGCTATAATTTATTTATGGTTATATTGTGATTAGGTACTGCCTTAAGGGATATGTTATGATGAATTATTGGAGGAATTGAGAATAGGTGGTGAAAGCTTGGATGAATGGTAAATTGGTTATATTTTTTGGCTTTTATTGTGAAATGTTCTTGAGTGGTATGGTCCACCTTTGGTGGCGGTATTTACTTGAAGTATATGTATATATGTATAAATGTGTTTATTTTAATTATGACCATGAAGGCATGGTATGTGAAGTAATTTAATGATGATAAATGAGGTTTATGTTGATATGCCCTATGAACCTTGATTGTATATATCATAGAGATCATGCTAAATGAAGTAAGCTAGGGTGTGAAATATGATTAACGGAGGTGTAAGAATGTTCAAAAGTCAATGTTATGAAAATAGTGATTATGTGAAAGATGTGATCACATGTACGCACTCACACACCCTTTGAATGAATGAATGTGAATGGGAAATTTTAAGGTGGACACTCTTCGTGAGTATAGATAAAGTGTCTAGACCACCCCTACTATTCCTATAGTAAGAATAAGGGGAGTTTTGGGGTGGACACTCTTCGTGAGTGTGGATGAAGTGTTTAGTAGTAACCTTACTATTCCCAAGAGCTTTATAAGATAGGTTGGAGGATGGATACCCTTCGTGAGTTGAGATGTGGTGTCCAATAGTTATTCGTTAACCTTTAGTAATGAATGTTAAGACTCCGTGGGGAGTTATGCTTAGCACCGAAAGGATTTGAAGAAGGGGTTTTTACACTTCGTGAATTGAGATGTGTATCCAATGTACCTCTTGAGATGAGTACTCCTTGTTAGTAGAGAATGAGTTACTTAGAAGCAATCTCTTTATCCCTTAACTATGCGCTCACATAGGTGTATCTATTAGAGAATCCATGTAAAGGCTAAGAGATTGATACGCTCAAACTTACTACTCAAATAAGAAGTAAAGCGGTCGTATCAAGTAAAGAACCCAACTAATGAGGTTGGGATCGTTCCCACGAGGAAAATAGTTCAGACTTAACTTTAATTTTTTATTACTATTATTTAGTCAATTATTTCCTTAGAAAACAAAGACAATAAAATGGGGGTTTTCTATTTCTAAATGATGAAAATAACTAGCTAAATTAAAGTAGACAACTAACAGATTCAAATGTTGGAGTTTAATCAATTAATAAAAGTAACTAAGATTTACGTGTTCCCCACAGGTTCCTAATTTGATAATTCTAACTATAACAATTCTTTCCTAGTATCTTGCATGCAAAGTGATAAGTTATGTATTTCTAAATCCTTGGTTCGGCATCTAGAAAATTTCACTCCGCACCTTGGTCCGGCTACGTGTGTTGCTATACTAACCCTTACCTTTACCTCATATTAAGCATTATATTCGATATTTGACTAATTTATTACCTCGTACCAATCAACAATAGCCTATTAGATAGTATACACTAAATCTATGTTGATATTTTCTTTTCCTATTATCTACCTCCTTGGTCCGGCAAGTAGCATTAAGGTGAGTTCTAACGTTGGCCATTCGTTAAAAAGACTTCTAAGCGAAAGAATTATCAATACATGCAAGACACTGTTGTAGAATTGTTATTTTAGTTAGATTTTATATAATTATTCACCCATGGTTCCCACAACCCTAGTTATGGAGTTTAGTTACCCATAGTCATAATCACAATATTCATATATATAATATAAAAATTCATGCACTTACTTCAATGAGAAAAAATAAAATCCAGAAATTTACTTGATTAATTGACAAAATCACCAACAATCAACTCTAGAGAATAGTGTAATAGTGCAAAGTCTAATAATCAAAATAATCTCATAACAAAGGATCTAACATAAAAGTGTCTAATAACCAAGAGTCTAACCATATGAGAGTCTAACTATATGAGAGTCTAACCCCAAAAACAAGTTTTTACAAATATTTATAAAAAAACAAAAACCTAATAAAAGATGGACTCTATTTGCTGAAAATCTGTCAAAACGCGGCTGGGTCGACGGACCTCATGACGGGTCGTCGTGGTCACGACGGGCCGTCATGAACTCCGTTGTCCTATACTTTGCAAATTCTTCTGCTCCTCTCTTCATTATTTCGACAGGAGGTGTGACAGATTTTCATAGGCACAACGGTCCGTCGAGGGTCTTCGTTCCATAACACTTAAACTCTTGGAATTTGGGTACTGGACTACTTCTCTGATCATCATGAAGAACCAGCAGGACAACCGTCATGGCTACGACGGTCCGTCATGAACTTCGTAACCCCATAATTGGTCAAACTTCCCCATCTTCCTTCAGCAGCTTCACTATGATACCACCTACGGACCGTCACAGGCACGACGGACCGTCACAAACTACGTAGGTGGTAACTTTTCTGCATTTCTTGCTCAAAAACTATCGCGTTCATCTTTAGACAGATTTCCTGCAAATAAAGAGAAATTTACATAAAAATTAATACAAAAAGGCTTTTGGACACACATTTAACTTAAGGAAAAAACATTTAAAATACCGTGAAACCACGGTATATCAAGCTCTCTTGGTCTATGTCGGTGAAAGCTAGCCCCCACAAAAGAATGTAATGAACTAAGTCTCCTAAAGAGTGTACTACTTAGGGTAGGTGGTGGTATGAAATACTATCTATCCATAGCACGAGTAGGCACTAGAAAGGGGAGTCTTGGTGTGTCTTTATATGCAATGTATGAATGGGTCAGTATCTAAAAGTTATATGAATTAACGTATAATGTTAAGAAAAAATGTTAAGATTATGTCTTGTATGAGGAAGTTTACAAATGATGAATGTGATGTGCTTAATCTAAGGGAATTCCCAAGGAGAACCTTAAGGGAGTGGTAATATGGGATGCTACTTTCACATTGCACCTTGTGTTACTTGGGGGTTGTTTTGGAGATGGGCACTTATGTCAAGTCCTTTAATGCAAGTATGATTCTCTAGTGTCAAGTTATAGATTGTGGCCTTTTTACCCGTGCGAAGCAAAAATATAATGGGCAGTCTTGAAGATCACTTAAGTGTGTATTGAAGGGATTGCATGAGAGGTTCCTTCATGTCTTACCTTAGTAAATCTTAGGATAACCTTGGTTAGGGAAACTTCAAAGGAAATGTGTTCACTGTGAGTTGAAATGAAACGAGTTCACTGTGAGTTGAAATGAAATGAGTTCATTGTATGATTTTCTTGAGTTCACTGTTAAGTGCATTTTTGTGCTAAAATTATGGATGTTCTGTTCTATGTGCTAAATGATGATTTATATGTTATTTACTTCTATATTCATGAAGGTATTACTGAATTAGTGTGAAAGCTTATTTCTACTAAAATGTTCTCTTTTGCATGTTTTTGCATAATGCCATACTTAGTATAATATTTGTACTAACCCCATACTTTTCTATACTCTATAAGCATAGGTTGGAAGCAAGTAGTCTAGAAGGCAAAGATTGAGAATCGACTCTCTCATGACTCGGTATGTCCTCATATATTCGAGGACATAGTCTATGTTTCTTTAGTTCTTCTTTAAGACATGTATAAGACTTATTATGTATTTTATTTCAATGTAAAGGACCGTGTCCCTAAGATAATTAAGGTGTGTCTTTAAGTTGGCTTGTGATGATGAGAGATACTCTTAGTATTTTATAAAAGATATTCCTTATTATTATTAATACTGTGAAAAGTTTTAATTCCACATTACTTTTCATATCTTATGTAATGAATAATAGCTAAGAGGCTAGTACAAGACCTCCGAAGGGTCAAGTACGCCTTGTGACGACTCAAGAGTGCGCCCTTCTTTCTAGGGTGTTCTTGCGGGCCCTTAAACCAACCTTATCAATAAGTTATTAACTCATAAAACTCTTGTTTATCCTATTTCATTTTGAGGGTCTTAATAGTCACTCATGATCCAAGGTCTTGTGTCCACATATAGGGGGTAGCCTCGGGGCGTGACACTAATTTTATTACGTAGTAACTAAAGATTTATAAAAGATTGAATTATGTTAGCATGCTTCAAAAATAATGTGATAGACATTACGGAAGTTGTTCGGAAAGGATGTTAACAGTTGATTAATAAATATAATAACGTGCAAAAAATTGAGAGTAATAAATCCTTTGACAAGTTGTCTGATGAATGAGAAATATGCTACTGCTAACCAATTTACTTTAAATGAACTTAAGAGAAACAATAAAATATTTTAAGGCAATCAATTCCTAAAAACATGAGTTATAAAATTAAACAAATAAATATGATAAATAATAACAACTCAAGTTGCATATAATCCCCTAGCCTTTAGACAATCCCCAATTATCTCATAATGGAGTAGTGTCTGGTACAGAGTTATTAAAAACTCAAAAAATAATATGCAATGACAAATAATAAAAATAATAATAAATAATTATCCTATCTATGAAATCTGCCTATTCCCAACTAACTCTTCATGTCTCGAAACCAAGTTCGAATCTCTGCTAAACCAAAGAAACATAATGATTTGCCAAGAACACAAGATATACAATGTTCTTTTGAGTATGCAATTATAACAAACAAATAAAAATATTAGTTAAAAGATTGAAAAGTATTGTATAACACACGAAGACAAGAGACTGACAAGGAATGACCTGGACGCTTTCCGCAAAATGTTCAAGGCATTCGAGCTTTCCAAATACTTAAGCCATGCAAAATTATAAGGTACACCTAACTATCACATAAATTATTAAATGTGTTGTTTAAGATAACTAACCAATTAAGTACTGATTAACAATGAGTAATCTAAAAGTTCAAGTAATAACAACAAATAGTGATTCAAGTTTGTGAAATCAACACCCAATTCTTGACACGTCAAGTTCACAAGAACTTCAAGAATTCAAAACAGTGCTTGTGTCAACAAGGATGTTTTACATCTAAACAGGACAGTAACTTACAGAGACAAAAATTCAAAAATAGACCACGAAGATGTAAGGTATGATCTTTCTGGTGTAAAAGAAAAGTGTAGGCAATTCTCTTTATTTTAGTGGTAAAAAATGTATAAAAGAATGAGAATGGCTTATCTATATATAAGAGAAAGGTACTAGAGTCAATTATAGAAGTAATGGAGGAACAATGTAAATCAAAGAAATATTTGTCCTTAACTAGATGAGGAGAAACAATTAAGTGGAACTCAGATCAGATTTACCATAAACATAATAAGTAAAGTAATCAAATTAATGAAGATAAGACCAAATCAATTCTATCAAAGTTAGAACAATAGTGATTAGGCTAACTTTAGATTGAAATAAGTTCTCTCTCGAGCAACTAACCTAGTTTCAAATGCGTTTCTCTAGACATCCATTTGCCGCATGAAAGCCAGTCTAAGCTTTACGCCACTCACTCTGTCGAGCTGAGTCTTAGGATATGGGACTAGGGCACACCCTCTCGGGCTGAACCTTATATCGACCCACTCCTTAAGCCATCAGTCTAGCGGTCTTGGTTTCACGACCTCCATCTCAAGCAAGTCAAAAACACATGGGTGGATTTGTATGTGCAACTACAAACCCATTAACTAAACCACAATCACTAGGTGAAATCAACATCAAAATACATCTAACCTATCAACAGGCAAAACCCAATAATAATATCAACTCATCTTTGCCAAATCAAACCCCAAGAATATAGGTTTTTAGTCACACATCAAGCAATAACCAAATACACCTAAAATGATATTAAAATTAAATGGGTATAAGAAATTAAACCTTTATTTAAGCAAAGGAAGAAGAATGGAGAAGACCCTCTTCCAACTTAGGGTACATGAATAGACAATTCATTCGGGTCTTTGATAGATCATTCTATTGCTTTTGAGATTCCTTGATTCAGTACTTGAATTCATTAAATTGGTTTGACATAGTTTTCATGATTTTATCCATGATTTGAGAGTGCACACTTGAACCTAGCTTACGATCTCCGTGGATCGCGATCGCTCGAAACAAAATTCATAAAGTAGAGAATTAGAATGATAATCATGTTGGGCTCCCTGTCCAAAATTTGAGACCGAAAGGAGTAGATTTGGGTCTAATTTGTTAATGCTTAACTTTCTAGAAATAGGGGTTTAAATTTGATTACTTTGTTATTGAACATGATTGAGACTATAAAGAGATTTCTTGATAAAACACTATGAGACCAAAAGAAGATAAGTGTTGATTGATGATGATCAAGCCTATTTATGATTTATTTAGCATATGATGAATTGCAATGGGTTAATGAATGAGTGATTGAATTCCAAAAAAATTCCCATGTATCCCTCGCGTGATAATGTGTTGGCACAAATCCAACATTTTGTTACCAAAATCACTCTTAGTTCTATAATCTTATATATTGTGTGTTTAGGTTCAAACCTGTAGCTCATAATCCTTTGTATTTTCTATCTCTGACAAATTATTCCTAGTAGAATTCTACCGTGACTCTTTTCATGAGATTTTATTACTAACGACCGCTTAGTCATCTTACTTCTTTCAGAGGTAATTTGACCGTTATCACCCATCTACTGACTGATGCCAGAACCTAGGGTGGTTTTTGTGTTTTTTTCTATTTATTCTCTTTTCTTCGGTTTTGTCATGACAAAAAGTACACCCTAGATGTGATACGACGTATAGGACCTCTGAGGCCCTACACAAGTCACTTGGCTTACACATATACAACATAATAGAGGAAAAAAAGAAATCTCATAAGAAGTAAAGAGTTTGACATAAGCGGAAGTACATCATAGTCATGACAAACCATCTATTACCTTAAAAGAGTGGTCAGTACTATTTAGTACACCACATACAATGTCTAAAAACTAAAATCTAAGGACAGGAATAGAGGTTTTATGGTCCTAAAAAAAGAGGATTCACCAACTCTTGATCTAAAATCATCAATGAGACCAACTATCACAAACAGATGGAGAGAAATCATCACATCCTACATCAATGAAACAATGACACAAGTATGCATCCGTATATAAAATTTACTATGCATGAGTGGAATGCAGTAAAACATGAGACGTGATCATAAAAGACATAATTGAAGACATGATATTCATGACCATGCTAACATTGTAAAAACCTTTAAATAGAATCAAAATCATAAACATGGTCAATGCATCTTGATATCATAATACGAAGCTTCATAAATCATTTGAAAGCAACTTAGTTCATTTTGTGAGATATTTACTTTTAACTTAGATAAATCATGTGAGATATAACACCAAATACAGTGTCTTGTTCCCATACCAAAAAAAGATGTCAATACATGCCAAGGAAACAACCTTAAACTTCTAGCTTAGGTGGATCCACTAGCTATGTCACTATAGACAACCTACGGGGGCACGTAGTTAGGGACAAAGAGATTTCTAATAGAAACCTGACCTCTACTAATAGGAGATCCGCTTTCGCAATATCCTCTAGGTTCTAAGTATAATCCCAACTGAATATTCATAAACATAATATTATCATCATCCATGATAAAACACAATCCTTCAACTAAGAGCATCCGCCACCACAGTCTCCCTATTGGGATGATAAAGGACACTCATATCGTAATCCTTAAACATACAAGCTATCTCATTTGGTGAAGATTCAAATTCATCTAAGTGAACATATATTTCAAACTAATTTGGTTGGTAAAAACATCTACATGAACACCACCTAAGTAATGTCTCCAAATCTTAAGAGCAAAAACCAACGCCACTAATTTCAAATCACAAGTCATATAATTTTTTCCATGCACTTTCGATTGCCTAGAAGTATAAGCGATGACTTTTCCACGTTGCCTTAAAACACAACCAAATCCTACTCGTGAAACATCATAATAAACTACAAACCATTTGATCCTTCTGGCAGTGTCAAAATAGGGGCTGAGGTGAGTCTATCCTTCAAAACTTGGAAACTTTTCTCACAAGCTTCAAAACCATAGGAAATTCACATTCTTTTGAGTCAAAATTTTCAAAGTCAAAGCAATAAAGGATAATCCTTGCACAAACTTTCGATAATAACCGACCAAACCTAAGAAACTTTGTATATCTAAAGCAGACAAAGGTCTATGCTAATTCTTAACCACCTCAGTTTTCTTAGGATTGACTTGAATACTTTCACCGGAGACAATATGGCCAAGGAAAGCAACAAAACTTAAGAAAAATTTACACTTTTTAAACTTAGCGCACAACTCATGATCCATGACAATTTTCAACACAATCCTCATATACTCAACATGTTAATCCTCACTGTGTGAGTAAGTCAAAATGTCATCGATAAACACAATCACAAACACATCAAGGAATTAATTAATAATCCTATTCATGAAATCCATAAACACTATCGGGGAATCAATCAAACCAAACTACATTACCAAAAACTCATAATGACCATACCGAGTTCACTAAGTTGTCTTAGGAATGTCTGTCTCTTTCAACATCAATTGGTGATAACCCAACCAGAGGCTAATCTTAGAGAAATAAGTTGGTAATTTAAGTTCATTAAACAAATAATCTATCCTTTGAACAATACAAATTTTCTTAATGGTAATATCCATTCAGAGAGAACTAACATTCTTTCGAATAAAAAACACAAGAGCACCCATTGGTGACATACTCGGTATAATAACACCCTTATCCAACAAAATACTTTTATTGGTCCTTAAACACCTTTAGTTCTGTCAATGCCACACGGTAAGGTGGAATAAAGATAGGCTACGTATTTGGGAGAAGATCATTACAAAAGTCTATTTCCCTCGCGGGAGGAATACTAGGAAGATCATCGGGAAACACTTCTGGAAACTCAATTACGATTGGAACAAATTTAAGAGTAGCGTTTTCAGAATCTGTATCCCTAACATGAATTAGATGATAAATTCAACCCCTTGAAATAATCTTTATAGATTTTAAGAAAGATATAAACTGACCCTTAAGAACATAATTTCCCGTTCCCATGACATGATAGGTTCATTCTGAACCTTGAATATGATCAATAAAGTCTTACAATATATAGAAGCATAACATGCATGAAGCTAATCCATCCCAAGAATAACATCAAAATCTAATATATCAAATTGTGCAAGTGTAACACCTCAGATTTTGGAAAAGGAAAATATTTCATTTTTTTGCTACTGCTTGTGTTTATGGGTCCAGCCTACGGGTCGTAAAAGATTTTACAGACCATCAAAGGCATCTGTAGAAAGTGGGTTTGAGTTTTGGTAAAATTCAAGTTTTCAAAGTTGAGTCTACAATTGACCAACACAGTACCTCAAACGATCTAGAGTCATAGATATGTCTCAAAGAAATGTCCTAGACTTGGTGAAATTTTGAAGGTCAAAGTTGAGTTTACAGATCCTAGAAATTTCTATGGGCTGTAGAAAGATCTCGTCAAAAATTTGTCAAATTAAAGTCTTCTATGCTTTTTTACGGATGACCAGTAGAGTCCGTAGAAAGTTCTATAGATAGTAGGTCAAAATCATAGAAGAGTTTGGCAGTTATTTTTCAGAGGTTACTGGGTCTCCCCATAAGTGTTTAATGCCTAAAATAAGTCATGTTAGTCTTAATTCTAAGCCCAATATCCTTCGAAGTTCTTCCCGAAATTTCTCTCTCTAGTTAAGGAAGAATAAACTAGGGTGTCAAGGTCAAGTATACAATTCACCATATCTTTTAAGATTTGATCATAAAGGTATGTTAGTATTTGCGAATGGAGTTCTCTCCTCAATTGGATCCCTAAAGATTCAAGTTCTCCAAGTTAAATTTAATTGATTTAAGTTAGGATTTTCTCCTATCTTCATGGGTTCTTGTTGATTATGATACAATCGTCTAACTTCTATCTCCTAATACATGAATTGAAGTATTTACATGATTTTGAGTATAACTCATCTGAACCCATACATGATCCATGATGGTTGACTATGAATACATGATAAAACTTATGAACTATGAATTTATGAAGATATATATGTTTGTATGAGATTGATGTTTTATAAATTAAGGATGCTATCCTAAATAACTTTAGCTGGATTGGTAACTTAAATGTGTCTCTCTATGGATGATAATATGAATATGATTAATGAATATTCCATGGGATTTTGCTTAGCAATGAGAGGTTATTGATATAGAGGATCTCCCATTAATAAAGACCAAGTCTTTATTAGCAGTTTTTCTGTTCCTACTATGTGTTTGCCAGTGTATCCATGTAAGCTAAAAGTTTAAGGTTGTTTCCTTGGAAAGAAATGATAGCTCCTTTTTGTATGGGATAGACACCCGATTCCATGCATTAGCTCACACGGTCAATGTCAACTAATCGTAAGCATCCCACAATAATGAACTAAGTTACTTCTGAGTAACTCACTAAGGGTTTTAATATTTTAAGCTTGCATTGACCATGATTAAGACTTGTGTTTTCTAGAATCTTATATTATGTTTTTGCTTAGTCATTACATGTCATGTAAAGTCCTTTTTAGCATTATTTCATATATTTCAAGCATTTCTATCATACTTAGTACGTTCCATGTACTAATACATACTTGTACCTACATCATCTCATAATGTAGGGTCTGATGCTCTTACAACACAAACTTGTGGCTAGTTGATCTCTCTTAACGATTATTGACTGGTGAATCCTCATGCTATGAGGACTGAGACACTTTTATAACTTTTTCATTATTTCAGTTTTCAAACATTTTTTATGTGGTATATAAGTTATATCCCAACCACTTCTTGTAATGTATTATATGGATTGATGAGACTATGTTAGACTTTTGCTTTGTGAAAGTCCTTTATGATATGAGAATTGTTCTTCAGAAATCTTTTTTTGATCATCTTGTATCATTTATTCTATGTGGTTTGTGTAAATCCCCGTTTGAGGTTCTATATGTCATGTTACACCTAGGGTATATACTTTGGGTCATGAAAAAGTTGATAGTTAGAGCACAAGGTTTAGAAAGTTCCTAAGATGTCTAACAAGCCACATCAAGTAAAGTCTTGTTCTATGTTTGAAGTGTACTAAATATATGAATAATAGGCTATAATATGGTTAGGAAATTCTATTTTATTATCATTCTAAAGTCGCGCGGTAGAGTGTAACTATATAATTCTCTTTTTTCTAATCCTTATCTTATGATTTATAGTATATGGTCCCTCAAAGAGCTTATGTGAGAAGGAATATAGGCTACAAACATATGGATCCCGATGTTCCTCAAGTTTCAGTTGATCCTTTCACCGAACAAGTAACTCATGCAGAATTCTAAGCAACTTTCCAAGTAATGGCTCAAGATTTGACGATGCAAGCTAATAGATAGGTTAATTCTCCCGTGAACTCAAAGGTGGGTACAAAGACATCAAGGATAAGGGACTTCAGTAGGATGAATCATTCAAAGTTTCATGATTCCAATGTTGATAAATATCCTCAAGAGTTTGTTTATGAGGTTCACAAAATACTGGAAATTATGGGAGTGACTGCGGTTGAGAAGGTTTAGTTGGACACTTATCAACTAAAGGGTGTTGCTCAAGTTTGTCAACCAATGAGAGGATGAGAGGGAGATTGATGTGGGTCCTCTTGATTGGAGATAGTTTAAGGTTGTGTTTCTTGATAGGTTCTTTTCCCTTGATATGATAGGGACAAAGGTGCTTGAGTTTGTTAACCTCGTTAAGGGAACAAGAGTGTTAAATAATATGTCTTAGAATTCACACAATATTCCAAATATGATATCCCTAAGGTGTGTTTGGAAATGGTGGATAAGGAATATCATACCGATATGCTCATTTGGGAAATGGATATTTCCCATTTTACGACACATGCCTTACAAATTGAAAAGGAGAAGATTTAGTAAAGGTCTAGGAAGTACATTAGCATAAAAACTGGTGATGGTAGTTTATTACATTCAAGGTCTGATGGACATGGTTGCTCTAAATTCTTACAAAGTTTTAGTAGTCACGGTTCCTATAATTTTTTGACTCCAAAGTTTAAAAAAAATAGGTTGTCTAAAAAACCTAAGACTCAAGGAGGAAATAGTGGTGGATCTTCTTTGTCTATTTGTGCTAGGTATGGAAGAAAGCACGACGGTAAATTCTCAGCTAGTACAAAAGCTTGCCTTAGTATAGTAAAAGTGGTCACAAGATGAGGGATTGTCTGTCACTTGATATTAAGGGACGAGATGGTAGGCAATCTCCGCCCAGTGATTCAGGTTTGAGTGGCCCAAAGAAAAACTGATTCTATGGACTTTAAACCTAACATGATCAAGAGGTTTCTCCATATATGGTTAGCGATATGCAGAAAGTCTTTTATATGGATGTTTATGCTTTGCTTAATCCCCACGCTACTTTCTCTTTTATGACGCCATAAATGGTTATGAGATTTGATGTTTCTCTGAATGTGTTGATGTGCCCTTTTTCTGTATCTACTCTTACCGATTAATTGTTGCTAAGAGTATCTATAAGAACTGTTTCATCTCCTTTTCCCATAGAGTCACTCATTGATTTTGTAGAACTTGTATTTTGGATTTCAAAAATATTCTTGGTATGGATGGGTGTTATTCTTGTTATGCTTTTGTTGATTGTAGTGGTTAAGTGACAATTTCTTAACGAGCCCATCCTAAAGTGGAATAGGGGAAATTCTATGCCTAAGGGTCAATTTATTTCTCGTCTAAAATCTAGAAAATTGATTTCTATGGGTTGCATATACCATCTTGTTCGATTTAAGGATATGGATTCCAAAATCGTTTATCTTGAGCCAGTCCCCGTTGTAAATGAGTTTTGGCAGTTTTTCTTGATGATCTAAATGGTGGTCATCCCAAAAGGGAAATGGACTTTTGTTTTGACCTTCTACCATATATGCAACCTATCTCTATTCGTTCTTACTATACGTATCTAGCATATTTAAGAAATTAAAGGAGCAATTGAAAGACTTCTTGGATAAGGGTTTCACCGATCGAGTATCTCTCCATTAGGTGCTCTAGTTTTTGTTCTTTACAAGGATGGTTCACTTCATATGGGTATTGGTTTCCGACAATTGATTAAGGTTAGACCATTAAGAATGAGTATCCTCTTTTAAGGATTAATGATTTGCTTGATCAAGTCCAATAATCAAGTTATTTCTCTAAGATTTACCTCTGATCAGGTTATCACTAATGGGGGTGGGGTGGGGTGGGGGTGAAAGAGAGTATTATTTTGAAGAAGATTCCAAACAAGGTATGGTCATTATGAATTCTTTATAGTATCGTTTGGTTTGATCAATGCTCAAGCCGCATCCATGGGTTCGATGAAAAGAGTGTTTAGACAATATCTTGATATGTTTGTGATAGAGTTTATCGATGATATCTTGATTTATTATTATAGTAAGGATTAAAATGCCGATCATTTGATGATAGTGTTGTAAATTCTTAGAGATCGTGAGTTGTATGCTAAGTTCAATAGTGCTAGTTGAGATCTGTGACTTTCTATCATGACCCAGGGGTACCCCCTACACATAACATGGCCTACAAGACCTTGAAGAATCCCATGCAAGCCACTTAGATTTCATAACATAAGATAATAAATAATTATGTAAACATGTAAAATATTTTCCATTCAATCAAAGTCTTTTATAAAAATGAGCATAAGTCTATTACACTTTGTCTCAAACTATCTAAAACCGTAAATTTCTTTGGTACACAGCCCATAAAATAGCTATAAATATAAAATGAAAGGAAACATAAGAACATGGTGACTATCTCTTCAGATACTAAGAGGTCTCACCAAAGCTTCAATCCTTTCTTTACTTCATTTGATAAGAATATAGAAAGAGTATGCATTAAGACAAAATGTACAAAATATAGTAGAGCATAACATAAGAATTAGTCAACATAAGATATAAGCCACAATCATAAGAGATAACAACATAATCATAAGCATAGTAAATACATCTAAATCATTATAATGTAAGAGGAACACTTCTAAAGTAACCTCAACTTAACCTTGTCTAGTACTTGTCTAATCCACCTCTAGTCATACATATTGAGGAAGATAACTCTAGCGACAATCAAAGCTAATCATACATCATACAAGCAATTTCTCATATTAAAACATACCTACAATACTTCCTTGAAGTAACCCAGATTCACCTTAAACATGCTTCTTTTATTAGGGACATGTGCCTCATTATCTCTAGCTACTTTTCATGGAAAAGTACTTTACTAGTCCAATATAAACATTACTCATGAATGATTACAATTTACCAATTCTAGGCTATTAAGTAAAAACACCTCATTATGCTATACCAAGATATATGGAAAACACACTCTCCTTCAAGTCCAAGCTATTCAAGGAAGGGCACTATTGATTAATCCAAGCTACCAATAAAATGGTTTGTCCTTACCAAGTCATGCTTTCATGCAAGCATTATATTATGCTAGTTTATGCTAACCTTAGGAAGGGTACAATTTCTCAATCCAAAGCTATCCATGAAATCTACTACTCCATCTAACATGAATGGTCTTGTCTTACCAAGTCAAGATTATTGATGAAGGGATACCATATCTCTACTTCAAGCTATCTTAATTAACACGTTTTGATTCATTTTAGGTGATCAAACCTTTCAACCTAAAATCATTTAATGTGAGAAAGACTTTCTCATTCATGCATTCATGCATTCACAAGGTAGATTATATGGGTAGAGTTCTTCCACAAAAAATCTATCTAATAGTCCACCATTATCATATAATATTCACTCTCAAAGTAACATCATAATTCATCATATTAGCTTTAATATCAAGGACCTAGTAATAAACATTTATAACTACAAGCCTTGCTCTCAAACCAATACTTCTTACAGTCATTACGTATGCCTATGATCTCAAGACATTCTAATCACATGCTTCATTCTTAAGCAATTATATTCATCTATCATCATATAGGATCAAAGCCTTAAGCAATACTAATCATAATCCATCATGTATACTTTAATATAATAAAATTATGTCTATATGCTTTACTCTCAAGCAATCTATTATACATATCATCAATCCTAGAAGATTATACTTAATCCTCAATTTCCCGTTTCAAGGCATAAAACCCACTTACTACAGTTTCATCCTTCTAGAAATTAGTTATGAGTGATAACATGTAATTTCATCCTAAAATATGATTTACTACTAATTCAATCATAAACAATCATTATCCACTCAATTGGGTCAACATTCATCATAATCTACAACATTGAAGAAACCTAACTTGAATTGGGGAATTCTTCATGAAATTAGGGGAATTTTTGGGAACGCCACGAATGAAAGAAGTCCATGTATGAAGAGTTATCCTACATTGCTTAAAAAAACCTCAAAAGCTTGAAGATTGGAAGAGTTGATCTAGATTGAATTATTATTCATCTTCTTCTTCTCCTTATGCTTCTCTTCCTTCTCCTCCTTCTCCTTCCCCTTTTTCTTATCTTCCCCCAAGAGATGAACGAGAACCCCCAATTTCTTAGGGGTCGCACTTTGTACTGCTTGGTGGATTAAATCTTCTCTCCATTTTGAATTCTTTCTGCCACACACACACCCTTTTTTCCCTTCTTCTTCTTCTTCTTTGTCTTCTTCTTCTTCTTATTTTTTTATCCTCCTTCTTATTATTCTCTTCCTTCTCTTTTTTACATTTCTCCTTCTTCTGCTCCTCCTCCTCCTCATCTTCCTTCTTCTTTTTCATTTTCTTATTTTTCTCCTTCTTCTCCTTCTGCTTCTCCTTCTTATGCTTCTTCTCCTCCCTCTCCTTCGCCTCTTTCTCCTCCTTCTCCTCCTCCTAATTTTCTCTTCTTCTTTTATTATTCTTCTTCTTCTTCTTCTACTTCTCCTTCTTATGCTTATTCTCTTCCTTTCCTTCTTATAATCCTCCTCATTATACTTACGTTATTCTTCTATTATTCTTCTTCTTCTTATTCTTCTTCTTCTTATTCTTCTTCTTCTTATTATTGTTTCTTATTCTTCTTATTATTTCTTCTTCTTCTTATCTTTTATTCTTCTAATAATAATTTTAATAATTAACCTCCTTCTTCTTCTTCATTTGTTATTCTTCTTGTTCTACTTCTCCTATTTATTCTTCTCCATATACGTATTATTCTTCTCCTTATATTTTTCCTTCTCCTTCTTCTCCTCTTTCTTTTTATCCTCCTCCTCCTTCTACTTTTTCTCCTCTTTCTTCTTCTTCTTCTTCTTCTTCTTCTTCTTCTCCTTATTTTTTTCTTTCTTCTTCTTCAACTTTTTTTCTGCTACTCTTTCTCCTTTTCTTCTCCTCCTTCTAATCCCCTTTCTTCAGATTCCTCTTCTTCTTCTTCTTTTCCTTCTTTGTCTTCTTCTTCTTCTACTTCTTATTCTCCTTCTCCTCCTCCTGCTCCTACTTTACCTACTCTTCCTTCTTTTTATCCTTCTCCTTCTGTTTCTCCTTTTTTTCTCTTTCTTATGCTTCTTTTACTCCCTCTCATTCTTCTCTTTCTTCTCCTACTTGTCCTACTCCTCCATCCTCCTGCTTTATCTTTTCCTCCCCCTACTCCTCCTCCTTCTCCTCCACCACCTCCTCTTCTTCTTTTCTTATTCTTCTTCTTCTACTTCTTTATCATCCTGATAAGGACTATGTAGTAGATGATGCTCTTAGTAGATTATCTATGTGTGGTGTAGCACATGTTGAAGAAGAAAGGGAAAAATTAGCAAAAGATGTTCACCGGCTTGCTCGCTTAGGAGTTGGTGTTACGGGCTCGTCTGATGGTGGAGTAATAATTCATGATATATATGAAAGTTCATTGGTAGCATAGGTTAAGGAAAAACAAGATAGTTATCATATATTGCTTTAGTTGAAAGTTGTAGTTCATCTACAGAGAGAACAGATGGTGTGCTTCGTTACTAGGGTCGAGTCTGCGTTCCTAATGTGGGTGAGTTAAGGTAGAAGATCCTTACAAAAGCCCAAACTTACAGATATTTTATTCATCCATGTGACACTAAAATGTACCATGATCTGCAGAAGTCTTTTGATGGAACAATGTCATGACCTTGGAGCACCCCCTAGAAGTAACATGGATTACTTGACCTCTCAGAGGTCTTATACAAGCCCATAGTTATCATTCATCGCATTTTCATAGGTCAGTTTAGTGGAAAATTTAAAACTTTCATAGCACATCATATGCTAGAACATCACTTCAAAAATATATATATAAAATATCATATCTACATATTTAGACTCTAAATCTCTTTTCCATCTTAGACTCAACATCATTAGAGTACATTAGGGACATGACTTTTACAACATAAATCATAAGTACATTTATAACTAAACTCTACAGTAAGATAGATTAGGAAATCCTTGAACTAAAGGATTCCTTTCCTTGAGCTTGAGAATCACATATCAAGCCCCTTCACTTTAGAGACATACAATTAAGCATCCATAACCTACACTTTGTGTAAAAAGGTAGAGAAGAATGTCTTTAGTACAAGAATGCACTAAGTATGACAACTATGCAAAAACATGCATTTAAAAGTAACATTTTACTTAAAAGCATGCATCATGCCTTTTTGTGAAAACTTCATAAAACTTTAATATAATAAGAATTATTCAATCCATATACTTACTATAGGCATATTAAATAGTCATATATCATATAAAATCACACATTGAATTTATGTCACATTTTGCATCATTTTACAGTAGCTACTATTTCTTTACAGTAAGCTCTTTTCTCTTTACAGTGAACTCCCTTTTCTTAAAGTCCTTTACCTTACAAAGTAACACTCTAGTGCTACTTGGTGCAATGCATGACCTTAATCCATAACGTAATCATACATACCACCTACATAAACCAATACATACCTTTATAGAATCATTTCATATAACAAGGCACATACTTCACATTAGACCCAACATAAGACCTTACCCATAATCCTAATCTAAGTCTACAAGTGTAGAGTACATGTGAATCCCCATAACCTCACACATACTTAGTAAAACTATCTCAAGACCACAAGCATCATAACATGTACTTCATACACCAACCATAATACTATAGTCAACTACATGCATA
This sequence comes from Solanum peruvianum, assembly GCA_027705065.1. Taxonomy (NCBI): domain Eukaryota; kingdom Viridiplantae; phylum Streptophyta; class Magnoliopsida; order Solanales; family Solanaceae; genus Solanum; species Solanum peruvianum. The sequence goes on from JAKWJD010001763.1 coordinate 24,797,733, forward strand.
CCAAGTAGGACCTTCAATCATATAGTCAATAAGACGACACTATGTACATAAGGAGAGACCTAATCATATAGAATCCTGAGGAATCATACCATGCAAATATTCATAACAAGTAGACAATACTACAATGCCATGCATAAAGACATAAAATAATCATATATATATTAGAACACCTTTCGAAAACTTCCTAAAGAGCTACTTGTGCAATGCATAGGTAAGTTCATTACTCTCACCTATGCTATTAAACTTCCTTATGTCATCCTATTTAAGGTCCTAGTCATTTACTTCCATTTTCCATTTTAGTTTAGGGAAACCATTGCCTTAAGCGACACTAAGACCATGGGTGCTAAACATGAAGTTTGGTGTTGTAGATCCTTAAACCAAGGGAAGGTGCTCTACTTAGCCAAAGTAGAACATTAACACATGCTAGCATATTAGGTGATATCACTTGCTAGGTCCTATGTGGCAAACATAGTTTATGGAACATGGAGGCATATATGGAAATATCACTCTATGCCCTTTGGCCATGAGTCTAACCACCTCATGAGGACTATGGGGAACCCTACCTTACTTTATTGGGAAGGTGTCACCCCTCATATTCAAGTTCACTTGGTGCTAAGCCAAGTTCCCTTTATTGAAAAGACACTATTATCTCTACTTTATGAAATATAGGCTTAGAAGAGTTAACTTCTCGTATGCTTAGATCATAGGTCATAGATGAGAATTCGTCAACCTAAATCCTGTGAGAAACCCTTTCACATGGACATAGCATATTCAAGCATTAACTACTTTAGGTTACTCTTGGGAACACCTTCCAAATGCCCCTCTATTGACGAGATCTTCATACATGTGTGTGTGTATACATATATGTGAGAAATCCTTTCATATAAAAAATTTAGACCACACATTTTCATACATTAATGCCTAAGTGTATTTATGAGAAATCCTTTCATATAAACACATTAATACACTTTGCACATTCATAACATAACCATGCATGCATATTCATGTACATAGAAAACCAAACCTAGGAACTATCCTATAAAGGAACATGTGCAATGCATAGACACGGTCCAATACCCTTTTCCATGCTAGTACACATATCAAATTCATCCTATTTAATGATACATCACATACTTCATAGATATATATACTTTACATGCATAGTAGTAGACATTAGTGCATATGAGAATAACCTTTCATTAGACATCATGAAAATATACTGCTTGTAAGCATGCATGAAGTGTGAGTATGTATGTGTACATTGGTCAACTTGATCAAATAATGTCTATCAACAACACCTTGAGGCATCCACCCTCTTAGGACCACAATGCACTTTCAAGCATAGACCACACAACACATACTAGCATAGAAGACAAGCTCACATTAATACTTGTATTCAAGACTCCTAACCATAGCTAATCACACATTCATATAGGGGTACATAGGTAAAGGTTTATTATTCATTATAACTCATCAATGGAAGCACCTTAACCAATTCTAATAAGTTAATTCAATTATAGAAGACATCATCCATAGCTACAAGATGCTACTAGATTGAGAACTAGGCATAAGCTTCACATAGTGTAATCATCATAATGACACACTCATGTATCATCAATTTTACTTCAAGACTATAATCCACACATATATAGATTGACATGAAGTAAACAACACCACGATAAGTGGAGCATACCACACAATGCCATACAAGGCCTATACAACTAGCCATTTCATAGAAAAGTAGAGGAATGGAGTAGATCTTACCAATTATCAACCTTTGATCATCATTGATCAATAATCCCAATCCATCAATATTAAAAATCTAGGGCAGTAGATAATTGTATCTTAACATGGACGAAATTATGCATAAACCTCAACAAGATCATAATACTAACATGTACACTGCATCACCAATTCAATAGAGAGTAGAGAAACAAAGATCACTTACCAATCTCCTTTGCTTTGATACTCAATGATCAACACACAATTAATTAATAGTATCAATATAAGGTAGTAGCAAACGAGATTATAAACTAACGAAATCCTACTTCAAAATGCCATAGAATCGAGATCACATTGAAACTACATTAGAAATTTATAGACGAAAGAAGAACATAAGTCAATATTACATAATCTTCAAGCCTTGAACAACATTAGATACATTACCTCTAACTCATCATCAATATACACAATAGGCAGTAGATATAAGCAATTCAACATGCTAGATTCACCAATCAATTATCATATACTTAAGATCATAATACCCATAACATAGGCTACTTTGAGAATTGGAATGAACATGGGTTTCTCATAAATTTAGATTAAATTCTACTTTAAAATAAGTACATTATAATCAATTCATCGTAGACAATCATTTGAAAACGTTTTGAGAAAGAACCCATTGCTATATTGATAGATATAGAGTTTGATCATGAGTTCTCTTTGAAAACTTTGAAAGGAACTCTCCAGATGAAAGGTTATCTAGAGATGAAGTATTACCATACCTTTATTATATGAAGAACCCACGAAAACTTGATGAATAACCCATGGGAATCCAAGCTCCAAGTTGTTCTTGAGCTTCATCTCCAATGGAGGTTTCTAGAGAGTATATTTTGAGAAAGGGACGTCTAATTTTGAATCCTGGATTGGGAATGGGGTTTTCACGTTTTGAACCAACTTAATATACCCAAAAATAACCAAATAAACCGCCTAGGGTTACGATAGTACGTGGGTGAATTTCCCTTTTACTCCTTCAGTTAAAAATGCGTCTGGAAGCTTAACACAGGCTACATCGACGGACCCATTGAATTTCCCGTTTACCATTATTTGGGTTTGAGACCTGACAAAAGGCTTGAACCTTCACCTGCCTAAGTCTTTAACAATTCCCCCTATCAATGGGGCGTTGGTGCATTGATGAGGCATCATTTGGGCTCATCGATTGACATTGTCATTGCAGTGTCGCGAAAACCTTTGGGTCGTCCTTGAGGGCTTCTTGTGTGGCCCTTGGGGAGTCGTACGCGGATGTTTCCAATGAAAATAGACACCTTAATCTGTTAAAGACCTTCCATACCAGTTTTAGCATCAAACAACACCAGAAACACATCTAAACAGGCTAGGCACTCTCAAGTCACACATGCACATCTCAAGGGCTAACTTTCGAATGTCTTGGACGTTCTTGATCATTTGACTTCCAAATGACTTCAAATCAATCATACATTATTTAAAACACTTAGAATACATTTTAAAAAGATTATTAGGTACATGATAGGCTCTAGACATCCTAACTCTTTTTGGGGGTCATTCAATATCCCCCACTGGGAACATTCGTCCTCGAATGACACTTGGGACACTTTAATCACAACAAGGAGTTCAATGAATCATAGAGCAGCTCAAAATATTCATAACATCATCACATAGAAGTCAATACACAAAACTTACAAGGAACACCAATTTCAAACCATTTAGCACTCATTGCATTACAAGCAAGCAAAACCTTTATTCACTCACTTTTAAAATGCATCAAACACTTAGGCACTTCTCATGTCCATAGGAGGAACATGCTTCCCCTAATAATAACACGAACTTTACATTAAGAGCTCATTATGCAACCATATTTGATTCACACTTAGGCAAATCAAATATCACTCGAGAATCAAATAGGCACTCATATTTCAATGCACATAGACTTGAGTCAAATAGGTTGACAATGGATTCTTAGTAGTTAGGCATAATGCCATGAGGCCATACTAAACCATACCATTCTTATTTATCTTTAGGGAGGAGTGTCCTTCTCCTTAACACACTTACATGTCTCGTGAGTTCATACCCAAGCAATGCACAAAGGTCTATTCATTTTTAATGATAATTTCTCAAATTTTTAACCAAATCATGCTCATACTTTCTTCCTAATGAAATCAAAATGATAATTCACACCACAAAAATCACTACAATAGGAATTTATTTCACAAAATTTCAGTTTCTAGTATAATACTAACTTTCATAATCAAACATCAATTTGGGAAAGTCTCACAATTTCTAGACACAGACAAGGATACTAGCTAAACATACTTTCACTTTTCAAGAGGTGAGCCTACAATCATGCTTTCCAAACCATAAAAGTCAAATAATTTTCAAGAGACTCAACATTTTCATTTTGAGGAGGCTCAATTTCTCATGATAAGACTAGACCTTACACGTCAAAAGTGACTACAACCATGTTTCTTACCTTATCTCATGAAATTAAATGCACAACTAGCATATCAAGATGCATAATCAACATGAGAAGACATGAATTTGATCAAAATTCCTTTTTCTTGCACTTTGGAATCTTTAAAACATGCTTAACATAGTGTCAATCAAAACATACATAACATATGGAGAACATGCAATTCATACTTTAATGCAAGACTGCTGTCATGTACAAGATTCTACGAACTCATTAGTTTCAAGCTCAAGTAAGAATAGAAGGACAAGATTGAAATATCTACAACTCTAATACTCACATCACCATCCCCCACTTAGGAAAAACCAATTAAGAGCAACGTAACCCAACCTTAAGGGGATCTTTGCTTATCAACCTTCATCATCATCACTTAAAAGTGATTACCAACCTAAAAAGAATTACAACACAGGAACACCAAAGGGCATTCTAAACCTTATCAGCTAGGCAAATTATCCCCAATCATCAAGTTACGTCATACTTCCCAACCACATAAGGGTTTCAACAATACCATAAGCCACCAAGGGTCATCACAACCTTTAGGGAAACAATAGAAAAAACTTAGCCATAAGGAAGGTAACTTCTAGGTCAATTCAACCCACATAATCACCCTACAAGGTAAGAATTCTACCCTCACTTGTAATATCAAGCCTATACAAAAGGCTCCAATCCAAACAACGCAACTACGAAGAACCACACATATACAAAGGGAAACATTTGAACCATTACACATATATAAGGCAATAATGAACTATTAAACACAAATACATAGGCAACATGCATTGTTGGCCATTAACCACACTTCTTCAAAGCATTCAAGTCTAAACCATATTATAAGGCTACCATCATGTGAAATCATAAAGCAACTTCCAATCCAAAAAGGAAGCTCAATTCGACTATAACAACTTATTTTGGTAAATTATAACCTTATCATAACATAAATCATCACATGACATGTCATATCTCATAAATCACATATATGGCCACATCAACAAAGCATGCAAAAATTCACATTTACACATACTCATCAAACCAAAAACCAAGATAAACATCAAACTCACCTTTTATCCCTCAAGCATACAGGTACCATCTCATCCAAGCAATCACATCTAAAATGCCACCAAACAAGAAATTATAAGAGAGATCTTATAAAGTTATGTTCTATAGCACGACATGAGAATGATGAAAAAGGTAAAATCTATAGTCCTATAGCCTCTCACTCATGGATGTGTTGCGACTCACCACCAATGAATGAGACTCTACTAGAAGTGGCAATAAAAGACTTTTAGAACCTAAAACCACTCTTATAATCTCATTCGTTGATATCACATTTGTCACGACCGAGGAGCATCCCTTAAAAGTAACATGGCCAACTTGACCTCTCGGAGGTCTTATACAAGCCCATAGTTATCATTCATAGCATTGTCATAGGTAAATTTAGCGGAAAATTTAAAAATTTCATAGCACATCAATGCTAGAACATCACTTACAATATATATATATATATAATATCATATTTACGTATTTAGACTCTAAATCTCTTTTCCATCTTAGACTAAACATCATTAGAGTACATTAGGGACATGACCCTTACAACATAAATCATAAGTACATTTATAACTAAACTCTACAGTAAGATAGACTAGGAAATCCTTGAACTAAAGGATTCCTTTCCTTGAGCTTGGGAATCACATATCAAGCCCTTTCACTTTAGAGACATCCATATAAGCATCCATAACCTACAATTGTATAAAAAGGTATATAAGAATGACTTTAGTACAAGTATACATTAAGTATTGCAACCATGAAAAAAAAGCATTTAAAAGGGACATTTTACTTAAAACCATGCATCATGCCTGATACGCTCAAACTTACTTCTCAAATAAGAAGTAAAGCGGTCCTGTCAAGTAAATAATCCAACTAGTGAGGTTGGGATCGTTCCCACGAGTAAAATAATTTAGACTTAACTTTAACCTATTATTACTATTGTTCGGTCAATTACTTCCTTGGAAAGCAAAAACAATAAAAGGGGGGTTTCTATTTCTAAATGAATGAAAATAACTAAGGAAATTGAAAGAGACACTTAACAACTTTGAATGTTTGAGTTTAATCAATTAATCAAAGTAACAAGGGTTTACGTGTTCCCCACAGGTTCATAACTTGATAATTCTTACTATAACAATTCTTTCCTAGTATCTTGCATGCAAAGTGATAAGTTATGTATTTTAAATCCTTGGTCCGGCATCTAGAAAATCTCACTCCGCACCTTGGTCCGGCTACGTGTTGCTATCCTAACCCTTATCTTTACCTCATATTAAGCATCGTATTCGATATTTGACTAAGTTATTACCTCGTATCAATCAATACTAGACTATTAGATAGTATACACTAAATCTATGTTGATAATTCTTTTCCTATTATTTACCTCCTTGGTCCGGCAAGTAGCATTAAGGCGAGTTCTAACGTTTGCCAACCGTTAAAAAGACTTCTAAGCGAAAGAATTATTAATACATGCAAGACACTATTCTAGAACTGTTATTTTAGTTAGGTTTTACCTCATTATTTGCCTATGGTTCCCACAACCCTAGTTATGGAGTTTAGTTACCCATAGTCATATTCACAATATTCAAATATATTATATAAGAATTCATGTACTTACTTCAATGAGAAAGAGTAAAATCCGAAAGGTTGCTTGATTAATCAACACGAATCACCAACAATCACTTGCAAGAATCTCAAAGTAATCAAGAATCTCACAAAAAGTCTAATGATAATAAAAAACCTCACCAAATAATCAAGAGTCTAATAATACAGTGTCTAACAATACGGTGTCTAACCTCAGAAATGAGGTTTTTCAAACTATTTATAGAAAATAAAAACCTAATTAAACAAGGATTCTATTTGCTGGAAATCTGTCAAAACACGGCTGGGTCGACAGACCTCGCGACGGATCGTCGTGGTCACGACGGACCGTCATGGACTCCGTCGTCCTATATTTGTGCAATTTCTTCTTCTGCTCTCTTCATTACCCTCGACGGCAAGTATGACGGACAGTCATAGGCACAACGATCCGTCGAGGGTCTTCGTTTCAAAACACTTAAACTCTTGGAATATGGGTACTGGGACTACTTCTCTGAACTTCATGACAAACCTGCAGGACGGACCGTCATAGACACGACGGACCATCATGGACTCCGTAACCCCACATTTGGTCAGACTTCCCCATCTTCCTTCAGCAGCTACACTACGCTGCCACCTACGGACCATCACAAGCTCCGTAGGTGGTCTCTTCTGCATTTCTTCGCTCAAAATCTCCGCATTCATCTTTGGACAGATTTCCTGCAAATAAAGAGAAACTTATATAAAAATTAGCACAAAAAGGCTTTTGGACAGGCTAAACTTAAGGAAAAAGTATTAATAATACCGTGAAACCACGAAATATCAATGCCTTTTTATGAAAACTTCATAAAACTTTTATATAATAAGCATTATTCAATCCACACGCTTAATATAGGCATATTCAATGGTCAAACATCATAACCATAGCCTTAACCGACACTTTACATGCATAGTAGTAGACATTAGTGCATATGAGAATAACCTTTCATTAGACACCATGAACCTATACTACTTGTAAGCATCCATGAAATGTGAGTGTGTGTACATTGGTCAACATGATCAAATAATGGATATAAACAAACCTTGAGGCATCCACCCTCTTAGGACCACAGTGCACTTTCGATCATAGACCACAAAACACATACTAGCATAGGAGACAAGCGAACTTCAATACTTGCATTCAAGACTCCTAACCATAGATAATCAAACATTCATATAGGGATACACCATCCATGCTTAGAACATGATACTAGATTGAGAACTAGGCATAAGCTTCAGATAGTGTAATCGTCATAATCACACACTCATACATCATCAATTTGCCTTCCATAATACAATCCACATATATATATATTGACATGAAGTAAACACCGCCACCATAAGTGGACCATACTACACAATGCCATACAAGGCCAATAAAACTAGTCATTTCATAAAAAGTAGAGGAATAGAGTAGATCTTACAAATTTATCAACCTTTGATAATCATTGAAATAACAATCCATAAATATTACCATTCTAGTCCACTAGATAATTGTATCTTAACATGGAAGAAATCATGCATAACCTCAACAAGATCATAATACTAACATGTACACTACATCACCAATTCAATAGAGAGTATAGAAACAAAGATCACTTACCAATCTCCCTTGCTTTGATCCTCAATGATCAACACACAATTAATTAATAATATCAATATAAGGCAGTATCCAAAGAGATTATAACCTAACAAAATCCTACTTCAAATTGCCATAGAATTGAGATCACATTGAAACTACATTAGCAATCTATAGAAGATAGAAGAACATAAGTCCATACTACATACTCGTCAACACTTGATCCACATTGGATCAATTAACTCTAATTCATTATCAATATTACATAATAGGCAATAGATATAAGCAATTCAACATGCTAGATTCGCCAATCAATTATCATATACTCAAGATCACAATGCCCATAACATAGGCTACTTTGAGAATCGGAAGGCACATGGGTTCATCATGTATTTAAATTGAATTCTACTTCAAAACTAGTACATTAGCATCAATTCATCATAGACAAAACTTTGAATTTTTTTTGAGAAAGAACCGATTGCTAGATTGAAAGATATAGAGTTTGATGATGAATTCTCTTTGAAAACTTTGAAAGGAACTCTCCAGATGAAAGGTTATCTAGATATCAAGGATCAACATACCTTTATTATATGAATAAACCATGAAAACTTGATGAAGAACCCATGGGAATCCAAGCTCCAAGTTTTTTTTGAGCTTCATCTCCAATGGAGGTTACAAGAGAGGATATTTTTTGAGAGGGAAGTCTAATTTTTAATCCTCGATTGGGAATGTGGTTTTAACGTTTTAACCAACTTAATATACCCAAAAATAACCAAATAAAACGCCTAGGGTCAGTTTATGACGTGGGGTGAATTTCCCATTCACCCCTTCACTTAATAGTACGCCTGGCAGCATAACACAGGTTGCATCGACACACCCATTGAAGCCAAGTATGTCCAACAACGGAGTGTACTACTGGCCGTCATTTGGCTCTGAGTCTTGTTAAAAGGCTTGATCCTTCACCAGGATAAGTCCTGAACACCCCCAATCTATGGGGCATTGGTGTAGTGACGATGGGTTATTTGGGATCGTCGATTGACACTGCCAAGGCAGTGTCTCAACAGCCTTTGGGTCCTCTTTGAGGGCCTCTTGCGGGACCTTTTAGGACTCGTACCCAGATGTTTTCCAACATAAATACACACCTTAACATGTTAAAGACCTTCCATACCTGTTTGAGCATCAAAAAATACTCTCAACACATCCAAATATGCTAGGCACGCTCAATTCACACATGCACGTCTCAAGGGCTAACTTTCGAACGTCTAGGACGTACTTAGACGTTTGACTTCGAAATGACTTTAAATCAATTATAAATCCTTTCAAACACTTTATAAACATTTTATAAAGATTATTAGGCACATTAGAGGCTCTAGACACCCTATCTTATTTTGGGGGTCTTACAAATGATATGAAGATAGATATAGCAAATTTTGTCGCTATGTGTCCTAATTATCAACATGTTAAGGTAGAACATCAGAAACTATGAGGTATGACTCAAGAGATTAACATTCCTACCTAGAAGTGAAAAGCAATAAACATAGACTTCATTATAGGTTTACGTCGTACTCTAAGACAACATGATTCCATTTGGGTAATAGTAGAAAGAGTTACTAAGTCCGCTCACTTCTTGGCTATCAAGACTACAAATTCAGCGGAGGACTACGCTAAACTCTACATAAATGAGATAGTCAGGTTGCATGGGGTTTCATTGTCTATCATCTCAAATAGAGGTCCACAATTTACCTCTCATTTCTGGAAATTATTTTAGAAAGGTCTAGGTACTCAAGTAACTATTAGCACAACATTTCATCCAAAGACAGATAGTCAGGTATAGCGTACCATTCATACCTTAGAGGACATGTTGAGACATAGCGTAATTGATTTCAAGGGAAAATGAGATGACCACCTACAACTTATATAGTTCACCTACAACAATAGTTACAATTTAAGTATAAGATCTCCAATTGGTTGGTTTGAAGTAAGTGAAGTAGCCTTGATTGGGAAAGATTCAGTTCATGAGGCTATGGAAAAATTTCAGATCATTAAATATAGACTTAAGACACCTTAGAGTCGTCAGAAGTCTTATGAGAATGTAAGAATAAGGGACTTAGAGTTTGAAATTGATGATTGGAATTTCCTGAAAGTGTCAACTATGAAGGGGTGATGAGATTTGGCAAAAAAGGAAAGCTTAGTTCAAGACATGTAGGTCCTTACAAGATTCTAATAAGGGTAGGTAAAGTGGATTGTTAGTTAGAGTTGCTAGCAGAATCAGCAGCGGTTCATCCAGTCTTTCACATTTCCTTCTTAAAAAAGTGTGTGGGTGATCCAACATAGATAGTGCCATTAAAGAGTGTAGTCGTGAAAATAGCCTCACCTATAAAGATAAGCTAATTGAATTCCTTGATTGTTACATTCTTAGGTTGAGAAATAAAGAAGTCACTTCAGTGACGATTTTGTGGAGGAGTCAGTTTGTAAAGGAGGTACTTAGGAAGCAAAAGAAGCCATGAAGGCCGAGCATCCTCATCTTTTTCCTTCTGATCTTGTTTCAGCTTGAGGTAATAGTTCCTCTCCAGTCTATAAGATTACTCTTGTGAAGATTTAGTCTTAGTATCATATTCCTTAAGTTGTTCTTACATTATTTGCATGTTCTTGGAACTTTGTCTAGTCAAAAAATAGGTTTTAGTTTTCGTGGTAGGGATTTGAGCTCCTTTCCTCCATACCTAAATAGTTTTGCCTTCATTCGAGGATGAATGTTCCAAGGGGGAGATATTGTAACACCTAGGAAATAATACATAGACTTTGAGGTAGAAAACAAAAGAAAAAGGTGAACCATAGCTCGTGAACCATTTAATAAGGTGAACCACACCCCGTGAAACACCTCAAAAGGTGAACCATGATCCATCACCCTAATCATTGTTCACACACTCTAATTAGCGGTGGATAATGGAGCCCCCCATGGCCAGTGAACCACCTCACAAGTTGTGGGCTTGATCATGGAGGATAGACTGGACTCACCAAGCCTATGCATGATACCTTGGATCTCTCTATGTGTCATGGTCTTGATGATGGGTCGCAGTGGCATCTAACCTCCTCTACCACAAGACATAGCCTAAGAGAAGAAGCACAATACCCTTCATGGTCTGTGGTCTTTCACACGGGTCTTGGTAAGGCTCATGGTTGGACCACCCAGAAACCAGTAGCTAGGGTGAATAGAACAAGACCCAGTCGATCAACCGTGGTCCTAGTTAAAGTGCGTCACTGGGGACGTGGTTGACTTTCATAGATTCATAAGTGGGTCATTTTGGTCTTTTCCCCTATGAGTTGGACACCTAAACTACATCATTTATCCCCTAAACTACGTAGTTTTTTCTGTTAATTTAAGCCTGGTAACTTAATCAGAACCTACCAGACTCGATCATTCTCCTTAACTCATGAAAAACTTAGAGTAAGAAAACTAGAGACAACCGACCAAACTTTCTCCAAGAATGGAATAAGTTTTTCTCAGTTCCAACCATGAAATCAAAAGATTTCTTCATGAATTTTGCCACCATGTAGGTGGTAATTCACTAGTGTGTGCCTTTCATCCACCAGGTCCCTAAAATTCATTCAATTTATTGATTCCCTATATATATTTTAGACATAGGGTTTCTAGAACCTTAGATATTGTTGTGATTTTATTGTTATAGTGTTCTTAATCATATTATGCTTTCTAACATTTTTTTTTAGTTTCTTGCATTAAACTCATAACCCTAGTTGTGTGGATTCATTTAGGTTATGAATTACACTAGCTAGGTTAGATAAACAAATATTCATGCCTCACATTTTGAATATGTCATTATCATTACTTAAATGTCACATTCTAGTTAGCATGTCAGAACATTGAGCTATCTAGTATATTTTAGTTATGTTGTATTGTAAAAATTTCTAGGAGGATTAGTCTTAACACCAAGTTGGACTAGGGTTCAGGGTACCCATACTGTCGCAAAACTACGTGCCCCCATAGGAGTCTCATTGTTGGGCATCAAATTTAGTGATCACGTCAATCATGTATCTATACCCTTGGTAAGGTATATTAGGTCATCTCGATGGGGCGTATACATAGGAATCCACGCTTAGCTCACATGGTTTTATATCAGTTATTAGTATCTCCCTCACTCAGACTTTAGTGCTTTTGACCAGGTTTTCAGGTTATACTTTGGTATTAAATTAGCATGTCCTATTCATGATTTAGTACTTGATCATTGCATTTAGTTTAGCTTTTTTAGCATATTATAGTATTTACCTTCATATTCAGTTATGTCATTGCTCAGTTACGCTTTGTTCAGTTTATATTTTTTTCAACTATATTTTATATCCTTCATACTCGGTACATTCCAAGTACTCATGCATACTCTGGGCTACATCCTTTAATGATGTAGGTTCAAGTACTCAACATTCAAATTAGACATAGATTGATTTCCTGATCTCCATTTCAGCAGTGTCAGTGGTGAGTCCTCATACTTCAAGGACAATAGACTTGTTTTTTGAATTCAGTCTTTTATTTTATGTTTCAGTTTTTGCTAGAGTAAGCTGGGGATATGTCCCAACAACTCTAGTCAGTGAGAGGCTTTTTCAAATATAATATTAGTTTCTGTTATGAATTTGAGTTTAATCTTTCAGTGTTATTGAACTCTTAGTATATTTGATATATTCAAATTAGTATTAGGTATTCCCCACTTTCATTTAATTATTGTTTTAAGCTTTTGCATAGTATATCTATGTTTAATTGTTTAGTATGCTTATGTTATGCCAACTTCAAGGTTATTTGGGGTCACTCGTGATCCTAGGTTCTGTGTTTACGTCAAGGGAGTAACCTCAGGGTGTGACAACAAATATTAAATAATGTTCATTTAAAACAAACACACTTAATTATTATAGATGTTAAATAGATAAGTAAAATAATTATTTCAAATTTAGAGGCTAATAATGATAAAAGTATATAAATAATAATAATAAGTTAATAATTTATAAATATTAAATGTATATGCAAATTTAAACATGTAACAAAATCAGTTTTAAAATACATATTTAATCGCATAACAATTCAAAATGGTTTATACATCGAAGGATGAATTGATGGGCAAAGACGTTGAATGAGTAGCTAATTTTTTCGACTACTAGATGATGTTAGTGTAGCCAGATGGAATGATATGGGATTGTGAAAATGGTAGGTCTGATACTTTATTTTCAAGTCACCTACATATCTCTAGTTTTACAAGAATCAGGTCGTGTTTAGTTCTAGATTTAGGAACAGACTAAGCTCATTAAAGAAAATAATGGCATGAGACTTGAATAGAAGCAATAACAACTTAAATATAAGATGGTATTAGTAGTGATAGAATGACTTATGTTATGAAAGAAAAAGATCATATGAGTAGTGTGAAAAGATGTGAAGTCCTTTATTGCGATAGATATATAAGTATATAAGACATATTTGGAAGTGTTACACCCCGGAAACTAGTACATAAACTAGGGCTAAGGGTAGGGCAACAATCCAAGAGTGAGGTCAAGAGCCAAGGGAAAGGGCCAAGGCCGCCCAAGTTCCCTATGCACTGTCCACCTTTCCATGAGAGCCTTCACGGCTTGTGCTGATCACCACATCCTGTGGGACCACCTGTGACGGTGAGGAAGTAGCTCCCTAAGGATGCCCCGAGTTTCCCTCCACCACACGAGACACTTATCAACTCGTAAAGACTTACACGACTCATAGGAGGGGTCATGGAGATAACTTAGTTTTTAGGGGTTAAGGGGAGGTTTCCTAGCTACTGGATGATGACTACGAGAGGCACCACGACTCGTGGAGCCTCACGTAAAGTTCTTTGCAATAGACTTATATTTTAGGAACAACTTCAATTGATCATATCTTTTAGCTCAAAATGAATTAGGTGAGCCATGACCTATAAAATTAAAGGTATCCAAATCTTCTTTCCAACGCCACTAAGTTACCCTAATTTCCATCTCAAAATAAAAGTTTATGCCCACAATAGTGAAGAACTATCGGACTAAAATTCATCACAACTCGTTTGATGGGACTTGGTGATGATGAAGACCCGTTTCGGCCTCTATCATGCCATTTCAACATTTTCTAGTCAGTGCACTTATTGTATCTTTTCCCAAATTTTTAACTCAAAGCTATGTCGGTTTGCCCAAGCCTAGGACCTCTATATAAGTTATTTTAACCCCAAAACTCACCCAATTAAGTCGTTTATTCCAAAACACAAAATAATTTCCAAAGTACATGCTCTCCAAAATATTTCTCTCCATAAATTTGAAGAATAAGAAGAATGAGAAGGAGACTTAAGCTAGGTTTCAAGAGCAAGCTTTTGTACATTAATTATTTGGTCTTTGATAGTAAGGTATGATAGTTTTCATCCATGGAGTCCCTTCAAAATCTCAATTTCAAAGTGATAGAAATCCCTAATTGTTAGGGTTTGATTCAAAATTCATGGGTCCCTTTCAAACTGGATTCTAATGGTTGAATTATGTTATATTAAGCATGAATTGATAATCTCATATAGGTTTTATGATATATCCCCAAAAATCCATAAATTTCTATATTTTCCAATTATGATGATTTAATGTGGGTTTTGATTATGAAAGAAGCTTTTCATGAAATCAAGCATGAATTGCTGAATTACAATGATTTTATGATGTTTTCCCGTGAACCCATGAAATTTTCATATTTCTCAATTGTGATTTTATGATGTGGGTTTTTTTTTATGAAAGAGAATTTTATGAATTTATGCATGAAGTGACAGAATCACATGAATAATGATGATATCCATGCCTAATGCTTGAGTTCTAGATGTGTTGATTGAAAGTAAGCTTTCAACCCTGAAAGGGCAAAGTAAGAGATTATACATATTTTATGAAATCTATGCAAATGATTTAAGAATACTTTGAGAGTGAAGTGTCAATGATTACTGTATTGTCGTTGTGTTGATTGAAATTTTATTCTCATGAACACATATGAACATGATGTGAAAGGTTTACTCACATAATGAAGATTCTTCGTTGAAATGCTTTCTCACCCAAATGTAATACTTACATGTAGACATGAACGGTGAAAGGTTTTCTCACACGTGATCTACGAGCTATCCTAATGAACTATGTTGAATTGATTGTGAAGGACATACATTAATGAAACATGAGTTAAGTCAAGACTTAATAAGTACTCCGTGGGAGTAATGCCTAGCACCGAGTGAATATTGATTTGATATGGGATCCCTCACATTAGTTGAGGCTAGGTTTCTAAAGAAAGCTCTTGAGATGGAAGACCACACTTCAGTCAAGGCCGGGTTTCTAGAAACAATATCCTTATCCCATAAACTACGTTCCCCCATAGGATATTTAGCTAGTGGATCCACCTAATATAACAATTCATGGTTCTACCTTCGGCAAATAGGACAACCCTTTTCGGTGTGGGTAACACCGGGTGATCATGTTACAACTCACATTGTCTCATGTATATTAAGGCTTATTACCGTACAAGAACATGAATAATTAACTATGTTTACTCAAGAATCTTTGTATATGAGTTCAAAGTTTTTGAGCATTTTGTATGGGCATCCCAATTTTATTCAATACTGTAATAGATGGATATGTTGAGACAAATTGTCAAGACTTCCGTTTTTTTTTTTATGAAAATTTTTTAGACTTGAAATGTGTTTTATTCTTATTATTCTACTTTCTTATGTTATAAGGACTAAGTGGTTTGTATTAAGTCTTTATAGATTCTATACGCCATGTTACATCTTGGATCATGACAAACTTGGTAATTTGAGTACAAGGTTTAGAACGATCCTAGGATGATTTCTCGTAAGCCACATCTAGTAGAGTCTTGTTCTTGAGTGTGAAGCACACCATAGTTATGAATGAGAGAATATAAGATGTTTAGGAAAATTCTACTTCTTTCATTACTCTTAAGTCGTGCGATAAGAATTTAACACTATAAGGTCTTTCTCCTAATTCATACCCAGTGGTCTAGAGGACATGACTACAAAAGGAGCTTTCACTAGTGAAATTGAGGGAGACAGTGTTATAACATAAGGAGAAGTTGACCTTGTTTGCAATCGACTAGTCTATGCAAACCTGAATCTTTTGACATGACTAAATAAAGTGAATAGGGCATATATAAAAGTTAAATGTAAAATAATTTATAAACATGATGTGATTTCCCATTTAGACAATGGTATTTTTCTTGACACGATATGGATGACGTCTTAGTCTATGACATCTTAGGGACATAATACACTAGAATTTAATTCTTAGGTCATGGTATGATGTCCCCAAGCCATGTAAGATGATTTCTTTAGACCATGACACCTTCAGAATATGATAAGTAGAAATTAAATTCATAGACCATGAGATGACATCTTTACACCATGAAATGTTGCCTTTAAACTATGACGTCTTCAAGATATTAAATGATAATTGAAGCTAATACAAACAAGATAATTTATTAGTCAAATATAGTAGCCAACATGATTTAGAAGGAAAATATATAGGCTGGTAAGCAACACATTTTAGTAGGCAAATATAATATGTTTGATGAAGTGTAAAAGGCATAAATATATTAGGCTCAATAGTAGGTGTCACGCCCCGAGCTACCCCTGTGACGCGGAAATGGAAACTAGGACCACAAGTGATCCCAAGCTAACCCTGCTAGCATGATGATGAGCATACTAAAGATAATAAACTGATGCGGAAGCTAAATGATAATTAAATATGAAAAGATAGGGAATACCCATATTCTATAACTGCGATATTTGAAAACAATGAGTTTAATACAAAGGAAATATTAACTAAATACTAAGCTGAATCTAACTATGTCTGAAATAAGCCTCTAAACTAGACTAGAAATACTAGGAGAAGCCCCCAGCTAAATCTAGCAAAAATTGAAACTAAATGACTAAAGAATGAAATGACACTCAAGACTGTTGTCCTCGAAGAATGAGGACTCACCATTGAAGCGGCCGAACTGGAGATCAAAAATCAATCTATGCATGATCTAAATGCTGAGAACCAGATCCTACATCACGAGAAGATGTAGCGCACGTATGCGTCAAGACTTGAAAGGTATTGAGCATGTAGGATAGAGTAAAGCTGAAATAAAACATAATTGAACAAGCATAAAAGCAAGTATAATAATTTGACATGAGAAACTGAATTATGAGATAACTGGATGCAATGACCAATTTATAACATGCTGAAACTAAATACTGAATAAATCGATAAATGGTCAATGCAGAGAGTCTGAATGAACTGTGGGAGCTACTAATAACCGATAATAAAACCACATGAGCTAAATGTGTAGTATGATGTATACGCCCTATCGAGAGAACCCAATATACCCTACCAAAGGTATAACGGCTTGCTAGCTTGATCACTTAACTGATTGCCCACAGAAAGGAGTTACAACCTACTTGGCTAATAGTTCTGGGACTATTTGGGTACCTTGTCCAGCTCGATATTATGCTACTCCCAATGAATTCTGTAAATTTAATGTTTATGTCTGAATATATGTAAATATTGGATAGCTCAAAAATGAATATGAAAACTGCGAATATAATAATTAGTTTGGTAATTATGCATTTATAACTGAGGTATGTATATCTGAAGTGGCTGAAATATCTGATCTAGCATGTGTAATTAAAGAACTAAAGCAATACATAGCTAGGGTTCTGAAATTCATGCGATAATTTGAGTAATAACATGATAATCTGATTTGGAAAATATATTTAACTAAATCATGAAGTTCTATCAAAGTTCTAGAAACCATAGGTTTAATCATGATAAGAAAATCAAGAATCTGACTTAAAACTAGGGACCCAATGGGTAAAAGGAACCGACTAGTGAAATCAGGCATACATGGTGATGAAATCCATGGAAAAATACTTAAGTTTCGAGGCTGGAACTAGTGGAGCTTGTGGCATTTTTGAACTAAGGTTCTTGAGCTTTTTCTTCTCTCTTGCTTCTAATTTTCTAAGTTTGATTTAATGATTTGACTTTGATACGTTTTAATTATGTTTTTAGGCTTAAATCTGATGATTTAGGGTCAAAACGACGTAACTTAGGGTTTAAACAGAGTGGGAAAGGTCCAAAAGACCCCTGGGAAAGTTGCTGTCGGGCCAAACGATGGTCAGGACTGACGGTCCATTGTCTGCCCGACGCCCCATCGTTGGGTCCGTCGTCAGGGCCTGTTCGACAGACCCTTACTAAAATGGGCATAACTTTTTACTTGGAGTTCTGATTTTATCAAGGTCGGTGGATATGGAAAGATAATTAAATTATCTATCTGTGAGAAGGTCGTGGGAGAGCTAATTCATTTTGTGATAACAATTATTATGATTTGAAGTTGACCCAGCTGCATATTCCCCTTAACTGTCTGCAAATTTTCCACCTTAGGTTAGACCTACGGACCGTAGGTCCACTTACAGACCATGCTCGTCATCTGTAGATCTTTTAAGAGAGTGTGTGAAGGGAGTATTGATCGACCGTCACGGACTACGGACCGTCATCTAACCTACGAAGCGTAAGTTCGTCCGTCGTCCAAGACTTAACCAATTTTTCTAGGATGAAATTTTTGGGAGTTTCTGATCCCATCGATGATTGTGCAGGACAGACCGTGGGTTAGGATACGGTCCGTCGATGCCACCGTTGGTTGCACCTGTTTTTTTTTTTGTAAATCTAGTTTTTGGTCTATTTTGGCTACGGGTGTTACATTATCTCCCCCTTGGGAACATTCATCCTCGAATGAAGACTAAACTAGCAAAATTAGAAGGAAAGAGCTACAAACCCTACTACTAAACACTGAGAACGGAGTTTCTGACTGAATTGAGTTCCAAGTACATGAAATTACGCTGAAAATGCAAGTACAAAATGAGGGAACATTATTCTAAAAGTGAATTTATGCATGAATGACTGGAAAACTGAAGAGGAACTATTACCTCAAGCTGGAGTGGAATCGGAAGGAAAGAGGTGAGGATCATTGGCTTTCATGACTGCTTCTGCTTCCCAAGTAGCTCTCGCTACGAACTGACTCTTCCACAAGACCTTGACTGAAGCGACTTCTTTGTTTCTCAACCTTCTGACCTGATGGTCAAGATTCTCGACTGGTACATCCTCATAAGAAAGACTATCTTTCACCGCCACACTCTCTAATGGCACTACAGAGGTTGGATCACCCAGACACTTCTTCAAGAGTGAGATGTGGAAGACCGGATGCACTGCTGCTAATTCTGCTGGCAACTCTAACTCATATGCCACCTTGCTAACCCTTTTAAAGATCTTGTAAGGGCCTACATATTTAGGACTGGTCTTTCCTTTCTTTCCAAATCTCATAACCCCTTTCATAGGTGAGACATTCAGAAAAACCCAGTCATCAACTTGGAAATCTCATTTCCTTCTCCTTACATCTGCATAAGATTTATGACGACTTTGGGTTGTCTTAAGTCTATCTCTAATGAGTTGCACTTTCTCCATAGCATAAAGGACTGAATCTAGCCCTATCAAAGTTGCTTCACCTACTTCAAACCAACCAACATGAGATCTACATATACGCTCATATAAAGCCTCATAAGGGGCCATCTGAATGCTGGAATGGTAGCTATTATTGTAGGCAAACTCAATAAGAGGAAGGTGATTATCCCAACTACCTTTGAAATCGATCACACAAGCTCTCAAGATATCCTCTAAGGTCTGAATGGTACGCTCTGCCTACCCATCCGTGTATGGATGAAATGCTGTACTAAGGTTAACTTGAGTACCAAGACCTTTGTGAAATGACTTCCATAAATGAGAGGGAAACTGAGAACCTCTATCTGAGATGATAGACAAAGGAACCCCATGCAATCTCAGAATTTCAATGGTGTAAAGCTTGGCATAGTCCTCTGCCAAATCTGTAGTCTTGACCGCCAAAAAAGTGAGAAGACTTAGTAATCCTATCAACTATCACTCAAATGGAGTCACGTTGTCTGCGAGTTCGCGGTAAATCTGTGATGAAGGCCATATTTATCACATCCCACTTCCAAGTAGAAATATCGATCTCTTGAGTCATACCCCCTAGTTTATGATGTTCTACCTTGAGTTGCTGGCAATTGGCGTACTTACTCACAAAGTATGCTATATCCCTCTTCATGCCATTCCACTTATAGACTTCCCACAGATCGCGGTCCATCTTAGTGGAACCTGGATGAATAAAATACCTAGAGTTATGGGCTTTTGCAAGAATATGTTGTCTTAACTCACCCACATCGGGAACACACAATCTACCCTGGTAGCGAAGTACATCATCTCCACCTAGGAGAAAACCTCCACTTCTGATTATGGACTGCACCGTTAAGTTCAAGCAAGATTGGATCATTGTCTTTCTTTTCCTTAACCTCCACTTCCAAAGATGATTCTTCCCCATTCTGAACTGTTACACTATTGTCAGATATGCTCATAAGGCAAACTTCCAAGCGAGAAATCCTGTGAATATCCTTCACTAGCTCCTTCCTTTCGTCCTCAACATGGGCTACACTACCCATGGATAATCTACTAAGAGCATCTTCAACTAGATTAGCCTTACCCGGATGATAATGCACACTCATATTCCTTAAGGAACTCAAGCCATGTCCTATGGCGAAGATTCAACTCCTTCTGGGTGAACACATACTGAAGGGTCTGATGGTCTGTGAACACATCTACATGAACACCATACAAGTAGTGTCTCCATATATTAAGTGCAAACACCACTGCTGCAAGCTCAAGGTCATGAGTGGGATAGTTCTTCTCATGAACCTTAAATTGTAGACGCATAAGTTATCACCTTACCTCGCTGCATCAACACATAACCTAGGCCAACATTTGATGAATCACAATAGATCACATAACCATCTGAACCCTCTGGTAGAGTCAAGATAGGAGTTGTAGTCAATCTAGTTTTCAATTTTGAGAAGCTTTTCTCACAATCATCTGACTACAATTGGAAATTGACCATCTTATGAGTCAACTTAGTCAATGGTGAGGCTATGGATGAAAATTCTTCTACGAACCTTCTGTAATAACCTGCTAGACCTAAGACACTTCTGAGATCTGTAGCAGAGGTAAGTCTGGTCCACTTTTTCACTAGTTCTATCTTCTGTGAATCCACTCGGATCCCTTCACTAGATACATTGTGACCAACAAAAGTAACTAATTACAACCAAGACTCACATTTGCTGAAATTAGCGAATAATTGGCGATCTTTGAGAGTCTATAGAACAACTCTCAAATGACTTGCATGTTCTTCCTCACTCATAGAGTAAATGAAGATATCAACAATGAAGACGATAACAAACAAGTCTAAATACTGTTTCAACACTCTGTTCATCAAATCCATGAAAGTTGTAGGAGCATTGGTTAGTCCAAACGACATAACTATAAATTCATAAAGACCATACCGAGTTCTGAAGGCTATTTTCGGAATGTCACTATCTTTGACTCTGAGCTGATGATAACCCAATCTGAGGTCTATCTTTGAGAAATGACTAGCACCCTGAAGTTGGTCAAACAAGTCATCAATTCTGGGGATGGGATACTTATTCTTGATTGTGACCTTGTTCAACTTTCTATAGTCAACGCACATTCTGAGAGAACAATCTTTCTTCTTTACAAATAATACTGGTGCACCCCATGGTGTAATACTAGGTTTGATGAAACCCATATCTTAAAGGTCTTTCAACTGCTCTTTCAATTCCTTAAGCTCTGCTGATCCATTTTGTAAGGAGGAATAGAAATAGGCTAGGTATCTGGAAGGAGATCAATTCCAAAGTCAATTTTGCCTTTCAGGAGGAACTCCGGGAAGATCTTTTGGAAATACATCTGGAATCTCACAAACTACTAGAATAGACTCAAGAGTTCGGGTTTCAAGGATAAAATCCTTAACTCGAACTAGATGATAGAGATAACCCTTAGATATCATTTTTATTGTCTTGAGGTGAGAAATAAATAGACCTATAGGCGCTAAGCTACTACCCTTCCATTCTAAGATTGGTTCGTCTTAAAACTGAAAAGAACAATCCTAGTTCTACAATCTACTAAGGCATAACATGAATGTAACCAATCAATGCCTAGAATGAAATCGAAGTCTACCATTTCTAAGTCTATTAGATCTACTGAGGTAACTTTCTGAGAGACTGTGACAGAGCAATTTTTGTATACCCATCTAGCTATAATTGGTTCACCGACTATAGTAGAGACTGAGAAAGGTTTTGAGAGAGTTCCTGGACTAACACTGAATTGTACTTTTATGCTGAGTTACAAAGGAAAAATTCATCCCTGTTGTCCTTCCACCTAGTGAATTCAACCATATATGAGTCACATCCTTATGCTGTAAGGATGCCAATTTCATCTATAAATAACACTTACTTGCATCACACCAAATATTTTCTTGACCTCATCAATGAGCTTCATGTGTCCTTACCAACTTGTGACCCTAAAAACAAAGGCGGATTCATCCTAAAAATATCACAAAATCTGGCTGCCACTAATCAGTCATTTCTATTAGTAGGAACTAGAACCTTCTGATTGTTCAATGTTCTCATACTTTGAGCCTACAGCTGAATTGACGTTCTTAAACTCTGCATTTGAACTCCTAATTTGGTACTCGAGGAACTACGTTAGCATTGCGTGCATTAGAATTCCATGCCTAAGCTCTACGAGAAGGCATGATCTTAAGTGCTCAACGTCGAGTTAGAATGGAATTAGATCATACCTTACGCACGATAAGAGTAACAAGAAAGTGAAGTTTTTTCCTAAAAACACTTTGTAGCCTCCTTCTCATTAAATGTAGTGCAGTTCACACCCATGAAAATGACTCTACTTAGTGCGGCTTTTCAGATATCCTAGGACTCCTGAACCTAGTGCTCTGATACCTAGTTTTTTCACGCCCCCAGCTATCCCCAAGACGCGAACACGGAACCTAGGACCACAAGTGATCCCAAGATAACTCTGCTAGCATGATCATGAGCATACTAAAGATAATAAACTAATGCAGAAGCTAAATCATAATTGAATATGAAAAGATGGGGAATACCCATATTCTATAACTGAGATATTTGAGAACAATGAGTTTAATACAAAGGAAATATTAACTTAATACTGAGCTGAATCTAACTATGTCTAAAGTAAGCCTCTAAATTAGACTAGAAATACTTGGACAAGACCCCAGCTAAATCTAGCAAAAACTGAAACTAAATGACTAAAGAATGAAATGACACTTATGAGTGTTGTCCTTGAAGAATGAGAACTCACTAGTGAATCTGCTGAACTGGAGATCGGAAGTCGATCTATGCGTGATCTAGATGCTGAGAACCTGAACATACATCACGAGAAGATGTATCACACGTATGCGTCAGTACTTGAAAGGTACTGAGTATGTAAGATAGAGTAAAGTTGAAATAAAACATAATTGAACAAGCATAAAAGCAAGTATAATAATTTGACATAATAAACTGAATTATGAGATAACTGGATGAAATGACCAATTTATAACATGTTTAAACTGAATACTGAATATACTGATAAATGGTCAATGTAGAGATCTGATTGAACTGTGGGAGCTACTAATAACCAATAATAAAACCACATAAGCTAAATGTGGAGTCTGATGTATACGCCTCATCGAGAGGACCCAATATACTCTGCCAAAGGTATAAAGGCATGCTGGTGTGATCATTAAACTGATTGCCCATAGAGGGGACTTACAACCTACTTGGCTAGTAGTTCTAGGACTATTTGGGTACGCTAAACCCTAGTCCAACTCGGTATTATGTTACTCTCGATGAATTTGATAAAATTATTGTTTATGTCTGAATTTTTGTATATACTGGATAGCTCAAAACTGAACATGAAAACTGAGAATGCAACTATTAATCTTGTAATTATGCATTCATAACTGAGGTATGTATATCTGAAGTGTCTAAAATATCTGGCCTAGCATGTGTAATTCAAGAACTAAAGAAATACATTGCTAAGGTTCTGAAATTCATGCGATAATCAGTAATAACATGATAATCTGTTTTGGAACATTTATTTAACTAAATCATGAAGTTCTATCAAAGTTCTAGAAAACCTAGGTTTAATCATTATAAGAGAATCAAGAATATGACTGAAAACTAGGGAACCAATGCGTGAAAGGAACCCACTAGTGAAATCCCACATACCTGGTGATGAGATCCATGGAAAAATACTTATGTTTTGAGGCTGGAACTACTGGAGCTTGTGGCATTCTTGAACTAGGGTTTTGAGTTTTTTCTCCTCTCTTGCTTCTAATTTTCTAAGTTTTTATTTAATGATTTGACTTGGATATGTTTTAATCATGTTTCTAGGCTTTAAACTGACTAAAATCAGACGATTTAGGGTCAAAACGACATAACTTAGGGTTTAAACAGAGTGGAAAAGGTCCAAAAGACCCATGGGAAAGTTGCTGTCGGGCCAAAAGATGGCCAGGACTGACGGTTCGTCGTCTGCCCGACGTCCTATCGTTGGGTCCGTCGTCAGGGCCAGTTCTACAGGCCTTTACTAAAATGGGCATTACGTTTTACTCGGAGGTATGATTTTAGCAAAGTCACTGGATATGGAAAGATAATTCAATTATCTATCTATGAGTAGGTCATGGGACAACTTATTCATTTTGTGAGAAGAGTTATTAACATTTGAAGTTGACCCAACTGCATTTCCCCTTAACTGTCTGCAAATTTTCCACCTACGGACCGTGCTGGTCATCCATAGCTCTTGTCAGAGAGTGGGTGAAGGGAGTATTTACCGACGGTCACGAACATCGGACCATCGTCTGACCTACGGACCGTTAGTCCGTTCGTCGTCCAAGACTTAAGCAATTTTTCTGAGCTGAAATTTTTGGGAGTTTCTGATCCCATCGACAGTTGTACAGGACAGACTGTGGGTCAGGCTACGGTCCGTCGATGCCACCGTTGGTTGCACCTCTAGATACTTTTTGTGTATAGCTAGTTTTTGGTCTGTTTTGGCTAGGGGGTGTCACAGTAGGCAACACAATGTCATGGGCAATGCAAATTTTTGTAGAAAATGTAATATAGTAGGTCAAATGCAATATACTAGGCAATATAATTTTAGTATGTAAATGCAATTTAGCATGTCGAATATTATGCATTAAGCAAATGCAAATCTGAGTAGGTGATGCAACATAATAGACTAAATATAATTTAGTATGAAAGACAATATAAGGGGGGCGACTATGTAATTTTGAGTAGGCAATGCAATAAAGTAGACAAATAATGTAATTTTTAGAAAAAAAGAACGATATAGTAGGAAAATTGTATCTTTAAATAGGCAATGTAATATAGTATAAACCAAATACAATTTGCAGGCAATCAACAATTAAAGTATAACTTCAGTAGGCAATGCAAAATTTAGTAGGCAACTGATATTTTTATTAGATAATGCAAATTAATTAGACAGTGAAATTTTCAGTAGATAATACGTTTTTAAAAATATTTGTTAGACCATGCTAATTAGTGAACACTATAATATAATAGGGAAATGCAATATAGTAGGTAAAAGTTTTTAATGTAATACAACAGTTCAAATACAAATTTTATTAGGCCGAATGTGATATAGTAAGCCAAATGCAATTTAATAGGACAACATATATAGTAGAAAAATGCAATTTTGAGTAGAAAATGCAATATATTTGGTCAAATGCAATTAATAGG
This sequence comes from Solanum peruvianum, assembly GCA_027705065.1. NCBI lineage: Eukaryota > Viridiplantae > Streptophyta > Magnoliopsida > Solanales > Solanaceae > Solanum > Solanum peruvianum. Next base: position 24,823,942 of record JAKWJD010001763.1, read on the forward strand.
TAATGCAAATTCAGTAGGCCAAATACAATTAGTAGGCAATGCAACTTTTAGAAGGCAACACAATGCAATTTTAAGTAGACAATGCAACATAGTAGGTCAAAATAATTTAGTACACAATGCAGTATAGTAGATCAATAATGCATTTTCTACTATACCAATAAAAACTAGTATACAAACAAGAAATAGTATAAAAATGAAAAGTAGTGGACTGTGCGATCAAAGTTGAAAAGATAAAGTAGCTTAGATTTTCGTCTCACTGAAAGGGGAGGGGCATGGTTACTCATGCAAAGACTTATTTTGACATACATACCTATATTTTCTACATTTGAAGACAAATTATAAGATTATAAAAAGGATGGTTTATTTATGTCTATGCTCTGGTCCACATGTTTCATTCTTGATGTATAATTGAAGGTCAATCTTCTATTCTGCAAGTATTTTTGTCAAACTATCCCAATGTAGATATTTTGATTCTTTAACCCTTCTTTGTAGATTGAAACAACTTGTCATAATTGTTTGAGGCTCTCTCAATAATTATGTCCTAGTCTCATGAATGACAAAAGAATGCTTGTTTATTTTTTTGGGTCCTTTCAAAAATTTTGAATCAGTAATATGCTCATTGGGAAAATGAGAAATTTTATTATGATATAAGATCAAACTCCATATCAGTGCATATATATCCCTCTTAATTGGGAATCATGCTAATCATAGTTCTACTACAAAGCAAAAAAATCATAAACAAATACATCATATAAAATACTTCTCAATAGAATTTCAAATGATAAGCTTGGACTAAAATTTGTCATTCATTTTAAAGAATGAAGAAATACACCTTGTAAAAAACTCTCAACTTTCAAATTATTCACTGGTGATTTGAAAGTGGATTATTGGATACATTTGGCATAGGATCCTCCAAGTGTATTGCCTTGGTATTAATCAAGATTTCAATTTTATCAATAAGAGAATGAAAAGTTTCAACAGTGTTTCTTTTGATCCTTGAATGATAGTCACAAATCTTGTTGGGGTTATACCATTTGGTTTGTGTATCTCTTTAGCAGTAATAAGTGTTACATAGCCAACCACCTTTAGCCTTTCATAGATTTGGACTATAGCGCTATAGTATTGTTCTTGATAGGCTTAGTTTCAAATTTGGGCCTATTTCGTAGTTTTGTAGTTTGAGTGAAGGAGTTTGAAAATATGCAGGTTGGATGTTATAACAAGGGTATGTATGATGTTGTTATCAATATTGTTGATGAGGTGTCTGACGTGGAGTCATTTGATATGGGGTACTTGGTAGAAAGAAAGTGATGAATTGGAGTTGGATATAGAGGAGGTGCTAGATATGGTGATGTCTGACATTGAGGGGGGTGTGGGTGTAAGATATTGGTGAGGGCGAGGGACTTTAGTTCCATGTGACATCATAATAGAACCTATTTTTTTTGAATTTCTAATAACCCCTCGATTGGAGTGCTTTGTTAGTAGCCTGTAAATAGAGTTGTCAATATGGGCTAGCCCACCCCATCCGGACTAACCCATACAGGCTTTGACACTTTACGGTCCAGGCTGGGCTAGCCCATTTTTGGTGTGGGTCAATAAACGGCTGGCCCAACCCACAAGTACGTGGACTACAGGCTTGCCGGGTCAGCCCACTTTTTAAAAAATTATATTGTTTTTAGAATTATTTAATTAAATTATAGAATATAATTTAAAAATATTATCATAAAGATCGACAAAACAATATTATATGATGTTAATGTTACTACTTTTTAATCAAATCCACAATAAAATTATCTTTATAATATTTATTATGTTTTTTTTCAAGTAAAAGTATAAAAATCTAAATAGAAATATTAATCTAATTGTTTTGAGTTTAGACTCTCTTTAATTTTAAATTTTAATATTATATTATATTTTTTGATTAATTTTTATTGGCCCACGGGCCGGCCCTACCGATATTTCTCAAGCCCCATAAATCAGCAGGCTTATTCAGGCAAGCCAAAAATCCCTTTTCTCAAATGCGCTCCAATAATCGTAGCAAAGCCCTATGAAATCTCGAGTTAGGCCAGGCCGGCCCAACAGGCCTAGCCCTTGTTGACGGCTCTACCTGTAAAGCTTTTAGATTAATGATGGTACTATTCTTGATACATTCCTTAATTTTCTCCTAATTTATGATGTCGAAAAAACACTTTTCAGTGACGAGCATCACCTTATTATAGTATTGAGACTCTTGAACATGAATAAAATAGTCTTTCATTTGAGACTCCTCCATAGGAGGTCTAGCCCTAGAAACTACAAAGATTCACTTTATAACATAATCTCAAAATGGCACACATGGTTTTTTCTGTAAGTCTTGAATATAAACTATTTGGTGAAATTTTGGATAATGAATCCAAACATATCCACAAAATCAGAAGTCATATTTTATCCATTTTAACCAATTTTGAGAATCCGGCTTAACATACCATGATAGAGATTCACTTGTGAGAAATCTTGATTCCACGTATCACAGCACTTCATCCAATTCTAAGTGGCAATGATCAGTACTCAGTAATACAATTCAACTAAGTGAGTTGGGGTTAATCCCACATTGAGTGGTACGTATTTGAGAATCAATAGTCAATAATGAATATGTTCAAGTCAACCATAGGAATAGATATTTACGAATAAAAACATACTTCAAATTAAGGGTGAAACAAGTGTCAAATAACAGGGGATTTTGGTTTCAACTATCCTCTACAACAACAAATTACACGAAAATAACAAGTGGAGAGATGGGTTCTTGGGATATGAGTGGATTATGGGCTAAGGTAGACAAATGGGTGATTGCAATTGATAGTAAATAGTTTTAAATCATTGAATAGGCTAAAATTTAGTGGGGATAAACTTTATCTCCAACAATTTACCCTGAATCAAGTTGGTTCTCTCGAACACTAACAAGAAACAATTTAGAACAACCAATGCTTTAATCCATTCACTTTCTCGAGATGAATGTGTGGAAAAGGGTTTGGGATTCACTCTATTGAGTTGAACCCATGAGAACACAATACCCACAAACAGTCAATCAATATTAATCTTGCTTTTAAAACCTCTCTCTCTCGCAAGTAAAAACACGAAGGAGAGTTGCATTTGCAACTACAATCCTTTAAATTAAGCCACAATTACTAAATGAAATCACATTTAAACAACATTTATAAACTATCAATTAGCAATGCCCATCAGCTAAATCAACTCATAATCATACCCCAAGAATTGATGTTTTAGTTAGATAGCATAAAAAGATAAAAGAATTGTTACCAAATTGTGTTTCCATCAACTGGGTAAGATTAATTTCGTCATTACAAAGGTCAATGTTGTAGAATCTCAAATATCCACTTCCAATTTCTCAAAAATAGAAATCTTCTAATCTTCAAAGCTAAAGGAAAATACTGTCTCAGTACTCTCAGTTCTAAAACTCTAAAAATTAGATTGTAATATGATTGATAGGTACAAATAAAGATTCAAAAATTTAGTTATAGTTGCCAAAAATATATTGTGTGGGACCATTCGGTCCAGTAAGTCAGGATCGGTGATCCACTCGGCGATCCACTCTTTGGTCCATTACATGGCATTTTTTCTTTGGCATCAACATCTTTAAGTTATGTAACTTTAGGCGATCTAGCAAGACATCACGGAATCATTCGGCAACACGCTGACTGCTCCTCTTTATTGACGACTTGATATTCTCCTTCGAGACTTGGCACACTGGCATTTTAGGCGAGATCATGGCCATTCAGCGGCTCATCCAATGAGTTAGGCGATCATCGCATATTATTTTCTTCGTTCTTTCAAGTACCTTATTACTTTTTTCTCATTAGTATCCATGTTTTGTTCCTCAATCCAAATGCCTAATAATCAAGGATTTACATCAGCTATTGGCACAAAATATGCATTTAAGGACACTAAATCAATTAAAATAAATCTCTTAATAAGTCCAATTCATGGACTCATCAGCACACCCAAATTAAACTTTAGCTTTTCCTCAAGTAAAACTCAAGTTCAGCAGATCAAAAGGATGTGTCAAACAATGATATACAAGACTCAATCATGAATGCACACAAAAAGACACAATTTACTCATGCAAGGATCAGTGATGCACTCAAAGATTCAAGTTGCGACTCACCATTACCAAAGATTCTCAAGATCATAATACTTTCTTCAAATAAAAGTTCAAGATCAACAAAGGTTCTCAAATGTCCTTACACATGAATGGTTCTATATTCACATACAAAGCTTCAATAGTTTAAAACTTCAGAATCAAATGCAACACTTAGACTCACAAAAATGAACACAATGCCTGACTTCAACGGTAGGTTTGCCTATATTTTCCAATCAACACTTGTTTTAGCTCACTCAAGATAAAAAAAAAGGTTGTTTCAAGGCTTGTAATGTGGCTGAGTTTAAAGGTAAGGTCATTTAGGATAAATGGTTATAATCTTCACGATATGAATAAAAATTCCTTTACTTTTATTTATCATTTTACTTCATGCTCAAAAGTCACTCCGTTATACATATTCCATGGACTGTTGGAAACCCCATTTCCTTTATACTTTCACAACTTTATTCCAACAGTTATTCATTATTTTTCTTTTTCATTCTTTTATTTTTTTTCTCTCTTTTTCTTGTATGGAGGGGTTCCATCTTATTCAACATCATGGATCAAGGGGACTTCTTTGTATTTTTTGATTTACCTTCTCTTTTCACCACACCCCAACTTAGACTTTGGGCCTAAGTTGGCTATACAAAAAACCATAAATCATGAGTATTAAGAGTAATGGATAAAGAAAGGTCGCAAATTCATCAAGTTTATTCAAAGAAAAGGTTAAGGCTCAAAGAGTGTTCAAGCAAGGTTCGCACACTCACAGTGTAGACATAAAAAGAGGTATAATATCGAATTGTTCACACTCTTCAAGGCACCAACCAAGTAAATTATAGGTGACATCACACATGGTTCATTGGTAGGTCTGATTTCACGTATTAAGACATTTCATCCTCTCTAAGTGCCAACGATCGTTAGTTAGTAGTATAATCCAACTAAGTGAGATAGGGTAGAATCTTACAAGGAGTGTTATATATTTGAGAATAAATAGAAAAGCATGAATATGCTTAAGTCAATCATAGGTTAAAAAAAATACAAATAAAAGCATGGTTAAAGTTTAGTGTGACACAGATTTCAAATAATAGGAGAGGGGGAGGTTCATTGTAATTATCAAGTACATCAACAAATAGCATAAAAATAACAAGTATAGAGACGAGTTCTTGGGATGTGATTTGATTATGGTCTAAGTAAAACTAATGGGTGATTGCAATTAATAGTTAATAGCTGTAAATCAGTTATTAAGGTAAATTTTAGTGGGGATAAACTATCTCTTGAACAATTTACCCCGAATGGTCTTTGTTTCTCACGAACATCAATAATCAGCAATTAAGAACACCCTATGCTTTAGTCCATTCACCCTCTCGAGCGAATATGTTGAAAAGGGTTTTTGGATTCACTCTCTTTAGATGAAGTCATGACAACCTAATACCCACAGACCATCAATTTAGTAATCTTGGTTTTAAAACCTTTCTGTCAAGCAAGCAAAAAACACAAAAGTAGAGCTGCATTTGCAACTACAACCCCTTAGATTAGGCCAAAATTACAAAATAAAGTCACTTTTAAACAACATATAAACTATCAATTAACAATACACATCATCTAAATCAACCCATAATCACATAATAAAACCCTTAGGGGTTTTAGCTAGAAATCATAAAAAGATAACAATCTTTACTAAATTATGTTTCCATCAACTTTCTAAGATTAATTTCGTACTTACAAAGGTCAAGATTGAAGAATCTCAAAGAACCACTTCCAATTTCTCAAAAATGAAAATCTTCAAAGCTAAGGAACATATTGAAACACCCTCAAAATGAACTAGGATAAACTAGAGGTTCACATGAGTTTCTTGAGTTAATAACTAGATAATCTAATGAGAAATATTATCCAAGGGAAGGTTTGAGTGGTTTTGAAGTCAAGCGTCAAGGGACGACCAATACATTCAAAAACTAGTCTTATGTGTGTTAGTGTGCCCTTTTATGTTGTATGTGTTTTGGTGTGTCGTTTGGAGTCTAATATTTTTGGTGGTGACCGTAGATTCTAGATGGTCGTGTTTAGGGATAAAACATCCGATTATGAATCCCCAAAGAACACCTTAAGGGTCCCTGAGGAGGACCCAAACATTGGCCAAAAAGCTACCTAGGCAGTTTTGATTGACGCCCATGGTTACGCCCCATCAACCCATCGACGCCCCATCCAAAGGGGGAATGGTCCACACTTAGTCGTGAGAGCTTAGCCCCCAAATTTAAAGTCTCTGTCACCGTGACGGACCAGCAGGATGCCCTGTCAACCCATTGACGGGGGGCGTGGTTTGGTTTACAATTTCTGTAGGGATTGGACTAACCCAACGATGGTTTGGTAAATTCCACCCTTGTCTAAATAAATGTGTGGGAGGGGGCAGTTATTTTCAGTGTTTTTGGATATTTTAAGTTATTTAAAAAAAATTAAACCTAGAACAAGACTACATTCTTCAAAATCAAAACCCCAAGTTCAAAACTTCTCTCAAAACCTCCATGGAAGCTTAGAGTCAAATTGGATTTAGGATTGAAGATTTTTCATTGATTTCTTCTACAATTTTAGTGGGATTCTAAATTTTAAAGTATTTTGATCCTTTATCTAGAATAAGATTTAACTCTAAGAAATTTCAAATATTTCAAAGTTATGAAAAAGTCTAATTTCTACTCTGATTCAAGGGCTCTCGCTTCAAAACGATTTCAAATGATTAGAGATGATATTACTGATGTTAAATTAATGTTTTACAATGAAAATATCCATGCACCCTTTATCTTCTCAAAATTTCTTAAATTGGCTTATGAAGTGAGTTTTGTGGCTATGGCTTCATGTTGATAGAATTGCACTTAAATTGAGTAGATAGTATTATTGGTTCCTATTGTTATTTATTGCTATCCATGCCTAATTTTAATGATTTTTTGAATAATTGAGAAAGGGAATAATCCTAAGATCTTTCCAATGAATGAATGATAGGTTGGGATGAGTATTCTTTCTATGAGTAGAGGTAGAGTACTTAGTAGCAATCCATTAACTTATAGTTATTGAATGTAATGAAAATTTAATACTCCGAGAGGATTAATGCTTAGCCCCAAGAGGATATGATAGAGGTGAGTACTCTTCCGTGAGTAGAGGTTGGGTACTTAATAACAACCTCTTGAGATGGGTATTCTCCATTAGTAGATGTGTAGTATCTAGAATCGTTATCCTTATCCCTTAACTATGCGCCCGCATAGGGCTAGCTAGTGGTTTTCCACGTAAAGGCTAAAATAATGACCCTACTTAGGCAAGTGGGGGATTTCTCATCCGATAGGTGTTAATACCAGGATTCCATGTTAATCTCTCATGGTCTATGTCGGTTAACGCTTACACCCACAAAAAAATGTAATTAACTAGGTCTTCCTTAGGGTGTACTACTCAGGATAGGTAGTAATGGGATGTCATCTATGCATTGCACAAGTAGGAATTTAGAGGGAGTCAAGGTGTTTCCTTGCAATATTAATGAATGAATGAGTTGCTATATGATGGTTAATGAAGTAAGTTGATTGCATGTCTAATGTTAATGAAGTATGTTGGTCTTATATCTAATGTTAATGAAAGTTATATGACTTGTTGAATGTGATGTGCCTAGTCTAGGGTGGTTCCAAAGGATCACTAAGTGGGAGTAGTAAAATGGGATTCTACTTTCACATTTGACTAGTGTAACTTAGAGTTATACTAGGGGATGGTCTTTATATGAAGTCTTTAAATGTATGAATGTTTCCTCTAGTATCTCTAGTAATGAATGTTGACTTGTTGAGTTGTGTTAGAAAGGAAATGTCTTTATCTTTTGTAGTCTCAAGGAACTCTTAGGTGTGTATTAAATTGTATGGGCAGTCTCATCACATGTAACCTAGGTGTGTCTTAGGATAACTTTGGATAAGAGGGTCGAAATGGTTAATGGGTTAATGAATATGGTTATATATTGAGAATTATGGGAGTATTACCTTGCATGTTGATGAGTGACTTGTATGATGTCTTCTACACTTGGTTCATGAAGCTTTGCCAAAATAGCATAAAAAGCATATTTCAACTAAAATGTCCTCGTTAAAGTATGTTTTTGCATGATTGCCAAACTTAGTGCTTAATTGTACTAACTTCATATTCTTTTCTATTACCACAAGTGTCAGTGGTGGAATGTTATGTCTAGTTTTATTTCAGTAAAGACTTTGTATAAGACTTGTATCTTTCTTTTAATGTAAGGATCGTGACCCTATGGTAATGAGATGTTTCTAAGATGGCTCGTGATGAGAGTTTGTTCTTCTTATATTTTGTAAAAGAGTTTCCTTATTGACTTTATTGTGAAAAAGTTATTAATTCTGCACTACTTTTCATACATATGTTATGAATGAATGATAAGAGGCTTGTACAAGACCTCTTCGAGGTTGAATACTTTAGTTATGACTAGGGGGTTCTCTCGGGTTGTAATACATATAACCAAAAATGGAACTTAGATAACTTTCATATTCAAAAACATATTTATAGTCGCCAAAAATGTGTTACGAATGACCATTATCCGTAATTAGCTAGGTCCACTCGATGATCCACCCTTTGGTTAGTTCCATCACCTTTTTGCTTTGTACTTAAGCATCTTCAAGTTTGGTAACTTTGGGCGATCCAGCACTGCATCGCGGAACCATGCGGCGACACATCGACTGGTCATTTCAATCACCAACTTGATTTTCTCCTTAAGGCCTAGGCACACTAGAAATTTAGGCGAGATCATGGCCATTCAGAGACACGCCCAATGGGTTAGGCGATTATCAGTCCTTCTTTTCTTCGTTCTTTCAGCTTCCTTGCTCCTTTTTTCTCATTAGTATCCATGCTTTGTTCCTCAATCCAAATACATGAAAATAAAGGATTTACATTAGTTATTGGCAAAAACATGAATTTGAGGACACTAAATCCATTAAAATGAATCCCTAACTGAGTCCAGATTATGGACTCATTAAAATCATTACACAAGGCGTTGACACCAATGTCAAACAAGACTCCACACTTTTTCTAGTGTAAAATGTTCATCACAAAAGATTCGATTTGATACTTGAATAGTCACAACGAGATGCAAGAAGAAGTTCATATATTGTCTATGCAACTTCAGTTGGCCTCATCGTAGCCGCAAATTCATTTTTGTTCAATTTTGAGCACTACTCGGGTACTCGGTTTAGATCAAGACCGATGCTCAAATTTGCAAGATAAAAACCAATTCAAGCACAAGCAAAGGAGGAAAATTTTTTCTGAATAACTCCAAAAATCATTTGGAATTTTAGAAAAGGATCCACAAGATCAATCATCCACAAAACAGTGCAAAATGCAATTTATATCTCAAAATCCCAAATAAAATTAAATAATCAAAAGTCACAAAAGGTTTTCCTCACCCCACCTCAAATAAAACCATTTTTACTCAAATGCAAACAAAATAATATCCACAAGCCAATAAAATAAAGGCAGAGATAGAGGTAAAATGGGTTTATGTCTAATAGTTGCTCCGTGTGTCGTGGCCTCTATACCCGGAGTAGTGCTCAAAACTTGGGCATCAGTGCCTAGAGTCACCTTAGAAGAACAAACTTCACTGGACCCACCCATGGATGTCTTATTCAGTGATGTATCAATCCCAGCAGCACAACCTCCTCTTCAAGATTCAGCAAATCACCATATATAATCTTCTCCCATATCTCTATCAGCTCCTCATCGATCTCTACCTCTGACTCATCAACTGTTGTAACATCCATATGTTCATCTCCGACAGTATTCAGAGGAATCTCTGAAGTCACAGGAGCTTCCACATCATTAGTAAACTCTAGTAATGAAGTGATGTCACTAGACTTTAGATATTTTACGTCCTTCCTTAAATCTACTACTTCGACTTTCAAATTCGTCACCTTAGAGGTCTCCCCATGTCTTCTCTCCCAAGCCTCGATTCTTAAAGCGAGAGTGTCAATGAAAGTTCTACGGGGAGTCAGTGCAACAAGAATTGTGCTCTCAATTACTCCATGGGACTACAGCCTCTAGTCGGGTGGCTCTCATATCAGCTGAATAGGGCAGAGGCCCCATCTCCAAGATCATCGCTTGGGTAATCCTGGTAGGCTGGACAGAGATGGAGTCACCCAGAGCATGTGCAGAATAAGAGTTGGAGTAGATATACTTGAAGTCCCGGACGCTAAAGTAGGAAAAGATGCCTCTGTAGGTATAGAATCGACGTCCATATCTGGAGAAGTATCTGTCGGAGTTGGTCTCTTCCCATCAGCCTCTTCTCGTGTGTAATTGGCCTTTATACACAACATATAAGTAGAAGAAGAAAGGGTAATCTCAATATCTCTCATACCATCCTAGGGTACTCCAACACACTGGCACAACTCCGCAACCAAAACCGGGAATGGCTAGGAGGTCTGACTCTTCTTGGTCCACATTGACATCTCTTTCTCTATGAGGAATCCCGGGTTGATTCTCCTCCGGGATATGATAGCTTCAAGGAAATTCGTCTTAGGGAATCAGAAAATGGACTTATTTTGCAATGGCATTATGGTGCTTCTAATGAAGTCAAACCAGAACCCAATAGAATACTTCTCTTCTCTATAGTACCTTGTATCTATCTAACTCGAGGTAGTATCGAAAATTAATGAATCCAACAAGCCCTTCAAGTCATCCAAGGATTGCGTAACTGCAAACCCTTATATGCCTATGTAGCTCCAACACCCCCAGCCAAGTACAATATAGATGTAATCGCTATTCCATCCAACTTCTTTACACCGGTGAATGACCAACATAACCGGAACTCGTTGGCCTTCTTCTTGTTCTTCAAAATAAATTCACCATACACTAAATAGAACTGCTGGATCTATGAAGGAATATAGGGGCCTCGAGGTCTGGTGTACTTCTCAAAGTGGTAAAAATGAGGGTATCCCTCACCCTAGAGTATCTACCCTCAAGGCCCTCTATAGAAAATATTTTCTCCTCGAGGATAGTTCGCAATACCTAACCCTTCTACCTATTTAGAAGCCTGGGAGGAGAGGCTATTGGTGGCAATTGAGCCACAGAAGGTACCGAAGCTGTCACTGAGTCTGCTGGGTAGAAACTGGAGTGACTCTAGTTGAGTCAGGGAGAGATCTAGCAAGGATCTCATCCCGCCGAGACTGTAAGGGTTGGTCATCGTCCATCTCAAACAAAAAAAATCCAGGATTCAACATCCACTATTTTGATTGGTCGCCTCATACCTCTGCTCTGACCTGCAGTTGGAGGATCTTTCCTTCCCTTTTTGGGATTATTTGATCCCCCTTCGTTATTCTTAATGCATGTGCTCTTTTACTGGTGGCATGTTGATGATAGTCCTTCACATATCTCCAAAACATCAAGAAAAGTTAGAAATAATTCAACCAAATGTATAAAAAATAGTTGCATATAGACTCACTAAACCGATCGACGATTAACTAAATCACTTTGGCGAGCTAGATCCAGCTCACCGAAAAGATTGGCTCAAAATTCTTAGAAAATTTGGGCATGTTGGTGATGTAATGGACTTGTGGTGAATCGGTGACAACATTCATCGAACAAGGATTATCTCACCAAAAGCTACTATGTAATTATGATTTAGAGGAGCAGACTCAAGAAAGACTTTCGACGAGTCGCTGAATGCATTCGAAAAACTCTTGCTTCTCGCCAAAATTCACATTTAGCATGAAATAAAAGGTGAGATGGGGAACTTCGCTGAACCATCGAGTGGTTCAGCGAGCTCGACCCAACTCGCCAAATGACCTAATATGCCTACTTTCAACCCAACTTCTCAAATTCAACCCCACAACCCCTGGAAAAAAAAATTAAAACACATATTCTTCTAAATAAGCTCAGATCCAATACATCCATGCTCCTGAGATACTCAACTTCTCCCGATTTGGCAAAATTGGGCCATTGGATGAGTTTTTCCATTGATATTGACATCAACCACTCTATCATTAGACAAAATTCGTCATTTGGAACAAATACGGGCTACTTGGACTTCACCCAACTAGACCCAACAACATGAAAGAACAACTTAACAAATTTTAACCAATTTTAAGGCACAAAATTACGGGAATTCAACAATACAAACATTATGTGTAAGATTATCGAATTAATACATGCACAGACATATACAATTAAGATCAGAGAGGCCCAACACATATCACTAAGATCAAATTACTAACAAATGAGTAGCAATTGCTAAAAATAAACTCGGGGTTTGTAAAACCAATCTTAGGTGATGAATAGTAAAGATTGAAATGATAGACGGAAAAGTAATCCACTCCCAACAAACAATCAACAACTCAAATATAATAAATGCAAGAAATATAGGAAATAATTTGCGAGTGTGAGTTTTGAAAGATAAAAAGTGAGGAAAAGTGAAAGAGTTTAAAAGTTTAAACCTTTGGCGTTTAAAAAAACTGTCAAGTTCTCGCCCATTCGGTGACATTAGTTTGATCACCGACCCACTAGGTGACATGCCGACTCGGCACTTACCTCGCTGAATTTCATAGGACCTCTAGTTAATATGAGGATCCAAACGGTAACTATATTGTGATCGCTGACCTGGTCGGCGATTTTACAAATTTCTCTTGGGCTTGCCGAATTTCATGAACTAAAATTTCAAATTATCTTGAGTCCAACTGTGGTCTAAGTCTATCTTGCCGACCTCTTCGACGATGTTACACCAGACTTTTAGGTCGCCAATCTGCACTTTTCAAACACTTTCCACACTTTAACCTGCACACTCAACACACCATTATTTCAAACTTAAAAACAAAACTAATAAAAACTTGGGTTGCCTCCCAAGCAATGCCTTAGTTAACATCGTGGCATGACACAAGTCCACACTCAAACCTCATTCTTAGGGTTAGGTATAGTATCACTTGGAAAATCACCTTTTTGTCTCGACTTCAAATGAGAAAAGATATGACCAATTTTGGTCTCCAACTACTTGATTAATATATAATGGGAGGTAACCTTCTTGTAAGGGTTGATACATCTTCCTTCATATCTTTCAAGATCTTTTCCGACTCTTAAACTTTATTGATGATATGAGAAAGCATATCCTCCGACCGACCTACCTCGGAATCCTTTGGCTTTTGGTGATCATGGGGATGAATATATATATCCTTCTCCTGATCTCTCTCTTTCCAAGTGGGGTTACTCTCCCTCCACTCTCAATCATGATCCTTCAAACTTTCATCCATGTTCTAGCCTTGGTTACTACCCTGCCTCGGATAGCTTGAACGATAACCACCACCTTTGTTGGCTAGGAAATTCACCTCTTCATTGTACAAATCCTCAAACTTTGCCTTATTAGGATTAGCACACCCGACACCCATATCATAAACACTTTGAGCACCAGCTCCCATGACAATTATGGATTAAATATCAAGTTGTTTCATGATCTTGTCCATGTTCTGGTCCCTATCTTGGTATTTCTCTTTGGTTAGTTTAAACATGAGAGGGGAGAATTGATCCTCGCGACTATACCAAGCTCGATTAGTGGTAGTCGTGCCATCCAAAAGTTGAGCTTCTATCACATAAGGTTGATACGTCAAACCTCCAAGAGAAATTTTGTCAGCAAAACCCTTCTTTACCAAGTCAATACTTCGGTAAAATTACTGTTGCAACATGTTGTAAGGCAAGCCATAAGTTGGGAAATATAGCACCAACTCCTTGAACTGTATCCAAGTTTCATGAATTGTATCGCCTTCTAGACGCTTGAAGCTTTGAATGTTGTCTCAAAGCATAATCATCTTTGAAGGAGGAAAAATTGCACTTAAAATGTGGTGACAAACTCCTTCAACGAAGTGATTGAAAAAGGTGCCAATTCAGCCAGCCACTTACACATTTCTCCCATTAAAGAGAGCGGTAACACTTTTAGATGTACCGACTCTTAGGGTTCTTCTTGAAAGAGAAGTATCCGCGAACATCCACAAAATTCGTAATATGCTCATGGGGATTCTCATGATCCAGATGATAAAAAAACTCCTTCAATTTCAATAGCTGAAACATAGTGCTAGTAATATAGAGCACAACATTCCCTACAATAGGCGGCAAGCGAATGACACCAATTCCATCCATAAGATGGGGGGTCATTAGTATTAGGCTCGCTGATATTGTTGAGGTTACCGATGTCATCTTGGTGGCCCACTTGGCTACCATTGCTGCAATTAGAATTCATACTTAATAATTTATAACACAAACAAGCAAAACAAATTTAATATTAGTAAGTTCAACTATGACTAACAAGAACAAAATCCAACTTAACTAAAAATTCTCAAATAACACCATTCCCCGGCAGCAACACCATTTTGATTTCACATATCAGGACATTTCATCCAATTCAAAGTGCCAACGATTGTTAGTCAGTAATATAACCCAACTAAGTGAGTTGGGGTTGAATCCCACAAGGATTAGTACGCATTTGAGAATCAAGAGCCAAGAATTAATATGCTCAAGTAAACCATAGGAATAGATATTTACGAATAAAAATATACTTCAAATTAAGGGTGACACAAATGTCAAACAACATGGGATTTTAATTTCAACTATCAAGTACAACAGCAAAAAAGACGAAAATAAAAACTATAAAGACAGGTTCTTGGGATGTGATTTGATTATGGGCTAAGGTAGACAAATGGGTGATTGCAATTAATAATAAATAGATGTAAATCAGTGAATAATCTAGACTTTAGTGGGGATAAACTTTCTCTCAAGTAATTTACCCCGAATCAAGTTTGTTTCTCTCGAACACCAACTAGAAGCAAATAAGAACAACCTATGCTTTAGTCCATTCAATCTCTCAAGCTCAATGTCTGGAAAAGGGTTAGAATTCACTCTTTCTAGATGAACCCATGATAACCCAAAACCCATAGACTATCAATTCAATAATCTTCATTTTAAAACCTCTCTCGAGTAAGCCAAAAACATCAAGGTAGAGTTACATTCGCAACTACAACCCTTTAGATTAAGCCACAATAACTTAATGAAATCACATGTAAACGACATTTAAACTATCAATTAGCAATACCCAACAACTTAATCAACCTATCATCACATAATCACACCCTAATAATTTACGATTTGCTAGACATCATTAAAAAATAAAAACATCATTACCAAATTGTGTTTCCATCAACTAGGTAAGATTAATTTTGTCTTAACAAAGGTGAACGTTAAAGAATATCAAAGACCCACTTCCAATTTCTCAAAAATGAAAATCTTTGAATCTTCAAAACTAAGGAAAAATTTGTCGCAATACTCCCAATTCTAAAAGTCTAAACCTTAGATTGTAATATGATTGATAGATACAAAGATAGATTCAAAAGTGTGTTGCATAGGACCATTCGGCACAGTAAGTCGGGATCACTTGTTCACTCTGTGATTCACCTTTTGGTCCATTTCATCGCGTATTTGCTTTTTCCTTCAGCATCTTTAAGTTCTATAACTTATGGCGATCTAGCACTACATCGCAGAACCATTCGACGACATGTCGACTACTCCTTTCTATTACCAACTTGATATTCTCCTTTAGGTCTTGGAACACTAGAACGTTAAGTGAGATCATGTCAATTCAACGATTCGCCGAATGAGTTAAGTGATCATCAGGCCTTCTTTTCTTTGTTTTTTTAGCTACCTTATTTTATTTTTTTTGCTTATTAGTGTACATGCTTTGTTCCTTAATCCAAATACCTGAAAATCAAGGATTTACATCATTTATTAGCACAATATGAATACTAAATCTAATAAAATAAATCTCTTACTGAGTCCATATCCTGGACTCATCACTCCTCATAAAAAATTTCATTATAACTTTGTAACACCCCGTAATTCTATGATTGATATTAGATCCTCGTATGTTGAATAATGATGTTTAAGACCCAAAATAAAACTAATAAACTTAATTTGGATGTTGTAAATTCATAACGTCAAGGGACAACCACGACATCTGGAGACTAGTGAAATTGAGCTAGTGTGCCTTAACATGTCAGGGGGTTTGAAGAGTCAGACTTAAGTCAAAATTAGTGAAAATGTTGGGGACACATGTTAGAGTGGTTTTAAGATCAAAACTTCTAGGTACAACTCCCCAAGGACCACCCTTAGGGTCCTTGAGGAGGACCCATCCGTTGACCCTTAAAATTGCCATTTCGCGGTATGCAACCATGAGACCGAACGACGAGCCTTCATTTGAATGACGAGACATCGTTGTGGCTTGTTGGTTGACACTTATAAAATCCACCAAATTCCCTAAAAATCCAGCCTCTGGTCGAAACCACAGTTGACCAGCACGGGCCGTGGTTGGATCGATGGGGCGTCGAAGGGGGTTTGTCGATTGGGGGCTTGTTTCACTATCCATTTTGGTCAAGGTTAGGCTAGTTAGTTGATTAGTTAATTAATTAAATAGGGTTTAAGGGGTGTTTAATTAAGTTAGTTAGAGACTATATAAGGGTTCCAACTCATTAAACTAACCTAAATCCTCTAAGTTCCCAAAACCTGTTTAGCTCCAATTTCTCTCTACTTTCTCTCTCCCCAACTCAAACCTCCATTGAAGAAACACTAGATATTCAAGAAGGAGCCTAATTCACCAATGAATCTAACCCAAATTCGTGGAAAATCATCACCAAGGTATGGTTTATTTCACTCTTGGGATTCATTTCCCCAAGGGTCCTCCAAAGATGATTTCTAAATTCCCCAAGACTAGGGTTTCAATCTGTACGTGGGTCCTCTTTTCAAAATTAAATTGTGATTCAATTGTGATGAATTATGATATTTTATTGTTTTTTAACTATGTAATTATGGTTAATTGTTGGTCATCACTTGAGATTTCCCCTTGGACCGTTGTTCTTCCCTATACTTGTTATACCTTGAATTTTCTAGGGTAATTGTGGAAAATGATGAGTTTATACATTATCTAGAATGATGATTTCTATGTATAAATTATTTAATTTACCTTAATTATGTCTTAGATATTTGTTCTTGGTAATGGAAGTATGAAGGTTTATGAAAGGGCAAGAAGGTATATTGATTGGTTCTTTCTTGAATTCAATTATGCAAGGTGAGTTACTTAGATAGTAATGATCCTATGTCTAATGTGTTGTTGTGAAGTTGATGATAAGTATTCCTCATTCTTAACCCTAGCCACATGAGTTAATTATGGAATATGTATGCATGTTATGATATGATTATTATATGATTGAAAGTAGTTTCTTATAACTATAATAAAGTGTTGAGTAAAAGGTTTACTCACTTGTGAAGTGGTTTCTAAAGTGAAAAGGATTGTTCTCACTTATGATACCTATGAGATAATATGAAACGGTATTCACATAGGGGTCTAGAAGAGATTAATGCAAACTTGTATGATGAACTAAGATGATTACTAAAGGGAATAAATTCTTAGAACAAAAAGGGAATGTAAATGAGATGGAGGTCTCACGTTTAGTAAGTACGGCTTCTTACATGGGTCTCTTCACGTTTAGCAAGTCCGGATTCTCAAGATATGTGTTTTTTCATGGTATGGGAACCCACATGTTATTAAGTTAGGATTTCTAGTAACAATCTCTTTGAACCTTAACTATGTGCCCACATAGGACTCTAGCTTAGTGGATCCACCTAGATATCTATGTATGAAAGGTTACACCTTAGGCAAGTGTTAACCCGCTCTTTTAGGTGTGGGAGTAGAACACGGGATTCCATGTAGCTCACATGGTCTAATGTAGATTATTCTACTTTATTCCCTAGTGTAAAAGTAAAAAAACAAGTTAGGTGTATGAACTCTTATTAGGGCTATCTTTAAGGTTTCTACATAGTGTGAGGGAGGGTATGTGACTTCTCTTAGACATTGCACTTGTGGGATCCTAAAGGATGGTTCTAGTAGTGTTCTTTTATGATTATGTTGGTTATGAATATATTGATATGTTATAAGTAATCTTTATGAAACAAACATGTCATGATGTGATAACAGAGTATGCTATATGTATGAAGTGGGTTGCTTAATGTGATACTTAGCTTTAAATAGGGTTATGAGATTTTATTCTTGGCATTGCACAAGTGTTGCTTGAGTTGCTTACATGTTGGGTGGATGTTATGATTAAGTTTGGCTTATGATATTACTATATGTGCATGTTGAGTCAAATTAATGGAAAGCCTGATTTTGACTAAATGTTCCTTTTTTCATACATTGATGATTTTTACGCATAAAAGTCATACTTAGTATGTATGATGTACTAACCCATATTTCTCCCTTTTCCCCAAACAATGTAGGTTCAGTCCGTTAAGGAGTTTTAGGCCATTTGTAAGAAGAGTTGAACATCTTTCTCAAGTTTCTGGTGAGTCCTCAATGTTCGAGGATGGGCCACTTATCTAGCTTAGTAGGATTGTTATCTGGAAAGACATTTGTTGTTTCCTTATTCTTGAGACTATTGTTGTAAACCTATATGTGGCATATTGTACTTGTAAGGGTTATGTCCAAATGTTGTAATTCTCTTTAGATGGTTTATATGTGATACGAAGTATTACAATACTTAATTGGTGTTACGACCCGAGCGTAAGCCTTAGAAGTTATGGTATCCTCAAATCGTCACACGGCGTACTCAACCTCTTGGAGGTCTTATGCAATCCCTTAGACATCTGTCATTGCATAATCGTAATATAGCAGAAAATTTAAAACTTTTCATAGCACTTCATATGCTAGAAAACACTTCTCACACACACACACACACACACACACACACACACATATATATATATATATATATATATATATATATATATATATATATATATATATATATATATATAAATACTTCATAATACATAGTAAGACCCTAAGTTTCTTTTCCATCTTAGACTCAACATTATAAAAGTAGATTAGGGACACTACCCTTACAACATAAAATATTAACTAGGCTAACACATAACTTAAAGAAATATGTTGACATAGGCAACCCTTGAATCATTAGGATCCCTTTACTTGAAGTTGGGAAATCTATCCAAGCTCTTCACTTAGGAGACATCCTTTAGTCATCACCACCTACATTTGTCATGTGGGAAGTCGGACTTACTAATGTGAAGGTTCTCTTTGTGGGAAGCCGGACTTACTAACGTGAAGCTCCTACTCTCATTTGTCATGTTCACTTGATGCTAATCTTAAACTCCCTTTTTAAACATCATTAAGCCTTTAGATAACATTAGTTCATAAAGATTAGGCCTTAGAGACTTAGTCCTTCATACGTTATATAGCTCAAAGGTTAAAGGTATCTAAGATGAGAATGTTCATTCATTACAGAACCTACATTATGTGAGAATCTCCTTTCACATAATCATATCATATTCATACTACAATCTAGTTTAGAGTACAATTGAGTAATACCTTTCAAGATATTCACTTGTTTATTGGACTACCATTAACATACTTCATTCATACATGCATGTGTGTCTATACATATATGTGAGATCTACCTTCACATAAACACCTTTAGGCACACATGTTCATAACTTCATTAATCATATACTTTACATGAATAGAAATAGGTAACGATGCATAGGAGAACTATCCTTTACTTAGTCATCATGAATCTACCCTACTCATAGATATGCATGAAGTGTGTGTGTACATTAGTCAACATTATCACATAACGGCTATCACAGAGCATTGAGGAAGCCACCCTCTAAAGATCATAACACATGTACAACATTCTTTCCAGTCTTGAGTCAAAAACCTCTAGAGTATTTAAGACTATAGACTATACACACTCACATTATATCATAGGAGGCAAGTACATATTTAACAATAGAATATAAGACTCCTAACATACTTTGATTACACATTTATATAGGGTTCATATAGGTAAGGGTCATGTTATAAGGAAATTTTTCATCATTAGCCATATAGACAACCCTAAATCTAACATAATCATAACACGTATACACATAACATCATCCCCACATCAAAATCATGCAACTAGTGTGGAAGGTTATTGATACACTTTACATAACATCAATTCACTTAGAACATGACATTTGAATCAAGGCTAAATCCTTCAAATTCCTAAAAATGGAAATCATCATAATAATTCATCTTATATCTAATGCCTTCCATGATCATAACTCATAAACATGTACAAGAATGTAATCAATGCTACCATAAGTGGACCATATACATTCTAAGCTAAGTAGATTAAATAGGTTAACTTACTGAATCCCCAAGCTAATGATCATCTTTGATCATTCCTCTATAATTTATATTCAATTGATATAGATATTAATAGAAATAAGTAATTCAATACAATCTAATCACAATTCTATAAACATGAAATCAAGATCACAAGACCAACATTATAGGCCAATTTGAGAAATTAGGATGATCATGGGTTCTTTAAAATTGGATTGAAATTAATATTCAAAACAACAATTAAACATAAATCCATCATTAAAATGACTTTGATATCGATTTGACAATGAACCATGGATAGATTGAAAATTGGGAATTTCGGTCTTTGAATCACTTTTGAAAATCATTGATTGAACTCCTTAGATGGAAGATTAACTAAGGATAAACTATTATCATACCTTATTGATTGAATACCCATGAAAATTTTGAGAAGAAACTATAGAAATCCAGCCCCTAGCTTGAACTTGAGTTTTGGTCTCCTATGGAGTTTTTGGGGTTTTCGAAGAGAAGAAGTTTTTGGGATTTTTTATTTTCTTATTGGGTGTTAGGGCTTTGACTTGGGAAGGGGTTAAATAGGTCATAGAAATTTTATACCGTCACCCGAAGTTACCAAAACACCCCCATACTTATTTGACACTTTTAGACAAGTCTAACTTAACTTCAATTTTCGAAATTATAGTCGAGGAGAAAGTCCGCGACATGGAGTTGTTCCCGCATGATTTTTCCAAAAATATTTTCAAACAAGGCATTCTGTGTTGTGTCCGCCAAACAGACCAAAATTTTGGCCATTGCAGACCCTAGTTCGCGACGCTGACCAACTTCGTCTTGAACAAGCTTTGAAAAGGTTAAAGTTGGTAAATAGCAGAACCATAGGCCTAAAATAAGACAGGGACCCTTTACTGAACCCTAACCAACCTATGAAAATGTTGCATTGGCCATTTCAAGTGGTGGCCTAACTGTTAAAGGATTCCAAGAAGTTGAGGGTCTTGGATGATTCCCAAAAGGAGTTGTAAATACCTACACAAATCATTTAGGGGTCCTTCTATGACGCCCATCAACTTTCAAGTAGCGCTATTTCAGATCTTTACCTTGTGTGTTAGGTACCTAAGTTATGTCGTTTTAAGACTTATATTGATCCCTATATAAGTGAATTAAGTCCTAAAACTACTCTTTCTAAACCATTTACCTAAATTCCCATTTCGCTTCAAGTTCATCCAAAAAAATCTCTCTTTAAAGCTAAGGAAGAAAAAGCTAGGGTTTCACTTCAAGATTCTCAATTCACCATAGATTTTGTTCATTGATTAATAAGGTATGTTAGTATTCACCTATGGATTCATTTCCTTCATGGGTGTCACATCTGAACTTAAAGGGTGCAATTGGATCTTAATGCAAGAACAAAGGCCCGAGCCAAGCCTACTGAACCATTTACTATTAGTGCATGGCAGCCACACTCAATCAAGAAAACAATCAAGTATATTTTGGCTTAAAATTGAGACCTCGGCTAGCAAGGCCACTGTCAACAGATCGATAAAAAAGACAGATACTCCCAAAAATTCATATACAGAAATAGCAAAGAAGCACAAAATTCCTGATTGGGCCATCGAGGTCACCATGATCTCTATACAGAAACTGAAGGCAGGTATATATAAAGACAATACATTAAACATTTAAGAAGCTTCAACAAACCAACAAACTAGGACATAATTGCCATAATGTAGCTATACACCCCAAACACTAGTCTTCAAGCCTCTAAGAGTATTAAATATTGGAGGGACAAGCGTCAACCTACCCATTAAAACATATATAACGAAAGCTAACTAACCTCCC
This sequence comes from Solanum peruvianum, assembly GCA_027705065.1. Lineage (NCBI taxonomy): Eukaryota > Viridiplantae > Streptophyta > Magnoliopsida > Solanales > Solanaceae > Solanum > Solanum peruvianum. Next base: position 24,846,126 of record JAKWJD010001763.1, read on the forward strand.
AACTTTGGCAGCTCCAGAGTAAAGGTGCTAGACAATTGGAGATAAGTCTATATTGTTGCAAATGAGGTCTATTGGGTATCTATCGGGACCTGCATGCATGATGTATTACCCCCAGGAAATAGGGCATCAGTACGAAATAATATATCGACTATAAAAGGCAATAGACTATCAATCTGTATCTTAACATACCTAGAGTAATCCTATAAATAAATCAAGGATAAGATGAGTGTACTAACCTGCTCCTAAATCTAAAATTATTAAAAACAATAAAACAATAACCTAACAAATCCCCCATAAGTTTGGCAGGTACAAACAACACCCAAGACCACCTACTTAGGCCATATAAGCCTGGAAGATCCCAATCAATCTATATACCCCTATCGGTAGTCCCCTAGCCCCGTAGTCAGTCACATATACCTATTAGGAATTATTATAGATCTTAGGAAGCATATAGCTCTTTTAGGCATCAATATAGCTTATAGACAACTCATAGCTCTTTTAGGCAACAACATGGCCCTGTAGGCAGCACATGGCCTTCTTAGGCGTTAATATAGCCCCATAGGCAACTCATAACCTTCTAGGCATCAATATAGACCCGTAGGAAAGTTATAGCCCTTCAAGGCATCAATATAGACCCGTAGGTATAACATAGCCCTTTTAGGCATGGATTACATTCCTACAGCTAACCACAATTGCCCCAAGGGCTACAATAACAATCCAATGGGCTAAAAGTAAGCAATTTAGCTATAAGCAACCAATACAAACACACTCTAAGTCGTGTACAACATAGATACGCTATTAACTGAATAAGAATCCCGACAAGAGAGGATTATATCAACTCGAGCAATGAACAATCAACAGTAATGGAAATAAGGATAACAACCCAATTACATTGCTTCTAAGCTATAAGGAAATATGTCATAATAAGGGAATAGCCTTAACATACCCTTTTCGTTCAATTCACATGGCCTAATGAATTTTGCTCACAACCCCCTCGATACTACAACAACAAAGGACCATAATCGAAACACAAGAATAGGTATACCCCGATAATCCGATAAAAGATATTTATTTTTGTCATAAATTGATATTTTCAACTTTCTAAAGACAAAATATATGAAAGAAAGGTCTTACCTTGACCTTAAGTTTGTCATACATCTCAAAACTTTCAAATATGTCCAAACCCTTGTTGTTCACCAAATTATGATATGCTACAAAATTAATAAAACGAATTATACCATGATGATGAGATAATGGATATAGATAGTGATCAAATCTAACAATATAATCCAATCCAAATACAATTCATTAACATAAAATTATATTTACAAAGACCGGCATTATAAGGCCAATTTCGAAAATTAGGACGATCATGGATTATTTAATAAATTCCATAGGAAATCATCATAAGAACACTAATGCATAATTTATTCATCATTGAAATGACTTAGGAAATTGTTTGACAAGGAAACCATGCTTCGATTGGAAATTGGAAAATTTGATCGTGAAAACGCTTTGAAAATCTTTGATAGAACTCCTTGAATAAAAGGTTATTCAAGAACGAAGGGTTACCATGCCTTATTGATTGAAGACGCATGAAAATTAGAGAATCAGTGGAAACCCATCTCCTAGCTTGATCTCGAGCTTGGCCTCCGATGTAGTTTCAAGAGAATATATTTTGGGAGGGAAGGGTTCTGCTTTATAGAATGAATTCAAATTTTGGGTTTTCCATGATTTAACCCACTTAAAATACCCTAAAATAGGTAGAATAACCGTTTATAACAAATCCCCAAAGTAACAAAAACACCCGTATACTTAAAATTGAACTTTTAGAAATGTCCAACTTGACTTTTAAACGATGCAACCAAATTTAGGCAGCCACTGCGCGACGCGCAGGCACCTCCTAGATTTGTTACTCAAAACCATTTTGAGTCAAAGGGATAAGTGACAATCCCATGATGTGAGGCCAATTTTTTGCCTTTAAGAGGCAGGCGCACGACGCGCCACCGTCCCTAAAAGCTGTTGGTCACGCTGCCCGTGACAGCTTTCTTGGCCAACGTAAGGGTCCTCCTCAAGGACCCCTAGGGTGGTCCTTGGGGAGTCGTACCCATATTTTTTGACTCTAAACATAATCATTAAGACACTAGGTTCACCTCCACTTATTTTAGACTCCAAACGACACTTCGAAACTAGGAAAACATACAAGAACACATGACCACACAAAAGACTAGTTTCCGAACGTCTTGGTCGTCCCTTGAAGTTTGACTTCCACTATTTAAAACTGAACTCAAAGGCTGTATTTCATTATTTTAATAAGTTATTTACTCCTAAAACTCATCTGAGGCTCTAGTTCATCCTATTTCATTTCGAGGGTCATTACAATGCCTAAGACTACCAATTCAAGATACATCAATCAACATTACTTTCATTTACACAACAACAGGATGCCTAAGCCTACCAATTCAAGATGTAAATTATATTTAAAAAAAAACCTTCACAATCTATCATTATGATCATTCATGGGTGTTAATTGAGAACAAGCTTTCAATAGTAACACAAGTACATTATATTCATGATCATAATGCTTTTACTGAAACCACATCCATATACTTTTTATCATGTTCATACATATAAATCCTTCATGAAATTTCCCTCCAAGGCTATGAATCAATTTCAATCCAAACCACTAAAGCACTACATTACATGAGGGGAATATCATAATTCAATAACTTATTCAATATAGACATAAACAATTCCACATGCATCCTTGATCATTCAATCCAAATCATAACACATAATTTAGTTCTTCAGAGGAATCATGGAATCATAGAGTAAATTCATCATAATTCATCACTAATTCATTAATTCATTCTGTATTCATCAAATATAAATCTGTGAAAATGTTTTGCAAAACACATGCTTAGATTGAACTCTAGCTTTTTGGGGAATTCAGGAAACCTGAAATCATCTTTTCAAAGGACTCCTTGAATGAAATTTAATCAAGGATGATGACTACCATTCCTTTATTGATGAAACTTTAAGAAAATTGGGTGAGAAAAGTGAAATTTTGAGCTTCAATCCTTGACTCCTTCTTCTCTAGTGGTGGTTTGTAGAGATAGAACATTTGGAGAGGGGGTAATTTCTAATTTTGTGTTTTGAGAACAATGAATTGAAAAAGGATGTTCACTAGTTTTAAAAGCCTTAAATAACTCCAATTAATCAAAATAAACCATCCCCAATCCATAACCAATTAATTAGGAATTTACCATTTAACCTCTCACTTGGCCGAGATTGGGTAGATTGCCTAGGTGAGACTCGCGCCCTAGACGATAATAGATGTAAAGTGAATTGTTATTATGATGAATATGAGTATGAATGTGTTCCATGAAGGTTGTGTTTGCAGTCCTCAATGTCAGTATCATGACTAAGGTGTATTGATAATGTAAAATATAATGTGTATGAGAATTGTTAGGGCAACGTAAGGTTTACATGCTTGATTGTGATAAGTTCTAGTGTAGAATGACCCCTACCTATATGATCCCTATGTGAATGTGTGATATTATACATGTTAGAGTTTATCTATTAAATGTTTAATGTGCTCTTGTCTTCAATGATGGAATGTGAGTGTGTGGTCAATAATCCCTAAAATGCTCTATATGTGAGTTGTTCATGACTTGAGGGATATGGTGAATGTGTTCTCATCCTTGAAGGAAAGTTTTCCACAATACCAATGTGGTTGTTATTGTGTCATTATAAGGACCAATATGTACACACATACAAACCTCATGCATAATTATGAGTATGGTATATTTAGGGTAATGATTGAAAGAATAATTCTCATATGCACCTTTATATCTTCTTATGCATGAAAATTGTATGACCAGTGAAGTATGAACATCTGTTGTATAAAAGGTGTTTATGTGAAAGACTTTTTCTTATGTATGTATACACACATGTATGTATGAATGAATAAGGTTTATGATGATCCCGTGAAAGTGAGTCTCTTGAAAGTTTTCTCAATTGAACTCTAAACTAGACTATGTTATGAATATGATATGATTATGTGAAGGACATTCTCACATAATTGTAGGTTATATGATGAAAGGTCATTCTCATCTTAGCAACCCTTGAGATATATGATGTATGAGGGAAATAAGTCACTAAAGCATACTTTATGAACAAATGTTAAATAAAGGCTTAAGATATTTAAAAAGAGAGTTTGAGCTTAGCACCGAGTAAACATGAAATATGAGAATGGGAGCTTCACATCTAGCGAGTCTGGCTTCCCATAAAAGAACCTTCACGTTTAGCAAATCGGGTTCCCAACATAGATGTTGTCTCATGAGATGAAAACCTCCACGTCTAGCAAGTCAAGGTTTCTAATAGAAATCTTCTTGTTACATAACTACGTGCCCCCATAGGTCTTAAATTAGTCGATCCACTAGATAGATATTATGTATCAAGGTCCTACCTCGACAAGTAGTACCCTCTCTTTTCGGTGTGAGAGTAGGACTCCAAATTCCATGTAGCTCACATGGTCTATGTCGGTTATGGCTATGTCTCTGAAAGTTAAGAAATGAACTAAGATAAGAATATGAACTCTATTCATGATTCCTTGAGAAGTTTACTTAGTATAGGTAGGATTATGGACCCTACCCATGCATTGCACAAGTGGACTTTAAGAGAAGATAGCATTAGAGTCTCTTATGAAAGAAAGACTTATGTTTATATATGATTAGTATGAATGCATGCGAAAGTTGACTTTGCTTATGTCAAGATATGAAGTATGATTATGCATGCGAATTACATTTATGACTTCTTAATGGGTTTGCTTAGTATATGTAGAGGAATGTGACTCCGTGTATACATTGCACAAGTCAACTTGTGAAGGGGTTGTGAGGGTGGTTTACCTATGATATTAACTATTATGAATAAGAGGTAATGAATGAAGGAGTTCTTATGTGAACATTAATGAAGTATATTTGTCTTATGTCTAATGATAAATGAACATATTGTTACTTGTTGAATATGATGTGCCTAGTCTAGGGTGGCTTCCTAGGATCACTTGGTATGAGTAGTATTGTCGGATGCTACTTGCACATTGCACTAGTGTAACTTAGGGGTTGACTTAGGTGATGGTTCTCATGTGAAGATTATGCCTTATGATGTGCTTATGACTTTATGAATATATGTGGTTGGGTTGATGAAGCCTATATGAAAGTTCATATTTGGTGACCTTAAGGTGATACATTGTACTACGTATTACTTAAGGGTTGCTTAAGGAAATTACTTAAGATAAAAAGGAAGGTAAGTATGGTGTGTATTGAATATAACTCAATGGTGATAAATGGATTCCATGTGTATGATGATGTATGTGGTCTATGTTGTGCCTATGGTATCATGGTTCATGAAGTTTTCTAGAAAGGCATATTGCATGGTTTCCAACAAAATGTCCCTTTTAAAGAATGTTTTGCATGGTTATCATACTTAGTGCATTCTTATACTAACATCATTCTTCTTCATCTTTTACACAAATGTAGGTGGTGGTAATTTATGGACCTTTCCTAGAATGAACAGTTTGGATTATTATTCCCATGTTCGGGTATGTCCTTAAAGATTCAAGTATCTTTATGTCAAGAGTTTTCTTTAAGTTCATGTACTAGATAGTAGTTGTTGTCGCATTATAAGGGTCGTGTCCCTATTGTATTGTAGTCGTGTTGTAAGATGGCCACATCAAGACTTAGTACTTCCATTTTTAAAAAGGTTCTAAATGAGATGACTTTAAGTCTTGTGTTATGGTATGAAAAGTTTTTTAACTTTCCACTATTTTATGTCTATGTGATGAAAGATGTCTAAGGGCTTGTATAAGACCTTCGAGAGGTCGAGTACTTCGTGTTACGACTAGGGTATGCTCCTGGATCGTTACATGCATCCTCTTTTTGTATAAATTAAAGTATTGTTGATTGTTGTACCTTGAATTTGTAGGTTTAGGAATCCTCTTCTTATGTAATTAATGTGTATTGACAGAATGAATATGAATCAATAAGTCTATGACATTCCTATCATAAATGAACTAATGTAATGTCGACTCTTGAATTGATAGGGCAAGGGCATTTCTTTCATAATAAGTCAATGGAATGATGTCCCACAAATTAATAGGCCAATGATATTCCTTTCATGCGTATAATAATGTAATGATGAATCTTGAATCGATAGGCCAATGGCATTCCTTTCATGAGGATTCAATGAGCTAACCTAATAATGTACCATGAACCGATAGTCCAATAATATTCCTTTCGTGTGTGTAATGATGTACTTTGGGTCGATAGGCCAATGGCATTCTTGTCAAGTACAATAACGTAATGTGAATGAACTACTCTATGGGAATGTAGGCTAAGTACCGAGTGGATATGGTAAGATGGAAGATTTCCCTATGTTAGGTCGGTTTCGGTGAACGTACTTCTTATTCCATAATCATGTGCCCACAGAGGTTATGAGCTAGTGGATCCACCTAGGCTAAAATGTTACCGGTTCTACCTAAGGCAAGTAGACCACCTCTTTACGGTGTGGGGGCAAGACACCGGACTCCATGTTAAGCTCACCATTATTTCCATAATTTGAGATACATACTATGGTTACTTGAGAGGTTCTATGAAGTGTGGATGGTAGTATGGGATGTCATTCATACATTGCACGAGTATGATTTGAGAGGACTATGGTGTGATTCTCCAATGTCTTATTGTCTAATGAACGAATGTGCTCATAATGAAGCTAATGAAGAATGTTGACTTAAATGCTTAATGTAATAAGTATGCCTTACTCGGATTGTATTAAGAGTGATTACTTGTCATGACTTATGAAATGTTTATGTTCCTTGTGTATGATTATTGTCTATATATGAAAAGGAAGAATGATAAGTTCACGTTGGATGGCCTCAAAGTGGTACTTAGTATGGATGCTGGTACGGGACGCTATTTATACATTGCACAAGTATAGCTTGGGATTACTTAAGGTGAATGCTCTAATGTGATTAAATGACTTGTATGTTAGTTATGTTTGTATGTTATGCCTCTTATACTTATGTTCATGATGTTTCTCCAAATTGACATATAGCATAAACCCATGCATAACCCTATGTTTTCTAAGCAATGTTGATATAATGTGGGTCTTGAACCATGAAAGATGAATTTATGAAAATATGCATGTCCTCTCTTTATGAAATAGATGTAAATGAATTTGAAGATGCATTGACTTTGAATACATGATGAAGCTTATGAATTATTGAAAAGAATGTATGTTCATAAAAGTATCTATGACTCAAGAAAGCTTATAGATGAGATTGTTAATATGTTCTATGAAGCTTGGCCACACGACATGAATGACATCTAAATTTCTCTCAACAGTTATTGGGTTATTTTTCTAAATTAGGTATTAATTAGTATGGTATCCGGATATGGTATTAATGGTTAGAGGACTACAATTTCAAAACTAATTCTATTAGTATGAGGGGCATATCTAGCATGAAGTGAATGACTATGGGCCTTAAAAGCTATTACGAAAGATCATGGACGGTCAAAAGTTTTTCACACATGTCCTAAGGAGTTATTCTATGATAAGACAAGTGGAGGTACCCAAGTCTTTTAAAGATAAGACAAGTTAAGATTAATAATTACTTTGTGGGATTTATGCTTTGTACTTAGAGGATATTGAGATGAAAGTTTTTCGTGTTCAGGTCAGGTTTCTAGTAGCAATCTCATTATCCCTTACCTATGTGTCCCCATAGAATAATGGTATAGATAGACATTAGCTGGTGGATCCACTTTATCTCATATTCATGGTTCTACCTTCGAAAGTGGGTCAACCCTTTTCAATGTGAGAGACATCAAGGATCATGTTATAGCTCACATGGTCTTTATATCGATTAAGGCTAATTTTCACAATAATAATGAACTAAGGTTACTTCAAGAAGCATTTCACATGTGTCTAAAGACTGTTTTACTTGCATAAATCATAATTACGTTTTATGTTTTCTAACCCCTTTGTCTTATGTTTTAACTTGGTCTTCGCATATGACAAAAATATCATTTTTAGCATGATTTGATATTTTTATGCATGACAATCATATTTAGTGCATTTTTATCAACACATAATCTTGGCTACATTTCCCCAAATGTAGGGTCCGACAATTCCAGTTCACACCTCCGTGGCTAGATATCTTAGTAGTTGAAGACTAAAGATTGGTGAGGCCTTATGCTTTGAGAACCAAACCTTTATTTCATTGTGTCTTTTCATTTTGGTTTTAAACTAAATATACGTGCTACACCAGATAAACTCTTATGTACTAGATGAATTTGAGACAATGTTTAGATTTTTTGATTTTCTTTATAAAACTTTCATATGTTGAAATTGTCTTTTTTAATTTTAAACGCTATCATCTTGTATGATATATGATAAGTGGCTTATATGGGACTTTTAGGGGTCTTGTAATCCATGTTACTCTTAGGAACACCCACAACATTAATTTTTTGAACTCTATTTTTTTCTTATAATTATTTTATAGATTCAAGAAAACAGAATTTTGAGGCACTTTTCAAATATCAAATTTTGATACTCCCTTCGTTTCAAAAAGAATGACCTCCTTTCCTTTTTAGTATGTTTAAAAAAGAATGACTTTTTTCTTTTTGTGGTAACAACTTTCCACGTGGCATATTTAAGGCCACAAGATCAAAGGGCAATTTTGTACATTTAACCTAACTTTAATTTAAGACCACAAGATTCAAAGTCTTTTTTTATACTCTTAAACTCCCTGCCAAGTCAAACTAGGTTATTCTTTGTGAAATGGGAGTAATAAAAACTGATATTATTTCCCATTTTGAATAAGTGTGGTCATCAAACTGCAAATAAAAGAGATTAGTTGATAGTTGAAGAGTCCAATTTTTTTGTTTTTAAAAAAAATTGAAATGTGAGAGTAGTTGAGCATTAGTATGGGAGGTTTCAATTTGTGAAATTGAATACTATCCTGCCCTTTAATTCTCATTACTTATATATACATACAGTAATAATATATGTCAACATTCATGGGATTTTTAAAAAATGGTGACATTAGGGTTTCAAGATAAATGGGTGGTGACATAAGTCTTAAGTATTGGGTGTAGGTGAAAATTATGTGATTAATGATTGAGGATTATGGAGTTGTCCTCAAGTTTATAAGTTGACATTTTGGTCCACTTAATTAAATGAAGGGTAAAAAGGGTAATTTCACAATAATTTAACCAACTTTTGTGAGAATTAAATGAGGGGTAAAAGGGTAAATTGACTACACCAAACCTGCTTTAACCAATTTTGGTGGAAAATATCACTCCAAAAAGAGAAATAAAAGATTCCCCCCCCCCCCCGCCTCCAGTCGTCGTATTCTTCCTCTTTTTCTTCTTATTCTTCTTCGTCTTCTTCTTCTTCTTCTACTGTCGTCTTTACTTGTGTGCTTGCCTTTGTTCCCGCTCTCTTCATCTTCTTTTTCTTGTTCTTCTTTTCGTATATTGTGGGTCTTGGCTCCTAGTTCTTGAATCAGATTACCTAATCTGTAATTTGTGGACCAAATTTCATTTTTATTTCGATTGGAATTACTTCATAAGCGATTGGGTCACACACCATTTTTTCTGGTATGTAAAATTAATAGTTTTTTGAAATCAATTCATTATCATCTGATCTGGGTATCTACAATTTTATTAATAATTTGCATTCGCGTTTACAACATATTGTTATATATGTTGCGACAGTTTACTATTATAAATAATTATAGTCATATGTAGCAACATAAATGTAATTTCAGTCGCAATAGAAAAGTAATATGTAGCAACATATGACTTACATTTCGCAAATGAAAAGTCATATGTGGCAACATATGATATAACATAAAAATGTTGCGATATGTGATTTGTCTGTCACAACAGAACAGTCATATGTAGCAATATATAAATTACATAGCACAACAGAAAAACCATATTGTGGTAACATATTATATAACATAAAAATGTTGTCACATGTGATTTATTTTTCACAATAAAACAGTCATATGTAGAAACATATGACTTACATCTCGACACAGAATAGACATATGTTGCAACATATGATATAATATAAACATGTTGCCACATGTGATTTACAGTCACAACATAACAGTCATATGTAGCAACATATAAGTTACATTTAGCAATAGAAAATCCATAAGTTACAATATATGATATAGCATAAAAATGTTGCCACATGTGATTTATTTTTCACAACAGAACAGTCATATCTAGCAACATATGACTTACATCTCGCGACAGAATAGTCATATGTTGCGACATATACTTATTCTTCATAATTACTAATTAGTTTTTTAATTAATTTCTACAGGTACAATGTTATTATTTATAGGGATTGATTGTCGTGGTGAATGGGTTGAGAAGTAAAATCAATTCATATGGTGTTGGCAGGATAGTAAAAAATGAGGAGCCGGTTCAGTAGGGATGTATGTCAAAAAAAACATTTTGTATGATGATTTATTCAATTTAGTCATGCGAAATATTGGATACAATTGTAAACCGCAAGATCTTGTTATGGGTTACATTCCCCATTTTTTTCATAATGAGAAGGTTTTACCTTTTAAAATAACTTATCAATCTAGTTATCTTGTTTATTTGGGAGGATCAAACCGCCCATATTAAGAGTCAACGTGGAAGAAAATCCTATCGAGGAGGATCATAATGTAGACGAAGGGTAACAAGATATGTTTAATGGAGAATTTCATCCTGCGGACATGAATAATCCTGATGATGGAATTGGAATAGGTGAAGGTGAAGGTGGAGGTGGAGGTGGAGGTAAAGATCAAGATAAAGGGCCGGACCTTGAGAGCAAGTTTCCTCCTACACCTTTAGTTGGCAGCAACAATCCATGTGCTTCTCAAACTTCACGTGTGAATAATGTTTGAGATGATGAAACGGGGTTTTATAAGGGAATGACATTGAAGAACAAGCTAGAAACTGGCAAATTTATTGAATGCTTGAAAAAAGATTTTAGACTAAAAAAGGTTATCAAATCTCGTAATGTGTTTTCCTTTAAATGTCCATATCCGGATTGCAATTGGTGGCTGAGGGCTGTGAAATTTACAAGTAGTGAAAGGTTTACCATTAGAATTTATGAAAGTACCATACGTGTGGTTTAGAGCATCGTATAGGCCATAATCCCAACGTCACGGCAAAAGTCATAGGTAAGTACTTTGAAAATAGGTTTCCCAATGGTAAAGGCCCATCCACAAGAGACATGTCAAATCAACTCCGCACAGAATTGGGTTGTAAGGTAAGCAATTGGAAGATTTTTAAGGGCATGAAGCATGTTCAATGTTAGGGGAACATATGCCGTGCTTAATGCGTACCGTTATATGCTTGAAGTTGTGAATCCAACAAGCAAGACGGCATTGTCGCTTGATGAAAATGGGAGGTTCCAGTACTTCTTTGTATCATATGATGCCTGGATGATTGATTTTCAAGAAATGAGAAATGTAATAGTTGTTGATGGCACATTCCCAAGGACCAAGTATGGAGGAGTTTTGCTATCGGCAATGGCACAAGATGCCGAGAATCATATATTTCCAGTGGTTTTCTATGTCGTAGAAATTTGATGCCTCGTATGAATATATTTTTCAAAATATGAGAAGCTTTGTAAATGATACCGATGAGTTGTGCATTATCTATGATAGGCATTCAAGCATTTGAAAGATGGTTTTGAGAATCTACGTTGCATCTCATTATGGTTGTTGCATAAGACACCTTGGGGAAAATATTCGAAATATATTTCACAATTCGAAGGTAGTGTCCCATTTTTATAAAGAATCAAAGGCGTACGATATATGTGAGTTTAATTACAATTTCAATCAAATGAGAGATTTGGTACAAAATGCAGTTGAAGCTCTTGAACTTATTGGATTCCACACATGGAGTAGGGCATTTTACCCGGGAAATAGGTACCATCTCATTTGAGTTTATTTTTACTTTATATGGTTTGTTTGATTTTTATCTTTGTTATGTAGATATAACATTATGACGTCAAACATTGTAGAATCGGTGAATGCTATGTTTGATGTTGAAAGAGAATTTCCTATTGTCGCTATATTTGATGAAATAAACATGAGATTTGCATTGTTATTTCACCAGAGGTGTATGGAACTGGTGCACTCTGCAAATAGAGTTTTTCCTTCAATTGAAAAAGACATATCGGAGTATGTCAACGCGGGCAACAAGTTGTTAGATCATCAAATCGCTAACTACAAGTTCAATGTCACTGGGCATGGAGATGTTGCTACTGTGGATCTACAAAGAAGAACTTGTACTTGCAGAATTTTTTACTTGGACAAAATACGTTGTCCACATGCCATGGTAGCGCTCCGATCCCAACATGGTGTCGATTTTAGAATCAGATTTACCGGTA